>JAQOWM010000672.1:0-24853 GCA_029041755.1 Resseliella maxima
AATTGGGCAACTAGTTATAATAAAAGACGAAAATCTGCCGCCAGCAAGATGGCTATTAGGTCGTATTATCGAACTAATAAAAAGCAAAGATGGTTTAATTCGTTCGGTGACTGTACAAACACCGAAAACAAAATTGAAACGAGCAGTTCAAAAAATTTGTATTTTGCCTGTGCAACAGGAAAACGGAGCAAGCAGTATTGAGGAAGAAAAGGGAGAAAAAATCTAAACAGTTATGTTTGGATAAAAGATTCCGAGAATCGAAAAAGAATTATTCTTTTGTTTGTCATCTGTTTTGTTTGTTGTTCATTTTCAAGTAAAATTTATGAAGAATGGGAACAAGGCATTGATTTGTGTTGAGCATACATGTCTGAGCAGGCATAATAAAAAAAAAGAGAGAAAGAGCAACAATGATATTGCTGTGAACAGCAGTATCAGTTGAAAAGAGCATAATTCGAATCATAAACCGCGTGACAAGTCAAGTGGTTTACGAATGGTGAGAATACACGGAAACGAAAATGTAAACAAACTTACGAAAACCAAAAATGTAAACAATGAGCCGTTGAATAAGCATAACGGTCAAGCATCAAAACAATACAATTCAGTTGAGCAAGAATTAGAATGAAACAACAAATAGAAAGAGAGAGCATAAGGAGTAAGACAAAATGCAGCGTAACAACTGGAGCAGAATTTCAAAAAATGTCATTCGATGTTGTGACAGCAAACAAAAAGCATCAAGTGCAAAGGAAAAAGGAATTAATAGTTTACTCAAAAGAGCAATCAGTGAAACCAAATTAATTTCAAAAAAAAAAAAGGAAAAATTTTTTTTTTTTTAAGTGCAAAGTGCGTTAATATTTTTTGGGGCAGATTTGTGAAAAAACTGTGTTTTTTCTTTAGTGGAAAAAATATTAAAAAAGAAAAAAGAAAAAAAATGGCTGAGCGATTTTTCCAAAGAACAAATGAATTGGAAGGATTGGTATTGGCAAATGATGCCAATACAAACTATGAGCAACTTGTTGATCAATTGAACATTGAATTTGCAAGAATGTGCGATGAATTCAAATTGAACGATGAAGACAAGCGCAATAAAGAGCAGGAAATAAATGCGCAGCACATTTATTTTCGTGTTGGATTAATGCTGACGGAACAAATATTGGGCATACAACCATTAGAGCAACAAAAAGAGCAAATGAATGTTGACGAAATTCCGATTGTGCCGGTACAAGTGCCGTATAAGGATTTTGTGCAAGTGGTGCAACCAATATTAAATTTGGCAAAAATAAAGCAAGTTTCTGTGCAAGGCATTCAGTTGTGTATTGATACAATTGAAAATGTGATGAAAAATGCGGAGCAAATGCATTCGATTATCAAGAGCAATGAGCAAGTGTTGGTAGCCATTATTCATGGAATATTGGATGAAACAAGTCAAGAATTATGGACTTGGGAGGTCATAGACAAAGTGGCACCAACATTGGATGAATTGATTCGTTTTTTGAAAAAACGAATTGAGCGAATGCCACGTTCAACTGTTCAACTGAATGAAGGTAATTCCAATCAACCATCCACATCATACGGAATTGCAAATCCACCAAAAAGAGCAAAAAATAATATTGGTTGTTCAGTTTGTAATGGCGGACATAAACTGCTTCAATGTCAATTATTCAATGGCTGGACTTTGCAAAAGAAGAGAAACCATGTGCACACAAAGAGCTTGTGCATGAATTGTTTTTCTTCCGAGCATTTGGTTGACATTTGTCCGGAAGGAGCATGTAAAAAATGTGCACCAATTAAACACAATTCCTTATTGTGTTCACAAAATCCACGCAATTTCTAAGGTGAAAACAGTGCAGTTTTCACGATGGGAGTGTATCGAACAACGGCTATGTGCAAAGCCGTTTGTTCGAGAATTCTAAGAAATAAAAATCAATAAGCGGTTTGCGCAACAATGTGCGGTTGCGAATAAGAGCAAGTAGTATATGTATACGCTGAATAGGGCAGTTCAGTTCAGTTCAGTAAGAGCATTAGAGCAGTGAGCATCTCATCGAGTGGTTTTTTATCTAGCGCAGATTTTCCACTCACAATTCATAATTCATTAAAATAAAAGAAACATAAAAATAAGATAAATGAAAGTATTTTATTATGATTAGATTAAGTTATTTGCAGAAAGAGAAAAAACTAGCTGAAAACCGTAAGTAGACTGAACAGACCAATATCACACCAAATCTTACATATTATAATGGTATGTTTGAGTTACGTTTTCATATGAAATTTTTTTTTTCTTAATTAATTTAATACTATATTTTTCTATTAAATTTTTTCAGTTAGAGCAACTTCCACTGTTTCACAAAATATTGCACCATCCTATCGTACGCCCCAACTGTACCCAAAAGTTATTCCAAAGTTGTTATTTGTTGGCAAAGAAAATAGAAATCACCCGTCAAACAACGAAGGTCATAGTGATGCTTAATGATACCAACTGTACTGGATTTTCCAGTATCATACTGGATTTGAGATCCAGATACTGAATTGAATCGGATACTGGATTTTGTACTGGATTTTTGAAAAATTTCTTATTATTTTCAATTTTTAAGTTAGTATGTATTTACATTGAACGATCTCCTAAAATATATCTAGATATATTGTTACAGCACACAAGGAACGTACTCATTCGAAACAAATTATTCGTTTTGACACACACACACAGACACTTGACTGTCAAATATATTTTCGTGCAATCATTCAATCGCAATTGTTTGTTTCATATATTTTTTCTGGTTCAACAGTAAATATATTCAATTTGTTTTCATTGAATAAAATGGCTCCAAAACGTGGAAAATGTGTGTTTAATCCAGAACTTGGAAAAAAGTATCCCTTTTTGGAATCATCAAAAAATAAAACATCAAGTGATGTGCATTGTGTGACCTGTAATTCGGATTTCAATATTGCTTTCGCTGGTAAATCGGATATTGAAAAACATATCATATCAATAAAACACAAGAAAGCTTTGCATGCAGCATCGACTTCTCGGCCTGTGACACAATTTTTTACATCCTCAACAGATAATAATATTTCCGCATGTGAAGGTGTGTGGGCATACCACATTATAAAGGCCAATCACAGTTATTTGTCATCAGACTGTGCATCAAAATTGTTTCGCACATGTTTCGAAATTCATAAGTTTCATTGTGCTAGGACCAAATGTGAAGCAATTGCAACCAATGTTTTGGCTCCATTTTCACGGAATATTTTAAAAGGTGAGTTGGAAAAACGACATTATATATCTGTTTCAACTGACGCTTCAAATCACGGCAATATAAAAATGATGCCAGTGGTTGTACGTTTCTTCATTCCCACTGAAGGAGTGCGTGTAAAATTGCTTGAATTTGGAAATGAAAAGGGAGAAACATCAGATATAATTGCAACGATGGTGATAGAAGCTGCTAAAAAAAATGATATTTGTGATAAAATTGTTGGCTTTTGTGGCGATAACTGCCCTACCAATTTTGGAAATGCCGATCGAGGTGGAAGAAACAATGTGTTCGACTGAAACAGTGGAAACCAGAGATAATTGGAGTGGGATGTGCCGCACATATCGTACACAATGCACTCAAAAATGCATGTGATAAATTGCCTTTTTTTGACGTTGAATGTATCGTGGTGAAAATTTATTCGTATTTTTACATTTACACTGTCCGTGTGGAATCACTGAAGGAAATTTGTGATTCATCAGAGATCGAATACAAACAGCTATTAGGATATGCAAAAACTCGGTATTTAGCACTTGGTCCGGCAATTGGATCGATTCTGAAACTGTGGGAGCCGCTAAAAATGTTCTTTCTCGAAGAAAAAAATTGCCCGGCCATATTGAAACAATTCTTCAAATCTGATTTGTCGAAATTGTTGCTGCTATTCATCAAAGAACAGGTAATTACTATGTGAATAAAATTAAGTTTTTATCGGTTGCAATGCAATTTTGTAAATTATATATTTTGATTTTGTTGTAATTTTTTGACTTCCAATAGACCGATTATTTCCGGAATATAATTCTAAAAATTGAAGGCGACAACGTCTCAGCAATTGACGTTGCTCATTATCTGGACATGTTACGCGCTAACATTTTGCTACGGAAAACCGAAAAATACTTGCATCCGGACACAGAAGCTGAAATAGACAAAGTCACAAATGAAATGCAATTCGATAAAGAAATGATCGAAGGAATATTTGAAGAATTCTTCGGTAATTCATTTGTTAGTTGTGAATTTGTCTTGTTTCTGTGCTTAACAATTTTTTTGAATTTCTAGATAGTGCGATGGATTACATCAACAACTGGACAGAACATTTTGAAATATTCAAAATATTTTCTTGGGTTGTATTGGAAAAATTTCCCGACTGGAAGCAAGTCAAAAACTCAATGCATGTTGTTGGACAGAAAGGATTATTTGATGTGGCTGCAAACTCTTCAGCAGTTTTCGAACAATTTGGCTATGCGAAAAAATTTTTGTTCAGCTGAAAAGTTGGCAGAATGGCGATCTAACAAGGTGGCAACAGATGAACGATGGGTTGAAATATTTAAACATATGGAGTCATTGAAAGTTCCCTTCATTGAATTTGCAACAATTATTGAGTTTATTCTCTGTTTTCCTGGCACATCTGCTCCAGTTGAGCGTGTTTTTGCGCAAGCAAAGAAAATCTGGAAGCAAAAGTCATCCCAGCTTCAAGTGGCAACTCTTAATTCCATGTTGCAAGTCAAATGCAATATGAAATGGACTTGTATTGATTTCTTTAAGTTTTTGAAAACTCGTCCAGATTTACTGCGGCAAATCTCATCTCAAGAGAAGTATAGTTTCAAACAGACACAAACTGTCAATATAAGTCCGATGTCAGTGCAGTTCGATGAATCATTATAATTTCAAAGAAAATTATAATTTCGATTTCTTCAATAAATAAAAATATATGTAATTCGAATTTGTAAATTTAAAATAAACTAAATACATATTATACTGGATTATACTGGATTTTCAAAAATATGCAATAGAGCAACATACTGGATTTCACTTAGCGAAAGTTGGTATCATTAGTGATGCTGCTCAAAACCGCAAAATCATACCAACCTCAAAATGGCCGAATCATGATTTGTCTACTATAAGATCAGTTTTAGCTACCGCTACAAAAAATGACCTAAATCAAAGTGGTACTTTGTTTTTCTCAATACAAAATGAAATATTATGTAACCATTATTGACATGTTTGAAAATGTATTTCTTTGTATTTAGCAGCAAACTCGACTGTTCGCCAATCAGAAGGAAATTCTTTACAAAATATTGATCAACGCTCTACTAACGTGGTTTTATTGGCAAAATCACCCGATCGAGGTACAGAAATAAATGCTCCGGCAAGCGATGCTCAAAACAACAGTTCCATTCAGAACGGTAATTATTTTTATTTGTCAGTCATAAACATGGACATAAATATGAATAATATTTCAATTTTTTTCAGCAATACCTGCTAAACGTAAATCACGTGCCAAATCAGTAGTGCCCTATGATCGAAATGTCGTTATAAATCGCGATACATTCACTGGTTCTTCTACATCTCAAAACGCAAGTACTTCGACAAACGATGTCATGATCAGATCGCCAAATTGTCGTCAGTCAAAGCGTATCCGCCAACCGGTGAAAAGATACAATTGTGCCGTGGTTGAATGTGCTCAATGCAAGACCAAATTTCGTGATGATATATCTGTAGAACACTACAATGGAGCTGTTATTTGTTCATTCGAATGCTTCAGAAAGGCAAATGAAAATTAAGTACACATCACAAAACATCAGTTGAATTAAATCTATAATGAACACCACAAATTAAGATTTGCAATACATCGACATAGTTCGAAAAAGTTTGAAAGCATCTCATCAATAATTTTTTTCAATGATTAATTAAACAATATTCTTCTTTATTATTATTACTTTTATTAAAACAAACACACGTGATGTATCTATTTTACATTGATCATTAATAAATAAATCAACTTTATTATTATCACATGAATATGAATTCTGCTTAATACGCTAATTTTACTGTTGTTTTACACATTTTTACAGTTTATCTTTGGACTTTTGGATCATTTTTTCTTTATTTACAAAACATTGATTTCTAAACAAGGAACGTTTTTTAAACAGTACAAGTTTTGTCGAACAAGTATGTTAATTATTCATCTAACTCTATTTCAACATATTCAACATTTTCATAATTTTCTTCATCTTTATTGTCATCGGATTTATGTTGTTTGAGATGTTTTGTCACATTGCTTGTTGCCCAATATGTTTTGTATGTTATTGTGAAATTTTTCGCACAGAACGGACAGATAAAACGACACTTGCATAAAAAATCATCATTATCCATGCCTCGTTGGAAAGAATGCAGATTTAGTATGGAAATAAAATCTTCTTCCATTCTAAGATCAATCTTATTGGCATAGTTTATGAGATGCATCACTAAATTATTTTGCATTTCATCATCAGAAATTCTTTTGTTGCCACGTGCCTTTTTTTGCCATTCTGCATTCGTTCTATTTGTGACGGTATGCTCAAAATCAAGTCCTTGTGACCCGGTAAAAATTCGAACACCTCAAGACTTTTGTAGTGATCATGATAGCAGCATTTTAAATTTGCGATGAATTCCTTTTTCGAATTTATGAATTTTTCGATATTTTGTAATGTGTCTGAATTGATTTGACGAAGACTGGAAAATTTGTCATAAGCAGATTTCATAAGCAAATCCTTGACACAGGCTGGAAATTTTTCTCCATTGAATTTTTCCAACATTGACCAAGCTGATTGTTCAGCCTTTCGTTTGGACTGAAAAGTGTAACAAACATAAAATTTTTAACTCTGAAAAATCAACACAACACAAATCTAAATAGAAAATGTGATTGTTACCATTTTTTTTTTATAACACAGAACTTAATAAAAACTCAATCATAACAACCGGCACTCGAACCGCTTTTTATAATGTAAACAAGAAAACAACATTCGAACTGACGTTTCAAACATTGTTATTGGACTTAACTTTGACAGTTGCTCGCTACGTTTCATACTATATTTCGTAATTCGTATGTGACATATTGATAAGATAGATTGAAAACATTTTATTCAAAATATTTTTCGATGCAATCACATATTTTAATAAATAATAAATTTATTTTCAAATTATAAATAATAAATATGATATCATTAATCCGATAATTTTTTCATTTTCGCTATTTCAACATTTTTTCAATGGAAAATATGTTTGAATGAGCTCTATGCTAGTATTGGAAATAACATTGTCAAAGAGAAGGTTGTAACAAATTCATGTGGCAATACTATTCACAACTGTCATTCTTGGCACAATATGTAAAACTCAGTTAGTTCAATTCAAACGTTCTAAGCATTCACATTAAATAATAAATCATTCCATAAAAGAGAATATGATGTAAAACATAAAACATTGTGTTTCTTTTAGTAGTTTATTTATTCAATTACTGCATTAAACAATATTTCCCATAGGTTATGGGCCCAGAACGTTAAAATTAAATAAATTAAAAACAAATATTTTTTTTATAAAAAAAAAAAAAGTGCACAAAGTCACACCGTCGATAAGTGTGTATGCAATTTTTTTTTTTAGCCGTCTCGTCGTAGCGTACAAAAAGTTGAAAAAAAAAAAAAAAAAAAAAAAATAAATTAGAAACATTCATCGCCGTATGAACAAAACCTTTTTTGTTAATCAAGTCATCGTTGCATGAACAAGTGTATCGAACAGACGTAAATCGAAACAACGCACACTCAGTCACACGTTGAGCAAGCATCTTTGTGTGATTTTTTTTTGGTTAATTCTTTTGTCTCGTAAAACAAAATGGATAAAGAAGAAAATAATTTCAGTGGTCATATTTTAAATGGCACAAATTATCGATTGTGGAAATTTCAAATTATGGCATATATGAAGGCACGTGGTTTAACAAAAAATATTGAGGGTACCGTTCCCGCTACAACTGAATCACAAGAGAAAAAAGATCAATATGAACGGAATGAGGGCAAAGCAATGAATGCTCTTATCCAGTCAATGGATAAAGAACGCGCGAATTTTGTATTGACATGCAAAACAGCCAAAGAAATGATGGATAAATTGAACTGCATTTATGAAAAAAATTCCGAAATTCGTGTGATGACATTGCATGAAGAATATTTCTCGTTAAAAATGAAAGATGATGAAACAGTCGCCGGTTATGTCGCAAAAGTTAATCAATTGGCATCGGAGATTGAGCAACAGGGTGAAAAATTGTCTGACAAATTGAAAATGGTGCGCATTATAAGCAGTTTGCCGGTTAAATTCAACAACTATAAAACAGTTTGGTACAACACCAATGAAACGCGCAAAATCGACACGTTGATGTCGTCTTTACAGTTAGAAGAAGACAATTTGAATCGATTGAGTGGTGAACAAAATTTATCATCGGATGTTGCTTTCAGTGTGAAATCCAAATCGAAAAATGTTACACGAAAGTCAGATACATCGAAAATTGACATTTTAAAAAAGAAAACCAAATGCAATTCGTGTGGTAAAGTAGGCCATTGGGCAAAAGATAAAGTGTGTCCAAAATATAAAAGTATTTCAAATGAAAAACGTAGCAACAACGGTCAAAATGATAAAAATAAAGAAAAAGACAAAAACGATTTAGCATGGTGTACCGTTGTAAGTGAAAATAAAGAAAATGAATCAAATTCTTGGTATGCGGATTCGGGTGCATCGAGTCACATGACATTTCATCGTGAATGGTTCGTTGAGTTACGCAAATATACTGGTGGCAACACAGTAAAGATTGCAAATAACTGTAAACTACAGATAGTTGAAATTGGTACGATTTTGATCGATGCTAGAGTCAACAACAAATGGCAGCCACGTCGTTTGGAAAATGTATTGTATGTTCCGGACATTAAACAAAATTTATTTTCAACAGCTGTTGTCACAGATAAAGGTTGCAAATTCGTGATTGACAAAAATGGATGCAAAATAATCGATGAATCGAATGATGTTGTCGCAGTTGGAAATCGCTGTGGTTTGAATCAATTAAAAATGGATTTTCGTCTTCGTATTGATGAACAAGCAAATATTGCAGCAGTTTCACTTGAACATTGGCATAGACGTTTGGGCCATGTCAACGTCGATTCAATAAAAAAAATGTGTAAAGATGGTCTAGTTAATGGTGTTGATATGTCAAAAAGTGATAATTTCTTCTGTGAGGATTGTCAATATGGAAAGATGACACGATCAACGCATAAATCATCGACTAAACGACAATCAGAAAGAGGTGAATTCATGCATGTAGATTTATGTGGACCTAGCCCGGAAACTGGAATTGGTGGTATTCGATATTTCATGCTGATAAAAGATGAAGCAACTACATTCCGTTATGTATATTTGTTGAAATCAAAAGAAGAAGTTTTTTGATTGTCTGAGTTCGTTCATTGCTATGATTCGAAATGTGCATGGTATTCGCATTAAACATTTTCGTTTTGACAACGGAACTGAATTTATAAATTATAAAGTGAAAAATCTAATGAAAAGTCATGGCATTCAAATTGAATACATTACGCCATATACTCCAGAGCAAAACGGTACAATTGAACGTGAAAACCGTACGATTCAAGAAAGTGCAAGAACAATGTTAATCGCAAGTGGTTTGCCAAAGATGGTTTGGCCTGAAGCAGTACGTTCAGCGACATATTTGTTGAATCGCACAACAAACAAAAATTGCGTCGGAACAACGCCGTATGAAAAATGGTTTGATAGAAAACCGTACTTGGGTCACGTTAAAATTTTTGGAACGGAATGTTTCGTTCAAATACCAAAGCAAACGGGTCGTAAGAAATGGGATCCAAAAGCAAAAAAGGTATTTTTAGTTGGATATGAGGCAACAATCAAAAATTTTCGTTTGTATGATCCAGAGAGTAATCAAATATTACTCAGTTGCAATGTTAAATTCAATGAAGTGAAGCCGATCAAATATGTAATTCGCGAAGAAATTGATGAAGCCAGCGATGTTTCAAATGAAAATGAACAGTTAGTTGAAGGAGAAACACAAAGAGAAGAAAATACGGTGACAAATATTGATGACAATAGTGAAAAAGAACAAAGTGTTTTAGACAGTAATGTAGAATCGAAAGAGCAAGAAAGTGAAAGCAAAAGAAATAATTCACGATACAATTTGCGTGAAACAACAAATAAGCCGTTGCGTTACAGTGAAACCGGTTATTCAGCAATTGTGATTGAACCAAAGAATTATGATGAGGCAATCAATTCGCCTGAATCAAAGCAGTGGAAGTGTGCAATGGACGATGAATTTAATTCACTCATTAAAAACAATACGTGGAAATTAGTTGAACCACCAGAGAATCAAAAGGTGATTGACAACCGTTGGGTGTTTAAAACCAAAGAAAAAACAGATGGAACAATTGAACGATTTAAAGCAAGACTAGTGATTCGTGGTTTTACACAACAATACGGTGTGGATTATGAAGAAACTTTCAGTCCGGTGGTGAAATACACTTCAGTTCGAACAATTATGTCATTGGCTGCAATAAATAAAATGTATTTAAAACAATTCGATATAAAAACAGCATTTTTGTACGGTGAATTGAAAGAAACAGTTTATATGAAGCAACCGATTGGATACCACGATAATAGTGGTCGTGTGTGTAAATTAATCAAGAGTCTGTATGGATTAAAACAAGCATCGCGTTGTTGGAATCAAAAGTTTACATCGTTCATTCGTCAATTCAATTTTGTTGTTAGTGAGTTCGATCCATGTGTGTTCATTCATCACGATAAAACGAAAATGACAATGCTGGCCATTTATGTTGACGATGGATTGATAGCAACAAGCGCAGTTGAAGAATTTGATTCGATAATTTCATATTTGCAGCAACATTTTGAAATCAAAGAATTCGACGCAAAATGTTTCCTTGGACTTCAAATTGAACAATTGTCAGATGGTTCAATTCATATTCATCAAGAAGCGTATGCAAAAAGGGTTTTACATCGATTTAACATGACCGAATGCAAAACAGCGTCAACTCCATTGGATTGTAATCAAAACCTTGGTGATTTTGTAAATGATGAACACGATACAACGTTCACGTATCGTGAAGCCGTCGGTAGTTTGATGTATCTATCAATTGGTACAAGACCTGACATATGTTATGCGGTCGAAGTGGTGAGTCGTTATTTGGAGCGACCAAGTACAGCACACGTTAATGCTGTGAAGCGCATACTAAGATACATTAAGGGGACAATGAAAACAGGTATCCTTTATAAAAGTAATGAAAATTTTGATTTCGTTGGCTATAGTGATGCTGACTATGCTGGGGACAGCGAAACGAGAAAATCGACAAGCGGTTACGTTTTTCATTTGGGTTCTGGCATAATCAGTTGGGCATCGACAAGACAAAAATCCGTTTCAACATCATCAACAGAATCGGAATATGTAGCGGGATGTCAAGCCATCAAGGAATTGATTTGGATTAAAGGATTGTTGTCGGAATTACTTAACAATGAAGATATAAGAGCAACGTTTTATATGGATAATCAGAGCGCAATACGTTTAGTCAAAAATCCTGTGTTCCACAAAAGAACAAAACACATTGATGTACAGTATCATTTCATAAGAGAGAAATTTGAAGAAAATCATTTTGTTTTGGAATATGTGAACACAGATGAACAGATCGCGGATGTTATGACCAAAGCATTAAACAAGAATCGTCATAACTATTTATGTCAATTAATGAATCTTTTTGTGAGTAACGTAAATTAAAGTAAAGTAAAGTAAATTGAATTTGTTTGCCATTTTTGCCTTTTACAATGAGTGGAAGTATTGGAAATAACATTATCAAAGAGAAGGTTGTAACAAATTCATGTGGCAATACTATTCACAACTGTCATTCTTGGCACAATATGTAAAACTCAGTTAGTTCAATTCAAACGTTCTAAGCATTCACATTAAATAATAAATCATTCCATAAAAGAGAATATGATGTAAAACATAAAACATTGTGTTTCTTTTAGTAGTTTATTTATTCAATTACTGCATTAAACAATATTTCCCATAGCTAGGCTCTATGAGTTTCGTGTAGAACTTTCTAATTTTTTCTAGTTTCACTAATTTCAACTAATTAAAGTATAACATTTTAGATTTTTTTAATGGTGTCTACCCCCTAGGGTATTACCAGTTAGCTCGAATTACCAGTTAGCTCGAGCTAAGTGGTATTACCAGTTAGCTCAAATTACACAACTCACAGAATTATATGTGCACAATCACATTGACGTTGCCTTACCAGTATAGCTCAAAACTTGTCGGAGAACAGAGAAATCATTGGACTCCAGTGGTAATTACTGCAGTTAGCTCGGATTACCAGTTAGCTCGAGCTAAGTGGTATTACCAATTAGCTCGGAATACCAGTTAGCTCGAGCTAAGTGGTTTTACCAGTTAGCTCAAATTACACAACTCACAGAATTATATGTGCACAATCACATTGACGTTGCCTTACCATTATCGAGAATCTGGCATATGTACCATGCAATATTCCCATCCAATACGGGCTCCATGGGATAATTTGATATTTGCAGTAGATACTTTAAGATCTCGTCGAGCTTCTTAACATTGACGACATTGCCCGTAACATTGACCTCAACTGCTTTATAGTATTTTGGCAGTTCCTCTTTACGTTTCATCATGTGAGCAATGTATCTACTTAGTGTGATTTTTCCACCTACATAAATTACATGATTATTTAATACAATAGCTCAAAACTTGTCGGAGAACAGAGAAATCATTGGACTCCATGGTAATAACTGCAGTTAGCTCGGATTACCAGTTAGCTCGAGCTAAGTGGTATTACCAATTAGCTCGGAATACCAGTTAGCTCGAGCTAAGTGGTTTTACCAGTTAGCTCAAATTACACAACTCATAGAATTATATGTGCACAATCACATTGACGTTGCCTTACCATTATCGAGAATCTGGCATATGTACCATGCAATATTCCCATCCAATACGGGCTCCATGGGATAATTTGATATTTGCAGTAGATATTTTAAGATCTCGTCGAGCTTCTTAACATTGACGACATTGCCCGTAACATTGACCTCAACTGCTTTATAGTATTTTGGCAGTTCCTCTTTACGTTTCATCATGTGAGCAATGTATCTACTTAATCTGGTTTTTCCACCTACATAAATTACATGATTATTTAATACAATAGCTCAAAACTTGTCGGAGAACAGAGAAATCATTGGACTCCATGGTAATCATTCACCTTCAGCTGGCTTAACCATTGTTTCTCGAGTTAGCTCGAGCTAAGTGGTATTACCAGTTAGCTCGAATTACCAGTTAGCTCGGATTACCAGTTAGCTCGAGCTAAGTGGTATTACCAGCTAGGGGCATATTACTCTTGCGAATTTTTTCCGAATTCGCGAATTTACGAACAACTTTTCGAATTAATAAGTGAATTCACGAATTATCTTGCGAATTCACGAATTCGCAAATTTATTCGAATTTTTTCTATACAAATTCGCGAATTTTTCTGAAATAGTATGAATTTTTATGTATGTCATTCATAAAGCAAGCTGTCGTCCATACAAGTTATTTGTTTATTTTCGATATTGTGTTTTATAAATAAAAATTCAAATAAAAATAAAATGGTACCGTGAATAAATATTTGTTGTTTGAAATTGAAAATACATAAAACTGTATTGATATTAATTTCGGGAGAAATTTTTTGATGAGTTACGGCACATTTTAAATGAAGAGGTTCCATTCGACATCAAAAAAATTTTAATAAATAGTTCATTTGACACCGAAATCTCCTTACTTGGCATAAACAATGATATTATTAATGAAATTGAACAATTTGCAAATGAAATGTTTGCAAAAGTTACAAACGCCATGACACTGTATGACGTTTTTATGCATTCACAAATTCGTACCAATTCGTGCGAATTTTCATTATGTATTACAATACGCGTCAAAGCGAATTCATGCGAATTAGGGATTTTTTAGCGAATTTCGATTTATGCGTATTTTCATTGCATTTGCGAATAGTAATATTCCCCTAGTATTACCAGTTAGCTCGAATTATCAGTTAGCTCGAGCTAAGTGGTATTACCAGTTAGCTCGAATTACCAGTTTGCTCGAATTACCAGTTAGCTCGAGCTAAGTGGTATTACCAGTTAGCTCGAATTACCAGTTAGCTCGAGCTAAGTGGTATTACCAGTTAGCTCGAATTACCAGTTAGCTCGAATTACCAGTTAGCTCGAGCTAAGTGGTATTACCAGTTAGCTCGAATTACCAGTTAGCTCGAGCTAAGTGGTATTACCAGTTAGCTCGAATTACCAGTTAGCTCGAATTACCAGTTAGCTCGAGCTAAGTGGTATTACCAGTTAGCTCGAATTACCAGTTAGCTCGAGCTAAGTGGTATTACCAGTTAGCTCGAATTACCAGTTAGCTCGAATTACCAGTTAGCTCGAGCTAAGTGGTATTACCAGTTAGCTCGAATTACCAGTTAGCTCGAGCTAAGTGGTATTACCAGTTAGCTCGAATTACCAGTTAGCTCGAGCTAAGTGGTATTACCAGTTAGCTCGAGCTAAGTGGTATTACCAGTTAGTAGTATAATCTTGTTCATTTCGTCCATACCGGTTTTTTAATGGGCGTGGCCACGCCTCTAATTAAAAAACTTGTATGGACGAAATGAACAAGATTACGTGATACATCTGCCCTAATTAAATAAAAATTAATTAGAATGTAACAATTAAATGTGAATATTTCCGCATATTTTTAGTGTAAACATAAAAAGAGAGAAAATGAGTTTTTTCAAAAGATATGAACAGAACCGACACGTTCAAAAAAGATACGTGAAACATATGCCCTAATCATAATGTACATATCAATTATTTGTGAAGAATATTTCCTTATTATTTTTAACGATAATAATAATATCTTCATATATATTTCTCCTCTTTGATATCTCGTTTTTAATCTTGAACTCCATTCTCGCTTTCGTAATTGAAAAAAAAAACAAACATAGACTGTATCGACAGAAACAATGGATATATTATATTTTTTTCCATATGCATATTCCAGTTTTGGTATGATTTAATTTGCTTATTGAAATTCTTATCATGTTAAATTTTTATTGTTGTTTCATATTGATTCCATTTGCTATTTTTTACACAAAAAATTAAAAAAAAACACTAATTATCATTTATAGGTCACACAGAAATGCGACCAGTCTATTCTGAGCGATTATGTGAGTATGAGAATGTATGTGAATGCGATAACGTATGAATGAATGAACGAATGTACGAGTCGAAACGTGTATGATTATATGATGGATTGAAGAATGAAGGAATGAGGAAACAAAGATATTAATGTATATGCTTGTCCCCTGTATTTTATGTAGTCAACGTTGATGTTGTGAGTCAATTACAGCTTTGACAGCTAACGATTACACGATTAAAATTTGCTATCCGTAGTTTTTTAATGAAAAATAGATAATTTTGTTTATATTTTACACCTAAAATTATTTCATTAGTGAATATAAAACTTAAATTACATGGACAAATTGAAGTTTTGTTGAGTTAATTTATTTTCGCGTTAAAAATATATAAAATAAAATTAACAATCTATACGTGTGTTGTTGTTGCTTGTGTGAGAGAAAAAAAAAAAAAAAAAAAAAAAAACACCACACAATGGTCAAACGTCACAAGTGTAGCCGGGAGGATTGTCCACCGAACAATGTAAATGGACCCAAAATAAAATGTGTAAAATGCAACAACCAATGTTATATGAAATGTTTCGGATTTGAATTTGCTGAAGGCAAAAACGAAAAAAATGAATTTGAGACAGTGAAATTATGTTTGAATGGTTCCACGATGTATATGTTTTCATCGCAAATTGCGTTTGTTTGTTGCGATGATTCGTTATCATCCACTGAACGTAAGAAAGTTTTGAAAATACCATCAATTCTATCCAATTCCAAAACCCGTCAAACTATCAACGACAATAATAATGAATTGATCATAAACGAATTAAACAATGTGAAAAATTTGTTATCATCCATTGAATCAAAAGTCACTGGTAATTCAAAAGAATTGTGCGATGTCAAATCTATAACTAATGAAACGAATTTGACAGTCAACAATATTGACAAAGCTGTCAAATTGAAAAACAAAACGATTAAAAGTATAAATGAAACACATCTGAGCATCAATGATTCAACTGAAATTTATGATATGACAACGCCAAAAATAAACCCATCTTTTGCACAAATATTGAAAAGAAATCCATCGAACCGTTCAAAAAGACAAACACCGAATACGCGCACTCCAATTGCAAATCCATCAAAACGCCCACGTACTGAAAAAAGTGCGAAACCAGCAGAAATAAAAGGTACTCGGGATGTTGTCATTGGTTTACCAGTTGAACCGAAAGCAACTAGAAAACTAAAAGAAAACAAGCCGACATTTGAAAAAGCTGTGCGTGTATCAGGATTGCATAGAGACACGACTATTAATGATATGAGTCAATACATATTGAATAACACCAATATTTCCGATGAATCACAGTTCGAAGTTCATAAATTGGTAAAGAAAGATGCTGACATCAGTCTTCTCAGCTTTGTATCATTCAAAATATCCGTGAATAATGAAAATTTCGAACATTTAATGGACCCAAATACGTGACCTTCTGGAAACACTGTACGTGAATTTTTATCGACACCAACACTAGGAAATTTCATAATGCCATTATTCAACGCAAGACAACATGAAAACAAATCAAATGAAAAAAACGAGGAATTGTCAACAGAACAAACGAAAGAAGAGTTATCAACACGAATGGAGATCAACAATTAGAAGAAATAAACTCACTAATGCCAACTCTTGAAATCGATGAATTTAATATATTGTGTCAAAATGTAAATGGTATCAAATCAAAACTTCTTAATTTTCAAGCCGATGTTTTGACATTTGATTTTAAAGTTTACATGCTATGTGAGCTAAACGTAGATGCCACTATTGATTCACATGAATTTTTTCCATCAAATTTTAATGTTTATCGATGCGACAGAAATTCTTCTACTGAAAAACTTCAAAACATTAAAAAAACAGCTGGTGGTGGAGTTTTAATAGCTGTTCATAAAAAATTCAATTCACAATTAATATCTACCGGTGAAAATGCGGGTGCGGAATTTATTGCAGTGAAGATTTTAAGTAACAATAGAAATTTAATTTTAATCGAACTATATATTAAACCAGATTCACCCATCTCAGTTTATGAAGCACATATGAATGTATTAAATGAAATCACAGCTACTTTGCGGCCAAATGATTTGTTATTACTATCCGGAGATTTTAATTTGCCAAATCTCCTATGGTACTTTGATGAAGATGATCCCAATATATTGATTCCAATCAACGCTTCAAATAGAAAAGAGAATGTAATACTGAACACATGCTTTGATCTGGGTCTGTCCCAAATAAACAAACATTTTAATCACAACGAAAGACTACTCGACTTAATTTGGACAACTGACTCCGATATATTCAAGACAAAACTTAGTGAGTCTTTTTTGGTGAAACTGGAAAATCATCATCCTGCAATCGAGATAACTGTTCAAAATTTTGAACAATTGAATATAATCAATAAGTCTTTTACAGAATATTATTATGATTTTTACAATGCCAACTATGATTTTATCAATGAACAATTAAATGAATTAAATTGGAATGTAATTTTACAGGGTGATTCACTTTCGGAGAAAGTAGAAAAATTCTACCGGGAAATTCACGTTGTAATTGAACATTGTATTGATTTAAAACAGAGAAAACAATCATCTCATCCAAAATGGTATGACAAAAATCTTGTCAATATGAAGAATAGATTAAACAAATTGCATTTCAAAATGAAACATGAGAATAATGATGATTCAAAACTACGATATAGAGAACTTCGTCGAGATTTCAACAAATGTGTTCGTTCAACTTATAGAGCATACAAGTTGAGAATGGAGCAATCAATTGAAATAAATCCACAAAAGTTCTTCGACCACGTAAATAGTTTTAAACGTGTTTCTGAAGAACTTCCAAATGAAATGAGACTTAATCAATCGACAGGAAATAATTGGAAGGATATCGTAGAATTGTTTGCTAAACATTTTTCAAATGCTTACACTAAACCAAACGTCATAGAAAATAACGATGATTATGTGATTATAAAAGACAAATGTATCAATATTCCATTTATTAACTTGACAAATGATATTATTCTTGAAAAAATTGACAAACTACCGAACAACTTGGTTGCCGGACCTGATGATATACCAAACATTTTTATAAAGAAATGTTCACGTTCATTGATTGATCCAATAACCTCGTTACTTCGGGAATCATTGCAGAGTAGTGACATTCCATTGATATGGAGAACATCTTTTGTTAGACCAGTTTATAAAAGTGGAAATCGATGCTATGTAAATAATTACAGAGGAGTTGCGTTACAATGTGTCATTTCCAAACTGCTGGACTCCATCATTGCACAACACATAAACTTCTATTTGAATATAATGATTGACTCAAACCAACATGGATTTCTCAGGGGTAGATCAACAATTACAAACCTGATAGAATTCACATCAAATGTTATAGGAAATATGAAAAATGGAAACCAAACTGATGCTATTTATTTGGATGTTGCAAAAGCATTCGATTCTGTTGATGTAGGTCTCTTGATCCATAAATTAAGAATAATGGGTTTAAACAATCAAATACTGAAATGGATCGATACATATCTACATAATCGTAAGCAAATTGTTAAGATTAAAAATGTTAAATCTAAACCGATTGAAGTCACATCTGGAACGGGACAGGGGTATCCTATTGGGGCAACACTATTTATTCTATTCGTAAGTGATTTGTCTGATGTTGTTACCGGATCTCAAATTCATTTGTTTGCAGATGATACAAAACTGTCAAAAGAAATAGCAACGTACAATATCTGTTTTATTTTGCAAAACGATTTGACTAAAATTGCTGAATATTTTTCAAAAAACTTCTTGAAACTAAATGTGGAAAAAACAAAAATGATTTCTTTTCGACGAAATTCCTTAAAAATAGATTTTTCCTATACAATTGACAACAATCAAATTGAAAGAGTTGAAGTAATTAGAGACTTAGGAGTTTTATTGGATATAAAAATGAATTTCAAAAACCACATCGATTATATTGTCACCAAAGCCAAATCCAGACTTGCTTGGATTAAAAGATTCGGCAAAGATTTTGAAGACCCTTGGACGATGAAACGACTATTTTTTACATTTGTTTTGCCAATAATTGAATATGGTGTACAAATATGGAACCCACATTACGACGATATGAAGATTAAAATTGAATCTATTCAAAAACAGTTCTTGTTATTTGCATTAAGGAAGCTAGGATGGACGCATCAATATATACTTCCACAATATGAACATAGATTATTACTTCTACAAATGACCACTTTGGAAAATCGAAGAAGCATTGCTCAAACAATATTTATACTGAAAGTTCTCAATGGTGAAATTTCTTCGAATCATATTATGAATAAAATTAGCATTATAGTGCCACATCATGTCACACGTGTTACTAGATTTTTAAATGTACCAGTGTATAGATTAAATTACTTGCAATATGAACCAACAAATTATATGTTAACTACTTTCAACAAATTGTCTTGTATGAAAATGCCGAATTGTGATAATTTCATTATTGATTTTAATTTAAGTGCTGAAACAATTAAAAAAAAAAACTAAATGAATTTTTCAAGAGATACTGACTGAGTTGATACACATAATTTTTCGTAATTATTCTTTAAATGTTCCAAATTTATATTGTAAACATCGATTGTATATATTTATAAACCTTTATTATCAAATAAACCACCTCCGGCAAAGAAATGCTGTACGGTGCAGTCTATTATTATTTTAAAAAATTCACTGTATGGATGAAATGTACATATGGAAAAGTATTAGACTAAGAGCCATTGAACAAGGAATGTGAAATATTTGCTTTATAACGTACTTATTGATTAAATAATAATTTGGATAGTACTCTATACATAGACTATGATTTTATTGATTTATTTAATTTTTAATGCATAAATCTGACTAATTAATAATTTAATTAAATTTAATATCCTTTTTAATCATACTTAACGTTTTAATTTCTCAAATTATGATATGAAATCACGTAAATATCTCATTTTTCAAATATCTGAATATAATTTTGCATAATTACTAAAATCTGAACAATTAAAATAGATAGAAAAAAACATCAATTTTTTTGTCAACTTTATGGGAAAAAATTTAGATTTATCATTTTTTATACCTAATAAGATTAAAATTCAAAAATCTGAACTAAAATACACATTATTGTTGAAATCTGACTAAGGCGACTACGCAGATAATGAGCAAAATATTGATATGGAAATTTGCATTGAATGCACCCATTTCTCATTCAAATTTGACGGTAGTTGTCAAAGTTGCACTTGTATTTCAAACGTCTTTTATGCTTGTTGTGTTTGGAAAAATTTTTTGCATATCGACAAAAAAATATTTTAAAATTCAACGTGAATTGAAAGGTATGGTTATAAAATTTAAATTATTTGGTATCAACCAATGAAACTATTAAGTTAATCATAGTTTTTAGACCTATTTACATCTAAACCGTGTTCGGTGAGAATGGTTGAGCCAACGAATCAATCATCGAAAAAACCACAAATGATGACACGAAGTCAGTATAAACAACTTGAAAATCCAGTTGTTTCGAATAACCAGCCAGTTCCTGGTAAACGAGATCATCGTGCGAAGAGCACATCTGCTATCTATAAAGAGCCAAATGATACTCTGGTATCATTTTCAACTCAATTGAAACGTCACCAAATTTCAAGCACTAGTACCACTGATGTTAATGCAAATTCAAACAAGAACAAAAAGAGCAAAAGTGATGATATGTCTCAGATCGTCATATTGAATTGCAAACTGACTAATGAACTACTCCAATTGAAACATTTGTTGTTGGAAAAAACCAATGATTTCATCGATCTCCAGAAGAAATATTACGAACAAAACGTTGAATGTATTGAGCTCAAATCATTGCTAGAAAAAGCAAATAATCAAATTGAAAAAATCCGTAACGCATATGAAACGTTGAAAGCAGAACAGTTCTGTTCGGATTTAATTGAACTTAGTGATGAAAATAACGATGAAATTTGGAAGCGTGCTGTGGCTGGTAAAATGAAAACAAATATTAGTTTCCAAAGCTTCAAATATTAGTTTGTTATTTAACTTAAATTTGTTATTTTCTTTTAATTCTGAACATATAAGTTTCTGATGGCTCTGGTGAACTCATTCAATTACAAGATGGTGACATCACTGAAAAAATTTATACGCCAAATGTTGATGAATTGGGTATTGAATCGGTAATTATATTGGACGAAAATAATGACAATGGTGATAAAATTAAAAACCGTGCTGACATCAATCTCGCCTGTAATAAAGAAGACATCGGCTATGAGAAAGAAACTGATGATGATTTGATGGCCAACTTTATTGAAGGTCATGGTGAAGATATTCAATTGCAAGAAGGTGATATTACTGGCGATAATGATCAACTTGAAAGTCGTAGTGACATTGGAAACTCAACACCACAATATCTCAACAAGGAAAACGTGGACAACCAAACCGATGAAAATATTGGCATTGAACATTTGGAAACAGTCAACAAGGGTAATAAAAATAACATTCCATATTTATTCAATTGCAATTACATGTAACTAATATAACTCCAATCGATCTTTCAGGTTCTGTAATTGATACATTCAGCTGGACACCAATCAATTAAAAAATGCAATCTCTAATGAGTAGTGTAAAAAAGACAGTTCCAGCACTTCTCATAATGTAAATCAAATGGCGAGCTACCAAAATCGAACTTAGTTCCTTTTTTTGCCACCAGTAGTGCTGCAAGCAGCGCCTGTCATTGCCAACTTCTTCTTTTCTCTCTCTCTCTCTCTCTCTCTCTCTCTCTCTCTCTCTCTCTCTCTCTGGGCTTGATGTGATTGAATTGGCAAATGAAAAGAAATTAAAAACGACACAAAGTATTTCTGTATTTTATTTTATTTTTTCACCTTGTTTGATGGTTTTTTATCTTTGTTCATTGAACCGACCGCATCACGACTGGTTTCTGATTTTGGATCAAACACCGGGCAAATTTTCTAAGACGGTTTGAAAAAATTCCGGATCGCTAATCACCTTTGGGGAAAGTGATTCACTGTATTCAAAACAGACCAAACGCTGAAAGGCACTTAATGGTCTTTAAATGTTTATTGATTGATTGATTGATTGATTGCTAATCACCTCATCAACTTCCATTGGTTGTTCTCCCTGTTTTGAGTGCTTTGCTTGTTGCATTGGAACCCCTTCTATTGTGAACAATCGAGAAAAGAACCCATTTAGCTTTATTTTATCATTGTTTTGTTTAACAAAATATCAACAATAACTTACCATGATCTTGCATTGACATTTGCATAGCAAATGCAATTTGCTCTTCTTCAGTCATATTGGTAAAGTCTAGTAAACTTTCGTCCGTATCCTATTCATTTAAATGTAAATACATTTCTTAAAAATCATTTTTTAAATATAATTCATTTAAATATATAAAAAGCATCAATAATAAAATGTTAGTGAAATGTTTGAATGAAATAAATTTGTTTAATAGAATTTGGGATGATCGATTTTGAAAAAGAAGAAAGTAAAACATTGTACGAACACGAGGTCTTTTTACCGGAGTCTCAGTTGATAGAGCTAGGGTGCGTTGTAACATTGCTTCTTCCTAATTTGGTTCGACCGTTGCCGAAGCATTGGTACCACCAGCCGGTGTAACTGCACTAGCAGCAGCACTCAGATCTAATTCGGCAATTGCTCTACGTTGCTCATATCGTTAACGTTGCTCTTCCATTGAAACACGCAATGCCTAGATGAAAAAAAAAAC
Organism: Resseliella maxima; assembly: GCA_029041755.1. Lineage (NCBI taxonomy): Eukaryota > Metazoa > Arthropoda > Insecta > Diptera > Cecidomyiidae > Resseliella > Resseliella maxima. Next base: position 23,103 of record JAQOWM010000672.1, read on the forward strand.
ACATTTGTTATTTGAAAAACAAAAATACGATTTGATCAAAGAAACTACTGAATTTATTCAAATGTCTGATGTATTTCTGTTTATTTACCAGTTCCAATAACTGATGTTGATTAAATTTGTATTTTTACTTGGAATATGGTAAAAGGCCGACATTATTTTCTGGATTCGATCGAATTTTCGTCATTCCAATCAAATTGATGCCATCCTTCTGTACATTCAATCGAGTTGCAAAATAGTCACCATTTCTCTGACATACAATATTATCAAAACTTCAGAAATTCAAAGGAGAAAAAATCAAAAAATTAATAGATTTTACATTGCAGCTATTGAAAATTATTCAAGAAATTGTTGCATTTTTATCGAAATTTTTCAGTGAATGATTTTTTGTGTGAAACAAATTTTTGATTTCCAGCACCATTTTTAATAAATTATCTTACTTTTTTAAGATTTTAAACGAAAAACTTTTTTTTTGAGAAATATAAACGAAAGATTGACCTATTGATATTATTGTTATATGCTTTGTCACTGAATTCTACTTTTTTATTATGGATGACATTTCGATGTTTGGACGATTGTAGCGCTATATATATATATATATAAGCCGCAGCACAAGTGGAGATCGACAATGTTCAGTTAAATAGGATTAATTTATGAGAGAGAGAGAGAGAGAGAAAGATAGGGAAAAAAAAATACATCAATAAACTAAACATTTGCTATGGAATATTTTTTTTCTTTTGCATTTTTATTTCAAAAAATGAACACAATTTATTCAATTTATTTTGTATATACAATAAGCTGTCATATGGATATTAATTCGAACAGTGTTATCTGATGTCAACCAATTTATTCATTCGTTCATCCATTTATTGTATATGTGCGCGCATGTGCATGCTTTTATTTTAACCGCTGGTCATCCGAAATCGAAAAATGTTTCTGAAGTATTTGTCATATAGCCACAAATCTAATTTATATTTTATTTAGTTAAAATAGTGAACAATTATTGGTTTTGTAACATATTTAAATTAAAATCTGTAAAACGCATCAAAATGGATAGTATAGCGGTAGAAATTCGCTTGGAAGATGGAGCATTGTATAAGGTATATATATATATATATATATATAAATAGTACATATGAAGGGTTGGGAGTAAAAGTGGCCAAGAAAAAGTTTTAAGTAAAAGTGTCCACTCTCCATACAATTTATAAGGCGATTGCATGCTGTTTTGTATGGAGTGTGGACACTTTTACTTAAAACTTTTTCTTGGCCACTTTCACTCCCAACCCTTCATATGAGAAAGGCAAATATATTGTTTTAAACCATTTTACTATATCTACATGGGAATTTTATATGAAAGTCTCAGAGAATGGCTGGTTTGCACACAAAATAGCGAAAAAATGTAAATTTTTTTCTTTCATGTGATGAAAAATCAATTGAATGGAATTTCAGAACAAAAGCGTTCCATATAATATATGTGAACAAAAATGAAATAAGTAGGCTTATTCCATATCTATGCACATTTTATTTATATTTCATTTTTCACACAACAATCGTGTAGCACTATTCTATGCATAACAACTGGCTACTCTACTTTGAATATTCTTTTAGTTTTGATTTATTCTCCTTCTCAGTGTGTCATATAATCTGAACAATGCGACTTATACGATATGGAAGAATGTCTTTCAATTGTGTCCTTATATTTTTTAACATATTTTAGGCATTCGTTATAGACGTATCTGATGGAGTTGAGGTAA
>JAQOWM010000537.1:0-375599 GCA_029041755.1 Resseliella maxima
CTTACGGAAAAATCCTTTAACTGAATTGACCTTGTTCTTACAAACAGGACACTTCGCTTCGTTCTTTTTTAATTCTGATGTAATGCAATTAGTACAAAAAACATGGCCACACGATGTGAAACTTAATTTTTGATCTTTGAAGCCTTTTCCACAAATTGGACATTGTAAATATTTGATTGATGAAACTTTATCTGTTTTACTATAAAATAAAAAAAATAAAAATTGCATTTAATCAAATTCGAAATTATTGAAAAATATTTCATATTGACATACTATGGCAAATGAGCGACAGTCAAAGTACTTTTACTAATTGATTTATTGCAAGTAGGACATTTGTGATTTTTACTCATATGAAAGAAATCATTCATACATCCAGAGCAATACATATGACCACATGGAGTAATACGAGGATCAAGATTTTCCATTGGATCGTAACAAAGTGGACAACTGAATTCGATACTATCAAGTAGACGTGAATATTTGGGTTTATATGCCTTCAATGTCACTCTGACTTTCACACTTTTGTTTGATACGAATCTCTTTTTTGGATTTATCAAATCTTTCCATTTTATTAGATCAATTGACAAAAGATCTTGGTATTTCAATGATTGTGTCATTTTCGCTCTTTTTTAACTGTTTGTGTTTTAGTAGTGGAACACATGATATTGTTGGTTTCAGAGATAACTCAGCAATCATTGTTACTTTAATGAGTTCTGGGAAGAGTTGTTGATCTTTAACCATTGATCTTAAATTAATTCGAAGATTAGAATCATTAGTTTTGGTTGCTACTAAAGACCATGGTAAATATTGTAATTGAAATTCTTTTGATTCGATTTCTTGAAATTTATCGATATTTTCAAGAGTGATGAAATACGTAACAGATTTATAACTGTTTTCAATATCATCATCCGGAATCAGCTCTGTAAATAAAATTGTCAACATTTTTATTTTTTTTTTTTTTACTTTAAAAAATTACACAAGTTTGATTAGCTTTTAGGAATAATATTCTACGTCAATTCTGCTTTTTTCACAATTTTAGAAGAATATTATTCTTGATCACATTGAAAATAATACAATTTTTTACAATATTCATTTAGAATGTCTAAATAATATTTTACATTTATTAGTTGATTAATTTCAATTTTGATTTTTATTACCAGTTTTTTTTGTAGCTCCCTCACATTGGTGGACCTATTTGTTTGGAAAAAAAGGAAAAAATAACCTTGAAGTCTATGTCATATTGATATCAATTTCATCTCTTTCTTTATTCAAAACGTAATGTATACAAACTTGCGTATATAAAACCAATATGGCAATGATGTGGTATTCTATACGCAAAGCAGTGAAACGCATGTCACGTAGTTGTTACTATACGTTCGAATGTTCTTCGGTAGCCACAAAAATGTGTCTTCGGAGGTACAAATGGCCACGTAATAGGTACTAGGTGCCCTGCGTTTCACATTGTCTATACGAAAGTTTTTTAATCTATTTTTTTTTTCTATTTTTTTTTTTTTTGCATCTTCAAAGATATCTTTTATATATATTTTTCATTTGACTGTGCTAAAACTTTGTTTTTCTCGATTGAAATATTTTTAAATTCATAAATATTATTATTACCGAATGAAAAGTGAAATTCTTTCATACTTTTTCAATGAAAAGTATTTGGTCTCTGTAAATTTTAATTTTTAAACAATGATGAGATATGTACTTGTACATATTTCAAGCTATTCATCTATAAATATAAATTACAAATGAGACAATAATATCAATGTTGGTTAATGCAGATGTGCGCACAAAAAAAAAATATTAATAAAAATGCTGATAATAAGTGAATAAGCACTTTGTAGATATAGCTTTAGCAAAACAGTCAGAAAAATTACGATATTATACATCTGATGAAACAACGTGTTTAATAAACACTGTTTATATAAAACATCGTGTCAGCGGCTAACGTTATTTCGAAAATATTATTTAGCTGGCGACAGTTCAGTGTGATGTCTGATAAATGAAGAATTTCTTCGTAAATATTACGATTTCTTTGGAAAAGATTTTTGTTACTTTTCATCTTCAAATTTTGAATAATTTAATTTTTTTTTTTTTTTTTTCATAATTTATGAATCATAAATACTACACCAGAGCATATACACATGTATAAAGTTAATTTAAAACATAAAAAAATTTATAATTTAAAAGTACTATCAACACTGTATTTTACTGAATTTTTATGAAAAAAAATGAAAAAAATACTTACAAAACACTTAAGCAATAAGCAGGCTACAAGGAACCAATATAATGAATGCATTGTGATAGACAGTTTTAAAATGTACTAAATTATTGTTCGCATCTGTATCCATATTTATATGCTTTAGCATCTGTTTTGTGTTCATTCCTTCAATTCCAGAATGAAATGTTTTCGTAAATTCTAAATAATATCATTTTTCCAATTTATGATTAATTACTGTCTGTTTTGCTTCATCGTGTTTTTGCAAAACAATATTTTTCTACTGCGATATTTGGCGCGTTTAGATAAAAGTATAGAACAAATTACTTGATACTTTCTGGAAAGTGCCTTTCACAGAAGTTACAATGTTTTTTAAACATCATATCGAAGTAATTTTCGGTTGTTTTACAACAGTGACAATGATTTTAAAAATGAAATCGTTTATCTATTGGATCGTTCTTTTCAACTGATAATCTTGTGTTATAAGAGAGAGAGAGCGAGAGTCAATTCTATAATTCAGTCCATTCAAAGCAAAGAACAAGAGAAACTGTATGTTTTAGTTTTTTTTTATGCCGGCAAATGGCATTTAACAATAATAAATTATATCAGTTCATGCACGAAAATGTGCAGCAAATTCGAATATAATTATTATTTGGATACGTGAACACTATTCGAAATCTCATTATTTGCTATGCTAATATGCAAGAGCGAAAGGGAAAAAAAACCGCGAATATTTACAAAAATGTATTGTTATTATCGATTTGTTATTTGAAATGAATTGAATTGATACAAAACGATTGTGCATTTCAATAATAATAATCATCGATGCTTTGTTTCTAGATTGCCTGCCAGTATATTCAAAGCGATTGGTTGCTATTGTACACGTGTTAAAATCAATACGCGTGCGCCACCTCAATAGCCATTTAATGTGTGGCGAAAAAATTCCATAAAAATTGTTTTGACTCCATTAGTTTTGAGAATAAGTTGCCAATTAACGTAAAGAGCATTGAAATCATCAAACCAATCACAAATATTAGAAAATTCTTCGAATTGTTCATTCGGTACATTTAATTTGCTTGACAGTTTGCGCAATTCTTTCTATGATTTCAATTTTAATTTACATTTGCATTTGCATTTGTATAAGTACATTATTATGATTTTAAAAAAATTTGAATTTTTTGTACGTGAAAATTGTTTCACCAATTGAAATCAAAAGTAGTTTTCAATTGAAATCGAATCGTAATTTTTGGTTTCAAAGCCAAACTTCATATGAAACCAAGAAACATTGTGCACACATAAATCGAATGTATGCATAATAATTGCCAATTTTTGATCAGATCTTGTTTTTTTTTCTCTTTTGATTGATGACTGGTCAACATAAAAGATCAAGCAATTTGCATCAATAACATTTATATCCGGCTTTTTTTTTTTTTTTTTTGTGATAAAAAAAAATAATCACATAAGCATTCGAATTCATTGGAAATAAATACGATTTCGATAAAATAAATACAATTTAGATGAAAGAAATACGATTACGATGGAAAACAGTCGAATTCGAATCAATTTGGCTGATAAGCGGGTAATCCTGTTGACCTGGACGATTCAAGTAGCACATTAATCTTGTAATGCCACGAGTGACTTTCAATGCGCAAGCTTGACATGCAATCAACCAACAGACAAAAAAAAAAGGGCTATTTATAGGTTTGTACATTGAAATCAACCGATTCCATGCAATTCGCATTGCAATGAAACGTGATTCCGCTACTTTTCTGCCGTCAATATTATTATGTTTATCATTATGCGAGTGAAAAAAAAAAAAAAATGTTTAACAAATCGTCAATGGTTATTCTGAACATGTCCTTAAGTTGGTCCGATTCATTTTACATTCATTTTTTTTTTTTTTTTTTTTTGCTGCTCTCTTTAATAACAGTTAAAATAAATGTTATAACAACGAAATAATTACAATAATTTTGCAAGCATTTACTTTTTCGCCTCTTTTATCTCTGTGATTTTGTCGTCGAATGTTGTTATTGCTTTTGCTTTGTTGTATTTCTCTTGTTGTGTCCACTTAACATCGGTCCTCTACAATTATTGTGATCACAACGAACATTCTATCTGCAAAAGGGAGCAAAATGTGTTTTCAATGCAAAAACCTTCTCGAACATTTCTCTCTGTACTTGTCTTGTTTTTTCATTCTATTTGATCTCGCTCTTGCTTTTTATCTATTGATCTCACTCTACGCTTTCTTGCTCGCTCTCTGTCTCTGTCCCCTTCTCCTGCTTTCTGTCTCTCTCTCTCGGCTTCTGTCTTGTTCTCCTCTTCAACCTATCTCTATATATCTCTGTTTCTGTTTTTTTTTTCTCTTTCTCTCTACCTACCTCCCTCTCTCTATATATATATATATTTGTCTTTTTTCTCTGTTTTGTTGTCAATATACTCTTTCCTCCATCTCTGTCTCTTCATTTCGTCGCAATATTGTATTTATCTTCTTGTCGTACAGCCTTTTATATGACATAGCATAGCACAGCTCAGTACACATTTATGTGCTGATAACGACCCATTCATTATATTATTCTACGGAAGCCAATGATAGTAATTAAAATGCAATCTTCTCATTTCCATTAAAAACGCTAGTACAATATTTACAACAAGTTTCCTTGTAATTGTGGCCGAAATGAGAAAAATCAACTGTAAAATGAAGTAGCAACGAAAGAAAACGAAAAATAATAAAAAAAAAAAAACAATCAGTTGAATTATTATCATGTAGCGAGTGGCGAATGATGAAATTAACAATATACCTTAATGATGCTTTAAATAATCAATCAAAAAATTAAATAAAAAAAATGTTAAACATTGATTTCAATGTAAATATTATTTTTAACCGATAAAATATGATCAATTTTTACCACATAATCAATCAGTAATGGATTTTCAGTGACACTTCCTCACTGAAAATGCAATAGAATATGTCAAAGTGGTTATATCCAAAATCGTCGAAAAATTGACAACTTGATTTCTATTGAACGGAAAAGGGCAGCATATACGATCACAATCTATCGTCGAATGAACAATAAAACCGGTTTTTGACGGACGGTAATTCTGAATTAACCATCAGAACGAGATGCACTTTCCGATAAAATTGTCTATTTCGCACCTTGTTTAGCGCTCAGAAATTATAACAAAAAAAAAAAAAAAACTACAAACAACAAACTCCGTCAAACAAACATCAAACTCACAACAAAATTAAAAAGCAAAAAATCGTCGAAAGAAAAGAGAAAAAGAAGAAGTTAAAAAAGTCTGCAACGCGCTGACACACAACGCCTTATTAAATGACACACTAAAATGCAGCCACTGGAGTGACTGACTGACTGACTGACGGTGTGTGTATATGTGTGTGTGTATGAGCTTTGTATCATTATTAATTCATTCCAATTAAATCATGTCAAAAAAGAGTAACAGTGTGTCATTTTTTCGATCTATCTCACTTAATTCGCTCGTTTTGTTGTTTATTGCCCTGGTGAATGGGGGCCGCTTGTTCGTTTGTTTGTGCTTATTATCTTCATTTGGTTGATGCCAATAATACACACTAACACACACATAAAAGAAAAAAGAATGTCAAAAAAATTCAAACTGCACACAGAACACAAGCCACATCATTAGACACATTCGAATTTCATAGCCAAGTCGCATGCTGCTCGACATATTTCATTGACTGTTGAATGAAGACAGACTTTGGTCATATAGATCTGATGAAGAGAAGCAGACCAAATAGCAACAACAGCAAATATGTTGTTAAAAATAATAACATAATAATCTAAGGTTTAATAATTCTGAGCTTATAAAATAGTAAAATTGATGCAATTGCACAATGAAGTGCAAAAGGTTTTTTTTTTTTTTAATTTTTTCTCTTTTTGTTCACTTTGGTTTTTATTCCATTTCAATGTTTCTTTTTTTCATAAGCAACCGAAGCGCGTAAAATCAAAATCACCGATCTAATATCACATCGATCGACATCGGTCTACATAATAAAAACATTTGAATTGACTTTTTCAGTTCATTTTCACTTTTTTCTATTTCTATGTTTTTCTTCTCTCTCTTCATATCTCTTTCTCTCTCTCAAACTCTCTCTCTCTCTCTCTCTATCTCTCCTCTCTCTCTCTCTCTCTCTCTCTCTCTCTCTCTCTCTCTCTCTCTCTCTCTCTCTCTCTTTCTCTCAAACTCTCTTTCTCTATTCAAGTCCGTTCTTCTGGAGCTCCAAATTGGAATTATTGCATGTGGAAAGTGCACTTTTGTTTTGGTGGGACATTTTTGTCGGATTATGATCATCGATAAAAACCAATACCAAATACAAATTAAAAATTAATAACCTTACCTTGTGCCGAATAGATTGGAGAAAGAGTGAGGCGAATAAAAAAAACCGCGACTTCGATTTTCAGTGGTTTAAACAGAATGCGCGCACAAAGCGAAACTAAAAAAAAAAAAAACATCACGAATTATTAGAAATATCGTAATCAACATTGTTTTTTTCCTTCTTCTGTTGTTTTTCTTTTCTATTCATGCATTCATTCATTCATTTTGTTCCTCGTTAAACCGCAATAAACGGTAAGCATTGGATTTGAGTGGCGTAGTAATGGCAACGATGGCGATATTGGCGGCGGCGGTTGCGATGGTCAACAATTCGCGCGAAAACCAAATTACCAAGCGTTCAAATTAAATAGAAAATGTGTGCAATCAAATAGCGCTCAGTAGCATTCTCATAACAACAAATTATCGATTTTGTTTCAGTCTCCGTTTGGTTTGCCCAAATGCGGAACAAATCAAACACACAGATTTGTGACAGTTATCATAAATGCTGATCGGAAACCGAATTACGGCTAACCAAAAATTGGTTTGTACGGCAACAACAACACACAAACATTGAATCAAACGTGTTCCTCACACCTGGAGTGATTCGTGCAGTTGGTGCAATTTAGAAACGATTTCGAGTAATCGAAAGTAAAGTAATCGAGTGAAATTGGAGAAGGAGAGAGAGAGAGAGAGAGAGAGAGAGAAAAGCAGTTAAAAAAAATGAGAACAGATTGCGCACTCGTTTTGTGCGAACCATCGATGTGTCTTACGAACTTCGTAATACAAAGGGATCATATGTGTGAATCATCGAAGTCGTTTCACACATTTACATGCCATTTGCAGTTTACGAAATTTCAATCGCAAATGGTCGATTGAATAGCATGCAATTGAATTTTGGTCTGTCTGGTAAGTATTTTATTCAAAATTTGTTGTTTTTTCTTTGAGAGTCTATTGTTTCGTAGCATCGTCGTTTTCTTCACAGTTCTGCATGCTATTTTTGCTTTTGCATTTAAGGTGGTTAGCTTGATTGTTATCACACACAGAATCCAAATTTGCACACGTGTTAGATGTTGAAGTCATTGCTTTCAAACAGTTCAAATCCAACTAAAATACACAAATTCCAATGTAAAAAACAAAACTCGTAATTTTTTGTGGCCATTTTTTTGTTTTTTTTTTTTTTTTTTTACTTTATAAAATAATTTGTAAATCTCATAATTCAATTGGAAGGCGGTTGAAAATACGCTTCCCAATCGTACTACGAAAATGCAAGAGAAGTCATTTCAATTTAAAGTACATAAACAAGAAACAAAGAAAAAAAAAACTAGAATTGAATCGAAAATTACAAAGGAGAAATCCAACTGTAATCTTAACATCAAGATTGGCACTGGCGACTTTAACCAAACCAAACTTTTATGCCATTCGATTAATGCAGTTTTTTTTTTTAAACATACAAATTAAAAGTAAAACACCATCAGATTAGAACTCAATGTTGCAACAGTTTTTATTCTTTCGTGATCTCTCATTCTCGCTTTATCTCAAATTCTCAATCACTATTGGTCTGTCTCTTTCACTTTTTTTTCTTCCTCTTGCACTTCATATTTGTGTCCCATTTTCTCTCTACATCTTTGGCTTTGCTGTTTATATTACCTTTTTCAGTCTATGTTTCCCTCTATTTCATTTTACATTAAAGGTGACCTCATTTAGCACGTTCGGCGATGTGCATTTGTTTCAAAACAACTCTTCTGTCATTTAATCTTTGATATATTCCCCAATGTAATTATAACGAAGAAAAACGGAATCAATTGAACAAAAGAATACGCTGGATTAAAACCTCTCTAAAATCTAGATTCAATAAAAAACTGTACTATTTACGGAACCAATGAAAAAAAAAATCATACAAAGAAAAGCAAAAGTGTTGCTGTTAATTGTGCTTTGAAAACAGTTTATTTGCGAATTGCTTCCTCTCTCTGTTAATAATAGTTCCGACTCTTTTTGCCATTCAATTCATTGAAATGGCCAATACCATTAGCAATCTTTTCATTTACACAAAATGGTGAGAAATGCATTTTGTGTAAACCTCAAATATTTAATTATATCTATTGGTCTGTATATCACGAATCTATTCCACTATCTCAGCACTTATAATTACGTTTATATTTTGGCAGCATTGAGCTTCTGTTTATTTCAATTCAAAATTCTGCAAAAAAAAAACTCTGAATGAATTGTCCACAATTTAAATAACCTTTCGACAAGCAAACTTATCTTGTTTCACAATAAGAATGCAAGTCACCAAAAACAATTCTAAAATTTATTTCAAAGAAAAATGTTAATGACTTGAAATTAAACGTGATTAGAATATTGCTTTACTTTTCGGCATACACGGAATACGTATTGCAACTTGCAATTGAGGAACATTTGGAATCACCACAAATTATGCTTTCTTCCCCTATGGACGGGAATGTATTTTAATGGAGAAACGTCGCGTTGTCCAGACAACCTTCGCGTTAATTTCAATCCGCGTACTGCATTTGACACTCGCTCATTTAGTTATTCGGCAATTAATTTTTGAAATAGTTTATCAATCGAAATTAAAAAATCACCAACGATCCATGCAATAATATAAAAATAATTTGAAATTCGCTCGCTCGGTGGCTTGTCGTGCAGTTTTTCTCATTATTTTTCACATTATTTTTATTTTTCTTTTTATTCAAAATTGTTAACGTACTTTAGTTCTAAGTGAAATAATTATTGTTTGTCCCCTGACTCTCCTGAGGCAGGTCGGTTTTACCATGATTTTCTGGACCCAATCTTGGTATTGAAGCTTCTCTTTAATATCACCTCACCCCTGACTTTATCTCTTTGCTAAAGTCGTACCATGGGCGAGATTTATATCGCATTGGTTCTATGACCAGCATGTTTACTAGCTTGCTAGTGAACACGTACTGACATAAATTTAAGTTTCGTAATAAATAAATAAATTTGTTTACGAACCAAGGACCTAACAAATAAAAATGCAATTTTCTAAATTTGAGTTTTTTTTTTTGTATTTTCCATTAAAAACTATTAAAACACCAAAGATCTAAACGAAATTTTGAAAATGGATCAAAAACAAAGCAGAATCGGCGATTTGCCAAGCGTTAAACGGATAAAATTTTCAAATTGGATGTCGACTGTTTCTTAGAGCTATTTGATTATCTTACATTGGAGGATTTAGCTGAATTGGGTACTTTCAAGCGAATATGTCAATATGCCGGTCATTGGTTTCAGAACATTTATCCACATATGGTAATTGAATGCCAAGTGAATTGCCTTCGTACTAGAAATAGATTCGTAGAAATAAATCATTTTAGTCAATTCATAAAAACTGTTACAATTAATGATAGTAATGTTTTATGTTATAAATTTATCAGTACGAATTGCTCTCAATTTCTCAAGAAAATTTCATTTGAATTCGTTAAAATAATTCCAAGTCAATTTGAATGTTTGAAAGACACCTTCCATCAGATTGAAACACTCGAATTACAATGTTGTGAAATTGACGGTGATTTATATGAAAGCTTAGTTAACTTAATAAACAATTAGTTGTATTGAATCCTTATCCGACTGAATATATAATTGGGACAAATAATAATTGGTTCTTAATGAATTATCCAAAATTAGAAAATTTTTATCTGGATTACGATGACGAAATTCCAGAGTTGTCCCAATTTTTGGATTAATATAAACAAATTTGTACAATAAAAATTAATTCAAATTTTTAATTGAACAATCTCAATTTTCTGTTAGAGTCTAAATCCAATCTAGATGTTTTGTCTATCACAGTCGCTTATTTATATGATGATTTATCATTATGTTGGCCATTATTGAAACAACTCTATGAAAACGGATTCTATAAACAATTACATTTATGGGATATGATTGTTGATCAACATGACATCCAAGAGTTGGATATATTAGATGGTTTTGTGAAAATTTCAAATATCAATATTGATCAAAAAAATTTGTCTTTGTCATCATTAACTAATATTGAAGAAATGACAATTAAACATAACAACAGAGAAGCATTATCCGTATCAGATTTCAACGAATTACAGAATAAAATGAATAGTATTAGACGATTGGGTTTTGCTGGTGTGTCAATAGATGAATTATTTCTGTTCATTAGTAGATCCCCCAAATTAAATAGAATCGTTGTTATGTATTTATGGGGTGGAAACCATTTCAACGAAGATACAAAAGTACTCAATGTGGTTGCTTTGAATAATGCACGTCAAAAACTTCAAGGAGCACAAAAATTAATAATGTATTTGGCCGAAGACATCTATTTGGCCACAAAATGGGCATACAGTGACATCAATTTAAGTTTATTGCAAATTAAATCATTTAATGCGTGTGGATGGGATCATTTCATTTATTGAAATTTTAACTACTTCATTACCATCATTGTTGCAATATTGTTTCAAAACACATTTCTAACAGAGGAGTTATTTAAATTGTTGATATTAAGATTATTGTTAAGATTAAATATGAAAAGTTTAATAAATTTGTATTTTAATAAAGAAAATGTTAACGATTTAATTGAGTCTTTTAATTATCATAGAAGCTAGTCTGCGACCGGGTACTGATAGTTTGTAGAAGTAAGTAAACCCATTGGTTTCAGAAAATTTATCCATAAAACCATTGTAACTGAAAATCCTCACAAATAGATATCTCTGAAAACAAAGAAAAAAAAAAATTAAAAAAAAAATTTAAGTTTTTTTTATCAATTTTTATTAAAACTTTTTTTTTATTATTTTTTCAAAAAATTTAATAACTCTTTATGCAAATCGATTCAAAGATCTCTTGTTTCTTTTTTCTTTAGATTTTGCTTATTTCCATTTATTACTTTACATATTGTTCGAAAGAAGGTATTGATTTCGTTAAAAAAAATCTTGTTTCAAAAACCATATACTAAAATAGTTTTCACTTTTTATTTGATTTCATACTTGTCTCCGACCCCCTCTCATTTGTACACATATTGCAAAATTGAATTCTATTCATTTATTCATAGATTATAATTATTACCGCATTCCTGTCTAGATTGGTTTTACGAACAAAGGACCTAACAAATAAAAATGCAATTTTCTAAATTTGAGTTTTTTTTTTGTATTTTCCATTAAAAATTATTAAAACACCAAAGATCTTAACGAAATTTTGAAAATGAATCAATAACAAAGCAGAATCGGCGATTGGCCAAACGTTAAACGAATAAAATCAATTGAAGAAGCTGATGGAGATAATCAAAATCAAGTTGCCATTGCTGCTATTGGTTCAAACGAACTATCACCACCGGACTATATTGGAGGATTTAGCTGCATTGGGTACTTTCAAGCGAATATGTCAATATGCCGGTCATTGGTTTCAGAACATGTATCCACATATGGTAATTGAATGCCAAGTGAATTGCCTTCGTACTAGAAATAGATTCGTAGAAATAAATCATTTTAGTCAATTCATAAAAACTGTTACAATTAATGATAGTAATGTTTTATGTTATAAATTTATCAGTACGAATTGCTCTCAATTTCTCAAGAAAATTTCATTTGAATTCGTTAAAATAATTCCAAGTCAATTTGAATGTTTGAAAGACACCTTCCGTCAGATTGAAACACTCGAATTACAATGTTGTGAAATTGATGGTGATTTATATGAAAGCGTTTTCAGTGCATGTGAAAATATGAAACAATTAAATGTATTGAATCCTAATCCAGCTGAATATGTAATTGGGACAAATAATGATTGGTTTTTAATGAATTATCCAAAACTAGAACAATTTTATCTGGATTACGATGACGAAATTCCAGAGTTGTCCCAACTTTTGGAATTATACAATATAAACAAATTTGTACAATGAAGATTAATTCAAATGTTCTATTAAACAATTTCAATTGCCTATTAGAGTCCAAATCCATTCTAGCTGTCTTGTCTATCACAGTCGCTTATTTACATGATGATTTATCATTATGTTGATCAAATGTCTCTTTGTCATCATTAACTAATATTGAAGAAATGACAATTGAACATAACAACAGAGAAGCATTATCCGTATCAGATTTCAACGAATTACAAAATAAAATGAATAGTATTAGACGATTGGGTTTTGCTGGTGTGTCAATAGATGAATTATTTCTGTTCATTAGTAGATCCCCTAAATTAAATAGAATCGTTGTTATGTATTTATGGGGTGGAAACCATTTCAACGAAGATACAAAAGTACTCAATGTGCTTGCTTTGAATAATGCACGTAAAAAACTTCACGGAGCACAAAAATTAATAATGTATTTGGCCGAAGACATCTATTTGGCCACGAAATGGGCATACAGTGACATCACACTAAGTTTAGTACTTTTGTATCTTCGTTGAAGTGATTTCCATCCCATAAATACATAACAACGATTCTATTTAATTTGGGGGATCTACTAATGAACAGAAATAATTCATCTATTGACACACCAGCAAAACCCAATCGTCTAATACTATTCATTTTATTCTGTAATTCGTTGAAATCTGTTACGGATAATGCTTCTCTGTTGTTATGTTTAATTGTCATTTCTTCAATATTAGTTAATGATGACAAAGACAAATTTTTTTGATCAATATTGATATTTGAAATTTTCACAAAACCATCTAATATATTCAACTCTTGGATGTCATGTTGATCAACAATCAAATCCTATAAATGTAATTGTTTGAAGAATCCGTTTTCATAGAGTTGTTTCAATAATGGCCAACATAATGATAAATCATCATATAAATAAGCGGCTGAAGTGAAATTATTATTGTATTTCCCCTGATTCTCCTGCGGCAGGCCGGTTCTACCATGGTTTTCTGGACCCAATCTTGGTATTGAAGCTTCTCTTTAATATCACCCTTGACTGTATCTCTTTGCGAAAGTCATGGGCGGAATTTATATCGCATTGGGTCTATGACCAGCATGTTTACTAGCTTGCTAGTGAACACGTACTAACATAAATTTAAGTTTCGTAATTAATAAATAAATGACACAAAATGAATGTTTTATATGGAAAGCTATTGGAATTGTGTTTAATTTACATTATTTCTAGCTTATTCACGCTGTAATTTTTTTTTATTATGGCTTCAATATCATGCCATAAGATCCTAAAACAAAATATACTAGAATATATTTGAACATTTTCCAGCTAACTCAACATAATGAAAATGTGTGTGAGTGATGCAATATTTCTCTATTTGATATGAAAAATGAAATCAAATTGTGATTTATTGAAGTGTAATTTGAATCAATGTCACTCATTCAAATGTACATATGACAGGCAACGCTAGCATTTCCATAATCCACGTCATCAATACATATTTTTCAGTTCACCGAAATTCTTCAAACATACAACAAAACAATATTTCTTTCTTCACATTTTTTTTGCTTTGTATGTAAAAACAAGCGTTGATTAAATTTCAAAAAGAATTAGCCTAGAGGTAGCGTAATATATTTAAAAAAAACAATAAAACTATTTTTAATCATTTCATTTCTGGAAATACACGTTTTTTTTAACTATTCTTGTTAAATTTACAAATTTTATGTGAAATTTAAAGAAAAATTATCATCATACTTACACAACATCAAAACTATTTGTGATATTTAAAAATGGATGAGAAATACAGCGAAAACAAAGGTGAATCAAGTATAAAAAGGAAGACATCAAATGAAAAAGCTTTCATTTGCTGGAGTTTCCTATGTTAGTCGAAATGAACAATCATCACCGTACATTTTCAGATTACATATCGATTGTTTTGATGAAATTGTTTTGGCAATGTTTATTTTTATTTTTTGTTCATGTGCACGCAAACACGATCAAAACTTCATACTTTTTTTCTGTTAATTTTTTTCCATATTTTAAAAGACTATCTATGACCAACTTTATAAATATTCATTTATTATTTATTCTTGATTATTTTATATTAGAATAAGATAAGATTACTTTATGATAGTAAAATAAGCAAATGTCGCATTATGATAAAAAAGAAGAACAATTTTAAAATTTACGCGTTCATTGATGAAAGTGACAATTTCAAATGTTTTTTACAAAGTTCTTCTTTCATTCTTCTCGTAACTTTCCGTTTGTTTTTTTTTTTTTTAAATCAAATTCTATTTGTTTTCATTTATTCTGTTTAAATTGAACATCGATGGACGACTTAATTGTAATTCAGAATGAACAAAAAGGAAATTGTGAAAAAATGAAGCAAATTGCAAACATCATAAGAGCATTATCAAAAATCCAATAAATTTGCGCCTGACCATTTCCATTGGTGATGTGTTTTTTTTTTCTTTATTTGGTGTGGCTCATTAAAGTATTGACTTCATTTTTGTTCCTTCCTTTATTTGCATTCAATATTTATCCATATTTTTCATGTTCATTTTATTGCTTGTCGAACATTTCCATTAAAGTGTATTTGTTGCATGTTGTGTTGAAATTTTTTATCGGAAGAGAGACAGTAGAAGAAGAAAAAAACCATATACAAATGACTTTATTCGCCCTTTGGTCTTATCGCTGATGACCATCATCAATTACAATTGGAACAGTGATATTTTCATTAACTTAATTCACGTGAGTGTTTTATTTTCATTTTTTTTTTTTTTTTTTTTCGTTTTCAAAAACTGAAAACCGATTCGATAAACAACAAATCGATATGCAATTCACTCTCTCAAAGTCCATAGAGTTGGCCAATCAATTTGAATGCCGAAATCACCAAAGTCGATTACATTCGATGCCGATGGCCATATTCAACCTCATATTGAATATTCGAAATGAAAATGGAAATGAAAACAAGTTGTTTACCATATTTTCATGTCGGTAGTATGCCGACTGTGAGTCAAAATATTAAAAAATATTTTTACACAAATACAATTTTACATTGGGGCACCGCATCTTTTTGAACGAATCAACTTTTTTCCGTTCAATTAGGCCGAGTTTTCGGTTCAACACGTTCGAAATCACATTGAGGTGATCAATCGTTATGTCCAACTTTGTCGGATCCAAAGCAGACTCTCCCGTTCTTTTCCTCTCTCTCTCTCTCTTTTCATTTCATTTCATTCTTCTTCATCCTCTCTGTCTCCTTCTTTCTCTCTTTCTCTTTTTCCCTCACTGGATTTCTTTTTCTGACTCTTTACTTCTTTTCCCTCGCTTTTTGCTCTCTTTTTCTTACTGGTTGTCTTGATTAAACCCCAAAAAAAGTACTATTATATCACGCACCACACTCGCATATTTTTCAAAAATTTGTGTGCTCAGTTCATCTTGAACACATTTTTGAATTAACCCATGCACAAAATAAAAAGAAAGATGAATGAAGCTGAATATAATAATTACTGATTTATTATTATTAATTTGAATGTTTCTGTTCCCTTACGTGATAAACGACATGCGACGATGGAATGAAACAAGAAAGCCCACATAAAAATGTCAATAAAATGGTTCAATAATTTACCGGCCGCAATGAACCCATCGTACATGCATTGACTTAATTACACCTCGTATATCTTCACTTCTTTTATTATTTAAACTAACACGGAATGTCCATTCAACGAAAAAAAAAAGAATGAACAGCAATGCTGAAAATCCGAATTCATATTCGGTGCGGCCAACATGTTTTCACATTCAATTTGATCGCGTTAATCATCATCAGTTGGCTATGTCGAAGACGATCATAAAATTCCCTATATTTGATTAATTTTTTTTAAGTGCGTGAAGCATCCCAGTCAGTAATTTAATTTAATATGGGCTTTTATGAAGGGAACCCGAACCAAAAAATTTGTAATAATAAAATATTATAATAAATTGTTCATCGATAATTAAGTTAATGTGTTGGATGTTTGGCAAGTATGAATTTCGCTTCATTTTCGAAACATTCTCTTAATTCGATAAGATAGAAAGAGATCGATTGAGAATGAGAGAAATAGAGAGAGAGAGAAGAGAGAGAGAGATAGAGAGAGAGAGATAAGAGAGAGAGAGAGAGAGAGAGAGAGAGAGAGAAAAACCAGCAATGTTTATGCAATCAAAGAATGCGTTAAATTTTTTCATTCCATGCAACATTCACAGTGATCTGTGTGATCTGTTTTACCCTTTCTCTCTCTCTCTCCTCCTCTTTCTCTCCCTCTATCCTTCGATCACCTTCTTTCTGATACTCTTTCCATCTTTTTTCCCTTTTTCTCTCTCACTCTCTCCATCATTCTCTCATCTTTTTTTTCTCTCTTCTCTCTTCACATTGATTTTATCGAATTTTCGAGTGACTCCTTTTTATTTATTGCGCATAGCGAAAATGTTTTTGCAACTTCTTGAAATGAATTTATCTGAGCAAGTGAATTTCGTAATGGTTGTATCGGCATTGGCACCAAATACAAGATCATCAAAAAGACTTGAGAAATGTAAATGGATTCAAAGTGCAGATCGAGATGCATTTTATCATGAATCACGTTGCAATAAATGCATGTGTTGGTTCAAATAACGGTTGCTTCACGACAAGAGAAATTTGTTTTGCCGAATCCTTTTGTGTGAACGATGCAGTAAAAATGGTTTCTGTTTTATTTTATTCTTTTTCTGTTCGTTCTTCTTCATGTCAATTTAATATTGAGATGCGCTCCCATTGAATATACTTAGTTTCGTTATACAATTTATCAATGTAGATGTCGAATAACACACATTGCAATGTTCAAAACTCAAAAATACAGAAATTTACCTTTCATTTTATGTCGGATTGTCCAGATTTCGATTTTGGTCAAACATTCTTTTCACTCTGATGATCAATATACAATCTGTGATGAATGAATCTGTTCAAAACCACATAATTTACTTAATAAACTATTCCCACAATTTCACTGTTTCACCATACGCAAGATGGAGATGAATATATATTCAAAATATACCATTAAGATGGATTTTCGAATCGAAAATTATTAAAACGAAACAGCACAACTGAGCAATGTCAGTATCAAAAGATGAAAGAGCATAGCAACAAAATTGCAAGTGCAGAATTAGAGTTCGTAAACAACAATGTAATTCTTTTATCACAAAGCGTATATAAATATCTGTCTCATACGCCTTAAGCATCATCCAATTCAACTGTTATTACTGATCCAATTCAACTTTTTTAAACAGTTTTTTTTTTACTTCGTTGCAACAATAATTATATGAATTCATTCACCCTCAAAAATCATATGAATTTCCACAAAATTTATGTGAATCACACACAGGTGCAAAGACTTTCTGTTTCTTCTCTCTTTTTTTGTTTTTTGTTTATTTTATTTTGATTACATTTTGCCACAAAATGAGTTCTTCCCCCTTCGAAAAGAGAGGAAAAAAAAAAAATAAAATAAAAGGCCAAAGGATGATGATTTCAATGAATGG
Source organism: Resseliella maxima (assembly GCA_029041755.1). Classification (NCBI taxonomy): domain Eukaryota; kingdom Metazoa; phylum Arthropoda; class Insecta; order Diptera; family Cecidomyiidae; genus Resseliella; species Resseliella maxima. The sequence continues at coordinate 17,983 of JAQOWM010000537.1, forward strand.
CTATTAAAATATCATTAAATCATTTATACTCTTTGCATTTGCTGTGGTCATTTTACAATCGACAAAATCATAAGCATTGCAAATTTCTTAATCTTGTTCATAAAATAAAAATCATTAAAATCATCTTGATCGAAAAGATTCGTTGCATTTTACAGATGAAATTCCCAATTCACAACATCAAATCAACGATAAGAACACCGAATTAAGCAATTAAAATCACATTACAAAACATTTTTTGTTATTTTGATTCTGGATTGAGCTTTGATTTTTTTTTTTTTTTCTTTCTTTCTTTCTTTCTTTCTTTCTTTCTTTCTGAATCTGTATTTTGAGTAAATTATTTTCAAGTGACTTGAGATATAAGATCTTTCATTTTCTTCACAATATGTCTTCATTCACATGAAATTGGGATTTTTTCTTTTTTTACGGAGGCCATAAAAAGTCAAACGATTTCTTCTACATTTATATCCGTAATGGAAATGATACAAAACCAAATGATATTAAAAACATGTTAATAAATTCTTTGATTTAATGTTACGCCTTTTGATCTCACGATATCATTATTTTATATCAAACCATATTGGAACTGTGTAATGGAACTTCCATAAATGATTAAACTTTGATTGTAATCACAACAGCAGTTGAATCCGAATTACATTGAAAATTGAATGAATGAAGAAAAGAATGAAGAGAATCAATTTGCGGAATTTGGGTTGTAAACGAAAAAAAAAAAAAACAAATCGAAATACAATAAAACCGAATCATAATTAAGGCCATAAGTTCTTACCCAGGGTTCCTTTGAATTTCTTATGGTGTGGGACCCAATTTTGATAAGGTTTTCCAGTACCCAGAGCCCAGTGGACCTATTTTGCTTTTCATTTTCTTTATTCTGACTGCAGACCCTCTTAGCATTTTACTGGCTTGGACCCTCAATAGATTTTCGCTCATGATACCTCTCTTCGGTGTCAGAATCTATACTTCGGGCAATGAAATTGAATGAAAATTTCAAATAAAAACGAAACACACTAAGAGTCTCTTAATAAGAGATTGAAGATATAGTGCGGAAGTTAATATGGAAAATGGAATATCGATTTTTTAAATAGCGACTCTCGTTTTGACGCTTTTACGTGTAGGCATAAAAGTGTAAGAAAAAAAAACATCCCAAAATAGAAGTTCAATTTAAATGTGTCGATCAATTTGTGCTGGCGCCAATATTGGATTAATTTCTAAATTCGCGTAGATTTAAAGTAAAACCTCGAGTCAAACACATAATCAAAATAGATCATCTGAAAATGACATTTTGTTTATATTCGGTTTACATAACGAATATTCATATTTTGTGTCAATGAACAAAACAACTTTATTACTCTATTTAAAATCATAGACGGTTGATTGCTTTATGTCTAGCAAAAGAAACAAAAACAAAAATCTCTGGGCCAATGTTGTTGCATCAATTACAATAGATAGAAAGAGAGAAAGAGAGAAAGAGAGAAAAAGAGAGAAAGAGAGAAAGAGAGAGAAAGAGAGAGATAGAGAGAGAAAGAAAGAGGGAGAAAGAAGAAAAAAACAGTCAATTTCCAGACATTGTCGGCTGTGATCGGTGTAATTTAAAAGTGAAAAAGATTATTGAAGATAGTTCACATGAATTCTGTATTACAACAATTGATAGAAGAGAGAAGAGAAAAAAAAACAATGATTTTGATCATTGAACAACGGTGAATAAATGTATCACCTCTGAAATTGAAGGAGAAGGTCATATCGATCGAAATGATGTGGTTAACATAAAAGCGTGTGCGTTTATTGAATGGGAAATGATTTGCTCGCTTTAAAAAATGGCTGAAATATTTCAATGCGTGTTTTTAGCTACCAAAGTCAAAATAAAGATCAAACGAAAGAAAGATAAAGAGAAATGAAAAAAATGGCAAAATTGTTTTGTTTGAAGCGTTGAAAAGAGAATCTAAACATCAGCTGCTTCAATAATACTGACCTAACCATTTATAAAGGTTGCGGTTGCATTAAACTAATTTTAAAACGAACAATTGTTGTAATACAATGAATTTGTTTTTAAATAAAAATGAGATCACAATTACAATGCATTTATGAATATGAGTATGACTCTTCAATTGATCACATAATATCGTTTGAATGTTTTTTTCTAGGGGAATTCAACAATCAAAAAATTCTGAAAAAACAGTATTTTTTTTTGAAAATTTTCTTTATTCATGTTATTTTGTAATATTCTCAACAACAACACAATATTCAACTATTACGTCAATATGCATGCATTTTCGTACAATTCAATGGTTCAATTGAGCATTTTACATTTTATATTTCGATCTTCGTGGAAGTGGAATTCGAGAAAAAAAAATATAATTTCAAGTACAAAAAATTCCAAACTTTATCATAATCAACATTTGTTCTCAATTTGTCATCCAAAACCTTATATATTTGATCAATTAAAATTAAATATGATAATCATAACCTCACATTTATGCCGTAAATGTATAAATAAAAACAATATTTAATGATGGCAACACTTAATTCGTCACACAATACTTGTTACATAAAAGTGAGGTTATGTTAAATATATTTATTTTATTTCATTAAATATATAATATTACGGTTGCCAATTTGGAAAAAAATATTGATTACAATAAATACTGGACTTTTTGGTAGTTGAAATTGTTTTTTTTTTCAAATTTCACATCCGTATGAATCAAAATGCTAAATTTTCTATGATGTTTCAAATTTGACAATTTGACGATTTTTGAAAATAAAAAATCTGGCGTCAAATCATTAGACAAATATATTCATTTTATTCACGCCATATTCTCCATATTCTTTCATAAGCGTGACAAACAATCAAAAATCGTTGTTTATTATCGGTATGTACAAATATTCTATTTGTAGACATTTTGCAAGAAGCCCCTAGGTTTTTTTTTTTTTTTCTGAAAAGAAAACAATGTCAAATTCATGGTATATGCGAACAACGGAAATATTGCACCTCATAGCTTAAGCTTGTCAAAGCCCAAATATATTTGAATTATGTGCGTATTGGCTAATAATCCACCAGCAAAATTGTTTGTATTTTGTGAGAGACACGTGTCACACACACACAGCTAATGGAATTCCATTGTTCGGGAAATAAAAAATAAAATGATTAAAATTGTTAGAGATTAGTGTGCAATTAAAAAAAAAAAAAAAAAAACTTCATTGTATATGCCATAGATTGAGATCGTGAGTCGCCATGGCGGTCACAATTCACATTCCCGGCGACACCGATAACAAATGGACAAACACACACACATTTCACAGCAGCCGCACCAATTTTGCTCTCTTTTTTTTTGTTCAAATTCATTTCGGCTTGGCACAGTCATCCTTTCGTTTCTGAGAATGTTATACAGCCTTGGTTCCCACTTTCGAAATGCATGAAACGAAAAGAAGCCGACTCATTTCGCAAAATAAAAAACCAATACTCGAATGGTAAATATACCATTGGTATTTGATTCCGTTTCATTTGTTTGGTTTTTTTTTTTCTTTTGATCTGTCTGTCTGTTGATTTCAATTTTTCCTAACTAGAACCAATATTGTTCCGAATCAGCAATTGCTGGACATGCAGAACGTGAAAGAAACTGAAGAAACAAACAAATGAAGGGAACAAAAAAAAAACATTCAACCAGAGATGAGGAAATTGAAATTGTATCGAGTCAAACAAAGCCACACCCTGTCCGTGCCATTCTAAAATAGTTCGATTCATGTTTAAAGTCAAAGGCGTTCGATTCCGTTTTTTTTTGTGTGTGTCTTTTTTGCTTCGTTTCTTCTTTTTTCTTTCTTCTACATGCATTAAGAATGCAAACGATTGCGACCATTGCACATACTACATGTCTGCGAATCGATTGAATATACGCGATGTATTTTCTATTAGATATTGGATAAGTTTATCTTTCTAGAATATATATATTGAATGTTAAACATGTGGCAAATGGCATTAAAATATGTTGAACACCGGACAGACACATCTTTCAACATATTCTTAACATTACCTAATGTCGATCTCATCAAAATACGGCTATGGAATTTTGTCAATTGTCCAAAGGCAATGCAATTTGAATAAATTAACTAACATACAAGAGACTTCATCAAACTGTGTATATGTAATACACCAACATTATAATTTAATTTACAATTTAATGAGCTAACGAAAAAAAAAATGCTAAAAGGTGAAACACTAACGTGTTTATAGCTACATTTTTCAATCGATTTTGTATAATTAACTGGGGAGTTCTTGAGCTATTATGAACTGAATTATAAAATATCAATAAGAGCTAATACTTTAGTATCTTTGAACGTCCATGGAGGGAATTTTATAATAGGGAAGCCAAAGTTGAAAAAAAAAAAAAAAAAAAAGTCGAGAAAAACTAATCGATTTTATTACATGACTACCATGGTGGGGACACTTTGATGGAGCTATTAAAAATTTATTTGATTGCTGCCACTACAAATTGTTATCTCCGGCAATTGAACTCATTGGTAATAACAACCATTATTGGATTCAGTTTCTTTGATCTATTCATATGAAATATGGTTGAATTGAAAGAAACAAAAAACAAAACAAAAAAATATAAAGAAATGCCTTTGCATGATGAATCATACAAAACGGAGTCTAAACGAGAAACACCGTATCAATTGGCATACGAACTGAATACGTTGAGAATCGAGAATGTTTTTTTCAAATGAGACAGAATAAGAGAGTGAAAGAGACGAGAGCGGGAGAGCGAGAGGGAGAGAGAGAAAAAAAAATAAGGTGAAGAAGTGAGATGGAAAATGAGGGAGAGAGCGAGTAAGATAGAAAAAGTAAAGAATGAGCAAGAAAGAGAAAGGAAGAGAAAGAGAGAGATCGAGAGTAAGAAGAGAGAGAGAGAGAGAGAGATCGAGAGTAAGAGAAAGAGAGAGAGAGAGAGACAGAGAGAGAGAGAGAGAGAGAGAGAGAGAGAGAGAGAGAGAGAGGTCGAGAGTAAGAGAGAGAGAGAGAGAGAGAGGGAGACAGAAAAAAAAGAGAACAAGGGAATGAAAGAGTAGAAGAGTGACTGAGCGAGAAAGATTAAAAACATGTGCTGTGTACGGCGAAGATAATCGAAAAAGCGTGTTTCGATTCATATGAAGTGCCAAACAAATATGCTTGCCGTTGCTGTAACACAATACGAAAATGCATCAAATGCATAATCCCGCGCGATGATGTGATAATGTTTAAAATGAATCAATTGAATTTTGTTTCCTTGACATATCGAAATCGGTTGGTTGATTGAAAGGAATGCCGTCACGTTTAAGTTGCATCTTGTTAAATGATCTGCATTTGCAATTCATTGTGTCTGTGCCTTACAAAATGCTCAATGATCATTGATCAGCGAATTTGAATTCATATTAAATCTAACTAGAAATTCAACAACAAAAATGACAAAACGAAAAATAACAACAAAAAGAAAACCCCACATAAAATCTTGATAGTTTGTCATGTTTAAAAACTTCCGCACAAGTGAAAAAAAGAAAAGAAATAAGGCATCTTTCTAATGAAATTGTGTATAATGAAAGAAACTTGAACGATTTTACGATCGTCATAAATGAATAGCAATCTCCGCTTAATGAAGTATGAAAAATTGCTCATAAAATGCCTCAAGCATACATATCATTTCAGCATATGACTAATAAAAGCAATTTATGCTCAGAATCATTGTGTTTTCTTTTCATTTCGTTCATGTTTGAACATTTTTTTTTTTTGTTTTTTTTTTCTTCTTCTCTTGTTTATTTCAATTTAAATAGCGGTATAAATTTAATGCAACAGTAGAAATAACCGTCGAATGTAGTACATATCTGAATTTAAACAAATACTGCTTAGCAATGATCACCATATTTTTTGTTTCTTGTTTTTTTTTTTCTCTCTTCTCTCTCGTAAAACCAATCAATCATTCTGTTTCTGCAAATGCTCTTGGAATTTAGTATTCTGCGTGGGTAACTTGGCACTTTTTCTTTTATTCCTCTCTCGCAGTATCGTTTAATTAATTTATCAAATTTCATTCAAATGGCCAATATTCATGTCGTTTTCTCTTTCACTAACAAACCTATTTGGCCAGATCGATCTAACTCTATATTCAGATAATATCGGTCTCTTCGCCATTCCCTTGCCCATGCATAAACCATAATAAAGTCAACGAGAGAAACCAGAAACAGATACACACTTTCAATTGAGCATGATGCGAACATCAGATTATTCCATTTGGTTTCTTCTAGCACCCACACATGAATATATATATTTACAGTCGATGTACTTTGATTTATATTTGTTGATTCGATTGCAAATTCTTACATAAGCTCAATTAGTACATTTATGTATGTTTCTCTTTCAATGGACACTTTTTTTTTTTTTTTTTTGAATTGTGAATAACACTATTCGCTTTTTCAATCAAAATCACTTTAATTACTCTTTACATACGTTTTGGCGACAAAAAAGCAAATAAAACTCGTTCAGTTCAGACACTATGTTTGAAAATTACATTGAATATTTTCAATGTATGAACTATCAAGCAATTATGGATTTTATCGATGGAATTCTGATGTTTTTAGCAGGCATATTGTTCTTTTTTTTTATCGAAAATCGAGTCTTTTAATGGACACTTTTTTATCTTTTCGCAAGGATTTTGTTCCAGAGGGAAATTTTGTCGAATTTCATTGCAAAAATTATTAATTTTGTCGCGACAATTTGGACTTTTTTGCGGACATCTAATTTTTTATTGGGAGCTCTAATTTTTTTTACCTCGAACATTTCTGATTTTCATCTCAAAAATCTAAATTTTCAACTTACTTTCGATTTGATGAAAAAAAAGTGGGGCCCAAATCCATTGTGTGACAAAAAAAAAAGAAAGGCCTAACTTTGGCAACTTTTCAACAATCAAAAATCTGTGATCGTATGGTATTGATTATATTACGAAAGTGACATACATTTTAGCGAAAATTGTATCAAATGCTACTATTCGTCATGTTATGATCTCATCAAAATCATCACTATTACCGTCGATAAAATTATTGAAATAATGACACAACAAAAGAAAAGAAAAAAAAAAATGATTGCAAATTCACTTTCACGACAACGAATACAATGACGACGATGTCTGTGCATAGTGCCTTTCATGGTTTTTCACTCGGTTGGTCGCATAAGCAATATTGCCAGTGGCAAATTTCATACGCAGAATCACAACAGCCAAAAAAGCCACGCAAATTCATGTTTGATGTTCGTTCTCGTTTCTTTTCTTTTCTCCCTCTCTCTCTCTCTCTCTCTCTCTCTCTCTCTCTCTCTCTCTCTCTCTATCTCTGTTTTGGATGTTCATGTAACGGTAGCAATAACAAGTCATGTGTGGACATGCAAGTAAAAATGGATCAGTTGATGTTTCGAATGGAATTTGTGAAATGAAAAATAATGTGTAGCCTTGAAATTGAATCATTGTCGAACGAGAGCACATTCTTTAATTTTTGCATCAATTTCTGGTCGGAAAATGTGAGCAATTATTTAACATGCGTTTGAAATATTTCATTTCATTTCATAAATGGTAGCCATTTATCACATAACAGTCTTCTTTCGCCTTACGGGCTTACTTTGTCCACACCGCATCTTGTTTGAGTCATAGCAGATTCATGTTAATGTCCATATCATTTTTATTAAAACAATCTACGCTCATTTGCTAACGAGACATGTTAAGAAATGAACTAGTCGTATGAATGATGAGCTCCACCGTTCGGAATTCCAGAAGAATGGCATTTCCGATTTCAATTTGCATTCTTTTTTTTTTTTTTTTTTTTTTTTACTTTGGTTAAATTTGACATTTTTCAACTACTCGTCTATCTACTCGTTAATTCAATGGACAAAAAACCAAATAATGCATAAGCTATTGAATGTGCGAAAACAATTTCATAGACAAAATAAAAACAATTGATGTATGTCGTTTTTTCTTATGTAATCCAATTTAACGCATGTCTCATCAATTATTAAGTAAAAATCGACTATTCCTCCAATGATTCACACGTAAATTCCCTAAGGCCATGGAACAATAATTGGATCTATTTAACTCTATTAATTATTTTATAATCGTTTGTCGAAAAACGTTTCTAACGCGAGAGAGAGAGAGAGAGAGAGAGAGAGAGAGAGAGAGAGAGAGAACAACAACACGAAAGCCAATCTTCTTCTGCTTTCATTTCCAAACAGTTGCAAAATCGTTTCGATATTTAAGCTCAATATGCACGTTTCATCATTGTTATTAGGTTTATTATAAACCACATAATATTCATTCTCGTTCGTTAAATTCCATATGGACTAGTACCAATCATGGATTTTTCTTGGATTTGCTGCTCAATGAGCATGATCAACAAAATAATCTGGCTGCGGTCGTAGTAGCCATCGTCGTCGTAATTCGCATAATTGTGATAAAATTTATTGCAGCCGTGCATAGGTATATGATTGTTATTTAGTTTCAGTTGTCTATTAGTTGGCAACTAATGGTTGAGCGAATTAGGCCGGTGGAGATTTGATAGTGAATGCGTGTAAATATATGATTTTCATTTGGCTAATGGAACAACTGCAAAAGAGTAAATAAATTCCAAGTGTTTCTTTTTTTTTTTTTTCTTTCTTTCAAAAGATGAAAATTTTCCCTTCATTCAACTCAATAAAAGAGTTAAATTGCATTTTCATTCTCTTGTTTTATATACACAAGACGTGATTCCACATAAATTTCTGTTTTATTCGTAAAAATACAACACACGTTCGTAAACAAAAAAAAATGTAACGAAAAACAAAGTAGAAGCATCACTTTGCTTTTAATCTAAAACAAACGATAACGATATGAATTTCGACCTGAAACGTTCGTTGTTAAGAAAATATTGTGCAGAAAAAAAAATCGAATCGAATCGAATCGGTGTGCTGGAGATTGAATCGAAAGAAGAAGAAAAAAACCGGCAGCAACCGGTCGCGAATTGTTTGTAAATGCCTAAGCTCTCCGAGTAGCTGATATACGGAAACATACGTGATACACGTACGTCTTTTATAATTATAATCAGTCAACACATATAACGAATAGAGAGAAAAAGGGAGATAGAGAGAAAGAGAGAGAGAGAGAGAGAGAGAGATGGCAAACCAATTTATATACAAACCAAATGTACATAATCGCATCAATGCATTTTATATATGGTCACGTAATGTTAAAGGTGAACAATTTATATTGAATCAAATTTGTGATTATAATATCATTAATCACAATTTGTTGCTCTTTTTAACTATCTTTTGGTCGTTGACGTTTTTTCTTTCTTTCTTTCTCTCTCTCTCTATCTTTCTCTCTCTTCTTTTTCTTATTTGGGCCAATCAATTCATTGTATTAGCTTCTCTCTGTTTATTTTTCGTTGATTTTTTTTTTGTCTTTTTCTCTTCATCTCCTTTTTGTCTCGTTATTTATGCAATGAAAGAATCCGTTTAATTGCAATTAAACGTATGTATATGATTTTCATGTTCATTGTGCAGCTTGTGCCGTTCGACCTCAAAACGACAGAAATGATCCATTTCATCGCGTTCATTTTGAATACAATCCATTCATTTGATCTTAAGACCAGCGATTTATTTTCTTTTTTTTTTTTCTTTCAAGCGACAAGTTTGGATTTTTAGCAAGTTGGAACAATTTTATATCATTTCCATAATGCACACAAAAATAGTTTCAATGCAAAATGAAAGGCCATTTTTGATGATTGAACGAAAATGGTTTTTGGAATTTTACTACTTTTTCTAATGAATTTGGTTCGTTTTCATAAATTTGTTCTTTTTTTTCAAATATTCCATCTTTCGATGGTCCTTTATTTCCATTTTCAATTGCCGTTCGTTGCATCATTCAAATCTAGTATTTTGATTCCGCACTCAATTGTGCATTTGTTCACTTTTTTTTCTTTTTTTTTTTATCAAAATGTTGGAAATGTCGAAATCAAAACCAAAAATCGCCCGAAAAAAAAAATAAAACGAATTTCTTATCTAAATCATTGGATCGACATAAATTCAAATAAATAAACAAACTGATTTATTAATTTCGATCCCGAAGGTCGACCCGTAGCTTAATGGCTTCAACAGTTCTTCGTCGTTATTTTTCGATCGATTTGTTCTTTATGAAAAGTTTCAATAACAGAATATACAGACCGAAAACGAAACGAGCAACAAAAAAACACATACTTACACACAGAGACACACACACACACATCGCAACGAAATGCACGTGGCACATTCGAATTTGCCATTTAAAAAGCAAAAACAACAATAACAACAACATAACAAAGTACCTTTTGGTAATCTTTAAATAGCTGCAATGCATTCAAAATGATATCGAAAGTGTATAAGTTATAAACAAGGTACTAACGAAATGAAAATGTGTGACTGTCTCTGTCTTTCTCTCTATTTTTGTGCTATTTCTCTTCAAATTCAACAACATTCAGTCAATTCGTAACTATTTTGCACGTGCTCTGACACAAGAGATTCATTAGAATCAGCGCAAGCATACACACTCGTCGATCGATTGTGCAGGCATGAATCGCAAAACGCGATCGCAGTGAGGGAAAATCGTTACCTATATTATTTCTGTTGTTGTTGTTTTTTATTTTTTTTTTTGCTTTTCTATTACATCGAAATCAAATCGATATCAAATTGAAGTGCACGTATGGCCAAGGTACACAAAACTAGAAAACAAAGCGTTCGCTTGTGCCAGAGATCACTTTATGCTACATTTCTATTTCGTTTTTTTTGGCAGAGCAAACGGAGATACAACGACAAAATAGAGAAGAAAAAAAAAATAATAATAATAATACAAGAGAAACAGTACGTATTATTTTTATGGTTCGAGCTCACGAAAAATGTAAATCGATCGACCAAAGAGTGTGTCTGTGTGTGTATCGAATTTACAACCAAAACGACCATTAAACAAATTCAGCAATTATACAAATAAATTGTAATATTGAATACGATTTTGCTTCGCATCGTATTTAATCAGTTTTTCTTCTTGCTATTTTGGCTATGTGGTCGGTCGGCTGCATCGTGAACTAAACCCCCAGCATATTGAAAAGTGACCGTATTTAATAGTGAGAAAGGGAAAAACCGTCGGCAAACACTTTGATAATTACTATTGAAAGTAAAAAAAAGAAGAAAAAAAAATGACTATAATCAAAAGCGAAAATGGACCAAAAGCACATTTTGATATGAATCTTAAAAATGGGGAATGAAAATAAACAGAAGAAAAAAACACAACGAGCAAATATTGAAATTAGATAAGACAAAATACAAATGTTGCAGTGTATGTGCAGTATGCACTATAGCACGACAAAAAAGATGCAAAAAAAAAGCTAAAGATCCTAGGCAGCTGAGCACATGGCCGAGTCGGTAACCACACACAAATCTAAATAATTTACATGTTTTATTGTAAATAATAATCGGATCGTTTCGTTTCGTTTCATTTCATTTCGTTTGTTTTTTTTTTTGTTTTTTTCTATTTTGCTTCAATTTAGACGATTATTTGCGTCGCGAATCGAGAAATCGAAACAAAACAGTATACTACAGAAAAATTATCGATGACCGAAATCTATTATAAATTTAATATATGTTTGTTTAATCAATCGATGATTTTGTATGGTCTTTTTTCTCAAGTTTTTAACTGCCCTGAAATGAATTCAGATGCGAATAGCTTTTGGCTATATGTTGCAATGCAAATGGACATTATGGCTGAATAAACAAAGTAGTTCCGTGTATAGATTTTTTTACTTGATTCAGACATAAAATGTAAGAAGTGTGACAGAGACTGGGATAGGATGAGGGAGGTAGATACAGAAGCAGAGAGAGGGATGGGGGGAGTTTAGTAGAGTGAGAGAGAGGATTGGAAAGAATGAATGAAAAAAATGAGAGAAATATTGTAGTGTCAATCATCTATTTTCATGAATGCAGAACACAAATTAAGAACGGATTCCGGAATCAAACTTGGTAGTCTGAAATTTTTGAAATGAACTTTTGATCATATTTAAAAAACTGGTAGCGGATGTTGATAATTAACTCAGAAAAATAACTCTTATAATAGCATAAAATGTTCAACGTTTACTCACGAAGCTCTCGTATACCAAAAAAAAAAAAAACTATTGAAGTTATAAATGTTTAGGATTGAACCATGTTGCCTATTGCCAAAAGTATGGAACATTTTTTCATTGGCTGTAACTTAACCAGTAAGACCGTTTGCATTTGATATAAGAAGAGGTCAGTGTTATGAATGGCTAATTCACATTTCTTTTCATTTCATGATCGTGAATTGTGCACAGTTCAAATATTCACAAACAACTAACTTTTTATTTGTAATGGCTTTTTTTCTAGAAGCCAAAGAATCAAATAGAAATCAAATGTCACCACCAGACATTTTCAAATTGGTTATCGATTGTTTTGAAGAGTTATTTGATTATCTTTCACTGAAGTATTTGGTTGCTTTCGGTAGCATTTGTAAACAGATATTAACAGTATGTCAATATGCTGGACATTGTTTTCGGCAATATTATGCAGGAATTCAATTTACATGTGACAAGAATAGGATTCAAAGTGGCAAATTAGACAAGTTTAATTTCAGCTATTACTAAAAACAAATCCAAAACCTTAATCCATTCGACTGACTTACTTCGGCGAAATCTTAAACCTGTTTCATTTTCTCTATTTGAATTCACACTTAGATAAATTAAAATTTGAAAAAAGTTTTTGAAATTTGTATCATTATCTACCCTGGTAAGCAGTCTATATAGCCCTGTACATTTGTATGTGAGTCTCCCGGTTAAGTGCCATCTAAATGAACAAACATAAATTAGATTCACCAACATTTGATACTGAATCTGAATAAAAATTGATTATGTGTAAAAATAATTAAATATTTATGTTCAATAAAATATTTTTCATTATTAAATTATCGAAATATAAATATTTTTGAAATAAAAAAATAAAAACACTTCATTGAGAAATTAAAAATACAACTAAAGCAAAACAAACTATTTATATTAAGTCTCCGCATGTTTATTCGATTGGTGTTTGTTGTACATGTATACAACAAACACATACATACATGTATACATGTACAACAAACGCCAATCGAATAAACATGCGGAGACCGCGGAGACTTAATATAAATAGTTTGTTTTGCTTTAGTTGTATTTTTAATTTCTCAATGAAGTGTTTTTATTTTTTTATTTCAAAAATATTTATATTTAGATAATTTAATAATGAAAAATATTTTATTGTACATAAATATTTAATTGTTTTTATATAATTCCACATAATCAATTTTTATTCAGATTCAGTATCAAATGTTGGTGAATCTAATTTATGTTTGTTCATTTAGATGGCATTCGGGAACGTGTTTGAATTTTTTTTTCTCACTGCATAGCTCCCTAGATCATTATTAATAAAAATTATGGGCAAAGCAAAATTTGCATCAGCATTTTTGGAAAAGTCGTCATATACTTAAAAGACATTTTCTTTTCAAATGCCAATTCGTTCAAACTCAAGCAAAAAATTGAATCAAACAAACTGATCTGATTATTACAATATTGTATGCTTAACAGATACAGATTAGGTCATAATATCTATGGAAGCAGTGACAGTGCGCGCTGGTTGTTGAAATTAAATGGTGATCATTTGCAACAATATTTCAATGCAACAAAAATCTTTAAAATATAACATAATGCACTCATTTGCATTCATTTCAAATGAAGAATAATGAACATTTCAAATGTTCCATGCACAATCGAATGCACCAATATGAATTGAAATGAAAATGAAATTGAAATTAGCGCAAACGTGCAATTTACATAGTTTTGTGCAAATCACAAAATTTACATCCATTTATTCGATGTTTATTTTAAAATGATCAAAATGTACATTTTGAGAATGCGTATTACTTGACTTCGTGCTGTTTTCACTCTCGATGTCAATAAGTCATTTGCATCTAATGCTCACATTGCGCCGGGTAATTAAATACATAATTTGTTGTTGTTGTTGTTGTTATTTCTGTCCAAATGAAACCACCAACTGCTTCAAACGAAAGATAAACGGATAAATTGTATAGAATGCATTGGCTTAGAGGTTTTTTAAACACAAAATTCCATTCTATCAGATAACAAAGACTTCTGAAGTAGTAGTTGAAATGAAAAAAAAAAAAAAAAAAAAAATACTCGGGCGCGCGCGCACTAAATGGATTTTCTATTGCTGTCGTGGAATAATTGCGATCGTGTGCATTTGGGGCAAGCTATCAGATTTTCAGCAAGCCACGACCAACCGAAATGACCACAGGCACTTTTACAGTTTGTCAAAAAAAAAAAAAACAAAAAAAATTAAATAAAGAGAAAAATCATAGAGAAATAGATATGCTTCATTAGAATACGGCAGAACCTCAAAGCACAAAACGATCAACAACAGAGAAAAAACACACACAAATAGCTGTTACCTTGTTATGATTGAATGAAAAAAAAAAAAAAATCAAACACACACATGCACACTGAATTGCTATTCTATCGAAAAATTGGTTTAATACTGCATCATTGGCGTAATTTTAATTTTCTCTCGTGCATGTGGATCATCAAATGGCGGAGATTCATAGCAAATATAGATGATGATACACACATTATTCCGGCTATTATTACCTTGGTAGAATCAAGATGCGGTGATTGCTTGGCCACATCAAGATTCGCCGCACGAACAAATTCCAAAGTAGAAACAACAACATGAAGTTGTGTACTGGTTTTCTACATTCAATCGCATTCAAGAGAGGGAGAAAGAGCAAGATAAAGAAAGAGAGAGATGTTATGAGTGAAAGAAAGATGAAAAAATATGAATTTATTTCGTCATAACTGCAGTAAAACGAACAGATCAATTTTTGATGTAACATAATGAACAGTTTGAATCGAAACTATAATCAAAATCGCAAATAATAAGAGATCAAGCGAATATTTTCAGGCGAAAAAAATGAGCAGAAAAAAAAAATATAATCTAAGTACGAAAAGCACGCGAAAACAACAACAAATTTAGTATGAACGAATATAACAATATCATCATCGATTAAAAACGGTTGATCTGATACTTCGGAACTTAAGTCTAACAAAAGTGTGGCCGACTCGATGCTCTTTGTTCCAAACACTGACACACACACACACACAGAGAGAGAGAGAGAGAGAGAGAGAGAGAGATACGATGAAATGAATGTACAAAGTTAACGCCTTGTCACGAATAATGCGCGTGCTGTTCATAAACAATAATTGTCTTCTTATTAACACTCTATGCAGAGAGCAAGCTTCTTGCTATAGATTTGCTCTAACTTAATCTCTCTTTCTTTCTTACTTACTTACTTTCATTGTCTTTATATCGATTTCTCGCTCTTTCTTTTCCAACTTTTTTTGCACAATCTCATTTTCTGTTAGGATTTCCATTGCTCTCCTTACATTTTGTTATAAAATTTAAAATCAAATACAATGTGTTGCGACCATGCCATCGTCTAGGCTTTGCAATCTGTCTACTGTTTGCCCACAAGTGAAGAAATCCAAAGGTTTTAATTTGGTTCAAATATCGATGTAAATTGTTGAATATGAAGCGAAAAAGACGAAGAAATGCCAAAGCAAAAGATTAAACTTGAGTTTATGCAATGGTGACGCTTCGACTATTGCATTCTCATTCTCTATGAAAATGAATAGCAACATTCTTCATCATTGTGTTTCAGCGAGACTCTATTTACCGCATTGCTAGTCATTCTCTCTCCCTCTCTCTCTCGCTCTCTTTCTCTCTCTCTCTTTTCCTCTCTTGGAATTATTCAATGGTGAATTACATCAATATTACAATGAAATTTTGTGTACAAAGAACTCTTCGTCCCTTTTGTCTTCTCTTTCTTTTTCTACTTTTTTTTCTTTCATTTTCTTAATAAATTGTTTGGACGCAACAAATAAAAGAGAAGAAAATTTTTGCAGAAACTGGAACTGAATAAAATCAGCAGTATATGTACAGTTAGAAATTGGATTTAAATGAAGCAATCGGCTTGAATGGAATGTGGCTATCGCCAATTGTGAATATTCAATTCAGTAACATCGTAGGCAGGCGTTGAAATTCTTCTTTTGTAATTTTTATGTTTTTTTTTTCATTTTACTTTGCTATTGTTTCCATTCCGATTGGCTTTTCAGTCGCCGAGAGAGGAGAGAGAGAGAGAGAGAGAGAGAGAGAGAGAGAGAGAGAGAGAGAGAGAGAGATTGGAGATCGTGTAAAAGACAGAAAGAGAAGATTTAAATTATGTTTATTTTCATCGCTTCTAATTATTTTTAATAATGATATTTTCACTTTCATTGCACACAACAGACAAAGACTAATGAAAACAAAGTCAGCGTTACAAATTTACAGCTTCACTTTTGGATTTAGATCATATTGTGATTATGCAATAATCTCGTTTAGGCTTATTGTTGTTTAGCATTTTATGCACATTTGATTTGGTCGGTAGGGCTTTTTCAAAAAGGTTTTTAAATTTAACGAGATTGAAATGTTTTTTTTTGTTTCTTCTTGTTCGATTGAGGCGACAAGCCAATGCGGCGATTGACGCTCAATCGACATCGCGATGAATTTATAACCTTTGTTTGTGACATTGTAATGTCTGGATTATTGATATTGTGCAATTGATTGTGTTGCGTTATATCTCCAACATGCATTTGTTTTACCATTATGACATGAAGCTCACTGGATATGTTGTTGTTGTTGTTGTTCTTGTTATTATTATTGTTTTTCTTCATTACCTTATAAAGTCAATGATCATTAAATTCCATGTAATGGAATTACGATTACCGAACCGAACTGTGACCGAAAATAAATTATCTTGTTGCAATTCGATTCAATCGAGAAAAAAAAAAATATGTCGGAAATTCTAAAAAAATATTAATCAAAATTCATATACATTTCGATATGGAAACGAAAAATTCAAAAAATTGTTGAGTCTTTTACAAGATGTCTTTTTTTTTTACCAAACAGAAAAGAAATGGATTTCAACCGAATCGAACAACAACAAAAGAGAAGACATTTTTAATGGTTTATAACACAATTAATTGTGGCATAAAAATAAAATGATTCATCGAAAGAAAAATCAAATGAAAAGAGAAAAAGCCGAAGAAACGAGAGTACATGACAGTCAATTGGATCGCAATGAACATGATCGATTGTCTTGGATGGTCTCGCGAAGGGCAAACGAGAAGTAAAAAGAGATATACATAACAATATATATATTAATCTGTTTAACGATGATTGAAGTTCGGCGTCGATGATGATCAAATAAATTTGTAACATGATGATATATGTACACTGTGGTGAACTAAGACGAGCCAGACCAAGATGAAGCTTATTTTTTTTTTTTTTTTTTTTTTTCGTTCAACTTTTCGCTTTGGTCGCATGATGCGACTGGCATCAATACACAGCAAAATGAAGGCTACTAAATCAGAATTGACGTGCAAAAATAAAAGCGCAAAACAAAAAGAATTTAAAGATCTTAGTGATCCAAGACGAACTTTTTTGCATTGCGGTTTGTATTTATAGAATTATTGTGAATAATTGCGATGAATAGAAATCTATCTAATAACATCATAATATGGATTATAAAAAAGTCTATATTTCGATAATTAGCAATCCATGATGGTACAAATTTTCCCTTCTGAAAATAACAAATGCATATTCTCCGATCTCTTCAAAGCAAGAAGAATTCATATTTTTGAGGTGTTTAGAAATTTTAGTCAATTGTAATACTTTTACATACGAAGTATTGTATGTGAAGTAAAGTAAAATTATTCGTTAAAAAAAAATGGAACGAAAATCAAAGGGCGATATAAATGATCACATATGAACGGAAGAACGAATGAACAAACGAACGAAGAAAAAAAAAATGTAATAATTCATTTATTTTGCGTGCCTGCCAAATATTGTTAATTATGCAATGAAAGTTCAAATTACTACCAATTTTTGCTGGTTTTCTTCTGTTTTAGCCTCATCTTAGATATAAATCTGGCAATGGATGGGCTTGCGGTGATCGAAAACCAACGAACAAGTGAGAGAAAGAAAGAAAAACAGAAAAAGGCCAGGAGAGTCACTAACGAGAAATGAAGAGAGACATTGGGAGAAACAAACAGATATAGAGAGGAGGAGGAGGAGAGAGGGAGAGAGAGAGAGAGAGAGAGAGAGAGCGAGAGCGGAAGAGAGAGAGACAGAGAGAGACAGAGAGGGAGAGAGAGAGAAAGAGAAAGAGAAAGAGGCAGAAAGTGATCGAGAAATATTTTCCGCTATAATAATTCCATGGCCTATTGAACTCCTACATCGAAAATAAATTGAGTATCGATTAATACTCATTGAAAACTCGCAGCAGCATCCATTAAATAGTCCATCAGTTCAGGCAGATTCACCGTAATATCTTTTTTTTCGGATCTTCTCACACGTTTCAAAAGTAAAAAAAAAAACGAAAAAAAGAAGAAGAGGAAGGAGGAAAAAAAATGTTATAAATCCCACCGTAATACACGCGCCATTTAGTAAGATATCGTCGATGGAATCTCACAAATTAAGCGAGAATCGTGTGATCGCGCACATTCCACATTTAATTTATTGGCTTAGAAATATGAAATGAATCATGTGTGTACTGTGTATCCATGTACTGTTGTAGTATCATATTTAGTGGACGAGCATCAAATAATAATGATCAAATGATTTATTTGGTCGATAAAATTGTTTCTCTCATTTTGAACATTTGGTGAATAGCAGCAGTATTGAAGCAATTGAATTTTTCGTTATTAGTTACTGTTGTTGGCAGTCAATTCTGTGTTGCGCCTCCTTGCAATTTGTTTATCAATATGAATTACGAAACTAGTTGCAATGGTACGAATAAAAAAAGAATTTACATTAAACAAGAAAAAGATGATGAAGAAGAAGAAGAAGAAGAAGAAGAAGGAGGAAAAACCACAGTTTTTGTAATGAAATGCGTGTAAATATGCAATGATAGAGTCTTCAGATTAATATAAATGGCTTTCTGGTGTGCCAACAATGTTATGCGTTTGCCGCTTGGTTGGAGTGCAGCGCTTAAATGCTGATGATGTGATTAAACTTCTGTGCTACGGTCACATAGCGTGGAAAATATTCTTCATACAATTTGCTCATTCTTTATACACACAATTCATAGATATAAAAAAGTGATCGCATTTTTTCTTCTTTAACTTTTTTTCTTCATTTTTGTCATGCAATTATAAATCAATTGCGCAAATGAGGGGCAAAAAAAAATTCACTTTTTACCAACATGATTTTCCGTGAACCGTGATGATGAGGGCGGGCAAATGGAAAAATTATCGAATTTTCAAAATCAATGCTAACCTTCAATAAAATGTAATTAGCACGTGAAAATCATATGTTTTTTTCTTTTTTTTCGTTTTTTAGATAATTTTTTCTTATGAAAATTCATTGTTGCCGCCATCACGATCAGAGGTTTTTGCTATCCATGTGAAAAAGTGTGCTTCGATCATTGCATTTTCACGCATCATTTTTTTTTATCCGCACACAAAAAAATAAATTGGTATTTCAGTTAAATTTAGTGGTGGATATATGATTTACCACATAACTTTGAGATTTTACCACATGCAATTTCATATAATTTGACATCCATAGCTTGTGGTAAAATATTGAAGTAATGTGGTAAAATAAACAGAAATGTATATTTTGTACTATAAATTGCTGTTTTACCACATTATTTTTTTGTGTGCGTATTATTTCTTCACAAACGATTTGTTCCCTTTATTTTTGCATCATAAACACAAAGAAATCGATCGACAATTGTGGCAAATGAAAGCAAAATTGAAATAAAAAAAGCGAATAACAAAAACGGTAAAGAAAAACCGCAGTTATAAAATAGGTTAGCCGGCATTTTGCGCGTTTGCATTGCACGTAATAGGCACGCATATTGAATTTCTGGTTTTTTTCCCCCATCTCTTTCTCTTGTTTGTTGTCTTCTTTAGCGCGGCACGACCATTTAATGTCTTAACTGTTTGCTTGTACGAGTTTTGGATCGCGAATGCGTAAAACTATAACATAGGTGTGTATGCAGCACAAATCAGATGATGGACGCGCGCGCTCATTTTGCGCACACACACACAAAGGCACTAAAACATTACGCAATTGCGTTGACTCATTGATTTATATTTATATGTCGATATTAGCAAACGGATAATGTAGAGCATACACAACATTTTACGCGATTAATTTATTATCTTTCGCTTTTTCGACCGTTGTTCGTTCTTGTATTTGTCTTGAGTTGGTCATGTTGATCATTTTCTTTTTCTTTTTTTTTCTCTCTCTCTTTTTTCCTTCTTCTTCTCTGTGGGCTTTTGTTATCGCGATCACAGATCAAACTCACTATACAAATATAACATTGCGAATCGCACTCTAGTCAAATGGTTTTTCATTTGCACAATTGGGATGCATATATTTTTGATCCATATACGGATCGAATGGATACGTCATACGACGATTCACAGATTTATATCAAATAATGTGTCTATGAAGTGATGCGTTTCGCTTACGTAATATACAGTGATTTTTAATTTTAGATTACGAATTATATACATGGATCATTTTGCTGATTTTAGTTTTGCTTTAGATCTATTTGTATCTTAGATATTTCGCTTTGTGAAAACAGATTTGCCGATCGGCATATTATAAGTGCGGCAATCAAATGAATGAAAGAGCCATTTTCAATAATAATATCGCATCGTCACAATCGCACAAAATGCCCATAAATTTCCAAATGGAATTCATAACGTAATAAAATTCGCACAATTCGAGTTCCCGTCGCACGATCACCAAATGACTTTTTATGCGGTTTTTAATTCAATTTACGATGGAATTAGCGAAAAAAACGAGAGAATGAGAAGTTTAGAGAGAAAAAGTCGACAGAAGAAAAGTGTTAGACTGAGAGAGTGAGTGCGAGAAATAAGGTGAGAGAGAGAAGAAGAAGAGAGAGAATTAGAGAGAAGAAGAGAGAGGGAGGGAGAGGGAGGAGAGAGAGAGAGAGAGAGATAGAGAGAGAGAGAGAGAGAAGAAGAGAGAGGGAGATAAAGTGAGAGAGACAAAGAGGGAAGGATCGAAAAGCACCAAGACAGATCAAAAGAGTCATAGTGAGAGACAGAGAGAACAACGCACGTAAATCATAAGAAAAAAACATCAACAAACTGTTTGATGTGTAGACCCCTTGAAATTGTGAGGAAATGTGTGGTGGCAATATTTATCATTCCCGAAGTACCACCATGAGTGACTTAGCCCATGGGCGCTGCAGTGTCAAAGCAACAAGAAGTGATCTCAAAACCGAATTTATTGTCAAATTTGGTTGCAAATCAAGAATCTGATGCAACACCAAACACAAAACATGAAACAAATCTTATAAAGTCGCCCCCCTTTAACTTTCTGACCATGCACACATTGTGCACAAACATGTTGCGTGCTCTATTCAATATATATTGGTGTACTAAGTAAAATGGTCAGCGTATCGCTGTTTGTGATGCTGCATCATTCTTTTGCCTGCAAAAACAACGTATGAATAAACACAAGAGTTAAAAGATATTCAATTCACATTACCTGGCACTTTAAAACTGGAACCGGACTGAATTCAAAGAAGCAAAATAGTTAATCAATAGTGCTTAAGTATGTCCCAGAAGATTTATGTTGCGATTTGGCCGGTTCGAACATAAAATAACAGCGGGCAATTCACTTTAAATGGAAATCTATAATTATTAAAGAGACGAATAAAACTGATTGCAAGTTGATTGAATTGAAATTATGATTTTGATTTTGCAATGTAGAAGGAAAAGTTGAAGAAAGAGACTCAGAGCGTTGAATTCAACTTTCTTTGAAATGAATATTAGCATTTTCCATTGATTTGCTCTTGTTTCGATAGTTTGGTTTATTGTTTTTTATTTTTCATTTCAGTTTTTTTCAAACTTTTTTCTCGAATCTTTCAAACGAATGTTGAAATTATTGCACCAAATGAGAATACGAAAAAAATGTTTAATTAAGGAATAAGAAAAAAAATGTTGAAATTATTACTTAACATCGATTTAGAATAAAGACTTATGATTAAATTGAATTTTTTTTTCCTTGCATCTTACTGCAAATCATTTAACGCAAAAACATATCTTTATTGACTGACATACATTAATGTCGTATTTAATTATTTGCGTCTCAATTCCAAATCAAATCAATTTATCGGACCGATTAAAGGCAGCTCAAGACTATTCATTTGATTTGATTAAATAAATTTTTTTTTATTTTGATTTGATTAAACTGCGATCCCAAATAGTGAAAAATGTAAAGAATAATCAGCTGACAATTGCTTCAGCATGTAAATAATTTGACAGATCAAGAAATGGTTGATGGAAAATAACACATGAGAACAAAAAAAAATTGCCGCGATTAATGGCACTGGGTGCGGTTTTTTCAATTCCGAAAAATTGGTCTTTATTCATTTTTTTTTTTTTTTTTTGTTTTTCTTCATCGTTTCTCATTTTTCGTTTCATTTTGTGTGAATGCGATTCATTTTCATTTCATTTGCACCCACCGTTTTGCTACTACAACTGTTGCTGCTACTGCCATGTTGTTCAGTTGAAATGAAATCAACGTAAACAATTCACCAAGTTGAGCATAATAAATTTTAAACAGTGGTCAGTATCTCACCGGTTTTGCTCCTATTTTTCTGACATTTTACACGTATAATTTATAGAATTAATTGCAACAAATTATCACAAACCACTACTTTGAATATTAATTTTGTTTTTTTTTCTTTTTTTTTTTCTTGTTAACGTTTTGCGTTAGAGTGCAAATGCATTCTGTTGTACAGCGCGCACAAAATTTATCATCTTTTCTCTATTCCTATTCCGATATGCAGCAGCAGTCACAGATTGTCACCCGGACCAGGATCTATTTTACTGTCAATGTAAACGGCTTAGCAATCTTTATGAGTATTTTTAATTAGAATTATGATGACGTCGGGCTTGTTTCCAAGAATATAACAAAGCCGACGAACAAAAGACTGTTTTTATTTTGTTATTTGTTTTGCGATCGTTGTTCAAATCAAGATTATTGGAATGAAGTTTGAAGGAATCTGTTCCAATTCTCTTGTTTTCACACCATATTCAAAGTGCTTTTAGATTTTAAAGCACATGACCATTTCTCACAAGACTTGATTTGATTACGTTTTGTTGTACGAAATTGTTTATGTTTTTTATTTCAAGAGATAGATGTAAAATGATATAAAGAGGAAAAAAGAAAAAGAGAGAGAAAGAAGAGGAAAAGAGGGAGAGAAAAATGTGCGATCATTATTGGCTTTCGACAAGCGATGTAATGAAATCATCGTTAAATCGGTTCAGTTGATTTCGGTAAGTAATATGTGATTTCCCTTTTTTTATGCATCCAAAACATCGAAATGATGACGATGATGATGCGTGATTTTCCGCCATATATTTTCGCTACCAATAATAATAACACAAACAGAAAGAAGAGAAAAAAAAGTCCTCTTTCCATGTTAACCTTAATTGAATTATCCAAATTGTGTGTGCATCTGTATCGATTTCGCTTGCACAAAATGTAACGACATGCATATAATGACGAGAGACCACTGAAATATATTGCCCAAAGACGGTCATGTACAGGAAATGAGATGATGTTTGAGTTTGAGGCAATTCAAACAGAGCAGACCAAAAAAGAGAAGTGAAAAATGAGAGAGAGAGAGGGAAAGAGAGAGAGAGAGAAAGAGAGAGAAAGAAAAAAACACACAACAATAGTCGTTGTGCCGCGCTACCAGTGTGCAATCATTAACATACATTTTTCGAATTCGCCAAATTAAAATTTTATGTAAATCGAAGCTGCAATTTTCATTTTCGTTTAACATTATTTTTACCGCTGTTATTTTGTTCGTCTCTCTCTCTCTCTCTTTCTCTCTCTCTCTTGTGTGGTTTCTGCGTGGTGTTTTTAATATTGTTTTTTCTTCTTTGTGCTTTTGCTCATTTGTGTGTTATATTTGTTGCCGCTTTTGGTCTGGACAATGCACGGAACGATTATTGAAATTCAATCGATTCGGTTATTCCTTTTATGCGAGCATCAAGAAACCAAATCGGCTAGTTGTCGCGCTCTTCGATTCAATTTCATTGTATTATATTTACATACGTTGTTGCGCATGGATAATATAGTTTTGTTGAATGGTGAAGACGATGGTAAATTTAACAGCACAAACAAAAAAAAAAAAAAAGAAAAAAGAGAATAACAGTTCATACACATAAATTGGAAATTATAACAGAAAAAAAACCGAGTAAACACTGCCAAATCACATGTAATTTCAGTTTAGTTGTTTTTTCTTTTGATTCTTTGCTTGTTTTGTTGTTTTTAAATCTGTCCGTACAATTATTATGCGTGCACCAAATGTGGATGCGATGACACGGTTGCTTCTCCACATAAACACACACACACACATAGGGAAAAAATCCTACCGTAATGTTCATTAATTACCTGAGCCGAGAAAAAAAAAACACACAACGCTTTCGTTACACCTTACAAGTTGTTTAAAAAGCCCATTTTTTTGTTGTGACCAACAGCAGCCAACAGAAAAACAACAATAAAAATCTGTAACGGCAACGAAAACTTTGTCGACGCAATTCATTCATCTCTCGATCGTGTTTTTCTTCATTTTATATTAATTTTAATGGTCAGAACAACAAAAACACATTTTCTACGCTCTTTTTTTTCCACTGACCTGCATTTTGGTTAAACCATTATCTTGGGTAATGATGATGCAGTCTCTGGTGTTTTAACTCGATCGTTGTCGATTTGAAGAAATGCAATCTCATGTTTCACACACAGAGACCACGCACAATCAGACACTTTTCGCTTGAACAAATCGAACCGACAATCAACAAAAGGAAAAGTTAACAACACGCAAAAACCAAAAGAAAAAAAACCATAAAAATACCTTGGAACAAGGTCTTTTCTCCCTTTGATTCGATCAACAAAACAAACCACAAGTAAAATAAGATAACACAAACAATGTTTCTCAATTTACCCAGCAAAACTGAACTGAACTGAAGAAGAAGTTAACAAGTTTTTTTTTCCTCTTCTTTTATTCATCTTATGAAGCGTTTACCAAGCAGACTCACACATTATTTGTATAATGCCTTTGTTTTGCCTCTTTCACTTATTTTTTTTTTTTTTTTTTTTTTTTATCGAACTAGTGGTTTGGTTTTGTCGTCCCATCAACCATTTTACTTAGCGCACTTTTACGTTTTCGATTTCTTCAAACAAGGCCATCTTTTCTTTCCAGTTACAAACAGGCTTTTACATCTACTGTAATCACATCGTTTCATCTCCGAAATTATTTCATCGACAAGTGGTTGGCGACCACATTCCAAACGGATGCACTTGAAATGATAATTTTTTTTTGTCGCTTGAGATATTTTTTCGAAATCATTGTTGCTATTCAAACTTTAAAGAGAAAAGCGGGGGTTTTGGGAGAAAATATGAACATTTTCCATAAAAATAATTTTTTTCCTTGAAATTGCAAACTTATCAAAAAAAAAAAAAAAAACAAATTTTTGTCATCAAATTGAGATTGTTTTGATGAAATTTCCCTTTTTTTGTTTAAAAGTATATCTTCGTTGAAATTCAACATTGTTTAAGATCTACATTTTCACTTAAAGAAAAAAAAGACCGAAAACCATGTTTCAATTTACATCACAAATTACCGTATGTGTTTATTCATTCGAAAATGAGTTCATCTTCTCAAATGAAACACTTTTTTCTCCTTCTTTTCCATCATCATTACTTTCAAAGAACTTAAATTGTCTTCTTATTATAAATCAAGTTGACCAAGGCAATATTGAAAATTAACTAGGAATTAATTGAAGTGAAATTTGTCAAAGGAGAAAGAAAGTGTGTATGAAGATATCCAATTAAAGTAATTGATGTTTAAAAAAGTAATCAGAAGCTACATTAACAAAACTATGTATCGCTGAATACGTTAAGTACCCAAGAAAAAACTTTCAACCTTTTAACTCTTCAGTTTCTTACAGCGAAACAAATTTTCTAGCTGAAAATTGGTGTACAGATGTGTCATGTAGAAATACCATTTGATTGTAAGGAATGGCTAATGAAATCTGTCTCATAATTCAAAGTTGTATGTGCGTTGTGCAAAATGAACTTTTCGTGTGCATAAGGTTCATCTATGGTTGATTTGCACGTGTGCAATTGTTATGCCACGACATACTCATTACGAAGTGCTCATTTCAATATGTGTCGCCTAACAATTTACGCGCAATTCAATTGATATGCATGTGCTTGTGCCCGGATATGCTGTGACGCTGGCTCGTTTCGAACATTTTTTGTTTTTTTTTTTTTGTTTGCTTGCTCGCTGCATTTTTCCAATGCAACAAATTGCAAGCATCAGCACAACATCGGTTGCAATTTGTTGTTTTGGTTGCACCAATTGAAAAGTTTATTGTCACCAGAATGGCAGCGCACATAGTGTGTGTAGCAATGGAAAAATTATGCGGTTAATTTATTGGCACATAATTGGATGGTTTGGAATATGGAAATTTTTTTTTTTGTTAACGCCAATTGCAGTAGCTGAGCCACATTTGTAGCGTTTCATCATGTGTAATGAAAATTGAAGCATCGTATGTTCGTGTGAACACGCGTTTTAATAATCGATTGAGTATTCTTTATATGGTCATAAAAATTACGAAGGCGCGAATGTGAAAAGTCGATTTTCGAACGGGCAAACGGGTCACACACACACACACACACACACAAAATTATTTTTGTGTGCTTTTTGCCATATCAACGCAACAAATACGACTTACTCGCATACACTATAGACACTGTTAAACAATTGAAATAATCTGAAACTAAAAATGATGCAAAGTTGTATTGGATGCGATTGTGATATAAATTGGACGTTTTATAATGAAAACAACTGAAAACAACGAAAGATCTTATGTGCTAAAAACCACTTAATGAAACCAAATGATTGATTTCACTTTGTTTGAGAAACATTCCAAATAAATACAATCGGTCGTAATATCCATTTACATATGATTTATCAATTATTTGAGAATGAATTAAAATATCATATATCGGAAAAATTAGCTGATAAGGTGTGCAGTCCAGTCTTAAAGTCGACTATAATATGAGATGCAAATTTTTAAATAGACATTCAAAATCAATATTTAATGTATGGATTTGTGGATTTAATTCAAAAAATGGAGGCAACTTGAACATTTCGCCATTGAAGTTCAAATGAATTTTTTCAAGTTTTGGATATTTTTCAAGTAGCCAATTATTCATTGTAATACTTTTACGTTTATTATTGTAAGTAACAAAAAGTCAACAGAATCGCATTCAAATGGAATGTCATGCAAATTGTTAACCACTGCAGATTGTTAGTCGCTGGATTTGAATAAATTTATCTGTAAGTTTTGTTTATGTTAAATTTCCATGAGATGTTTTCGTATTCGCAATAAATTACGTAATTTTGATTGCAATTCTCACTTTGGCTACCTAAACAATTCATTCACTCCTCGCACATTGTTAAATACAAATTATTTTCATCATTTTTTCTCTCGTTTTTTTCTATTCTAAATTTTTGTTTTTTCTCGTATTTTCGTCCAGTTAGTTGAGTATACATTGCATGACTGAAAGTCGTGCCATGTTTATTGGAATAACAGCAATAGAAACAACAACAATGCAAAAAAAAAAAAAAAAATGGTCCTACATCAAATGCATTCGCGAAAATTTTTCTAACTAATAGCAATGTAATCGAACATCATTTCGTCACGTTGGATGCATGCAACTTGAATAATTGTTGAGTAATTTTACTTTGAATTTTTAATTAAAAATCATCGATTGATGAATTGGATAGATTTCTAATTAAGCAAATGCCATCCAAATAAATATTCATAATGTGCCCGTTGCCCGCGGTCTCTTTTTTTTCTCTCTCTCTCTCTCTCTCTCTCTCTCTCTCTCTCTCTCTCTCTCTCTCTCTTGTTCTCACTCATTGTTGATTTGATACTATTTACCTAACTCCTTTCCATGAGCAAGTTCCATCATCATGTCTTTGTTTCGTTTCAGTTATATCAAATGAGTACATCATTTAAGCGATCTTTCACAAGCTTACCATCACTTCATCCTTTATAGCAACAACTATGATGTTTACTGAATTGCATTCATTCACGCTTTAATTTTAAAAATATATGCATCAAAATGTTTGGCCGTCATTTAAAATTGTAAATTTTTCTCAATAATCAGTTCATCGGGTGGTGAAGTTTGTTTGCTCGTGTTGTTTTTTTTTCTTTTTTTTTTGATTTTCTCTTCTTTTTTCTCAGTAGATCGTTTTCAAAAGAACTAACACTCACAAGTAGATCGGGTCGAACACACAGCGTGCATCCACATAAAATACACATGCGACGGTTTGTTAATAAATAAAGTCGCAATCTAATGTAAATTCATTTGTTGATGCCCTTAACTACTCTCATTTTTCTTCTGTTTTGCCTCATTCCATTGAATATTTTTGAATTTGCGAAAATGAATTCGATTTCTGCATGGTTTCTTTCATTGGCATCAAAGTGAAGTCTATGATTTTCGTACGCTAACGAAGAACAGCAAATGCTTTTTTCACTAGATTCTACGTTTTTTTTTTTTTCGTCTTTTATCAGTTTCAATTATAATAAAAACAAAAAACTGCAAACTAGCTAGTTTTGAGTGCCATTTATTCATCGGCATCAAACGTTCAACGAGCATCAAAAAAAAAAAAAAAATAAATAAAAACGAATCATCTCGAATCGTGGCCACATATAAAACATTACCACACGATATTCATATCATAATCATATATCAGTTTCGTCTTAATTGTGCACTCAGTCGATGCACTTTTTATGCATCATTGTTTGTGATTTTATTTTTCTCCATTTGCATCATTTTGTGTTAATACGTTTTGTTGTTTCAATAAATATCTTGATAAAAATGCTAAATAGTAGTAAACGATGATGTTGATAGAGTTTGAATTGTGCAGTTTAAAATAGGAAACACGGTCAGTCAATGACGAATGCCTGGCACTCTGTGTCGTATTTCAAAGATGATATCGATGAGTTCGGTGAATGTTGCAACAACGAATTAAAATCAATATAAGAAATTTTGATTGTTTTTTTTTTCTTCTTCTTCTTCTTTTTTATTCGCTTCTCTTGCCAATTCGAAATTAATCATTTAAAATGTGAAAAGATCAAATGAAACTTAAAATGCAGGTAAAATAGAGATTCAATGGAGAAAATGAAAACAAAAAAAAAAGAATTGCATTTGTTTAGGAGATTTTGCATTTGGTTTGATCGAATTACATAAATTTAATGTTTTAGATTTTGCGCGCATAGTTTTGAAGGACTCTTTGGGTGGTCGACATTCATTGATCGTCGGTCTCTTTACTATTTTCTATCAATATTGTATTGTAATATTCAATCGAGGTTGCGCTTTTAGTGCGTCGCAGCATTTCAGTTTTTATGTATTTGATTTTGTTCACTTTTTTCTGCGTTTTTTTGAATTTTTTTCCTCTTTTTTCTCGATTTTTTCCCCATTTCTTTCGTTTTATTTTTCAATTTTTTCTATTATTTTTTTTTTCTTTTCAGATTTCTTTTCTTTTTTCATATTTTTTTATTTTTCAAAAAAATTCTTCATATTTTCGTTGACTTCGTTCCTTTTTCTGAATATTTTTCATTTTTTTTGATTCGAAAATTGCGTTTTTTTTTTTTAATTGGGCATCTAGTCTTGAACAAACATTGAATCGGTTAGTAGCATGGTCGTTGGTTGGATTAGTAGTGTCATAGTAATATCGAACGGTTTTGTATGAGTCATGCTCACAAATTGCTCAACATTTTACCGCTGTATGAGGTTCATATGAGCGCTGGCATATTTACCATGTACAAGCATGTGGCAGTTGTTAATGATTGAGTGTAGAAATATTTTTGAAATATATTCACATACAGAAAATGTATGCACCCGACAGCGGATCTCCAGATTCCCGATGTGATTGTTGTTACATTCATAATTTCAACAGCAGCATGGGTCTCCATTTCATCAGCTAATTTAATTGAATTTATCAATATAAATTATTACTATTCGCATTGATTTCGGTTTTTATTTTCTTTCTTTCTTTCTTTTTTTTTTTTTTTTTTTTTTGATGATATATTTGGATTTTCGGCACAAGGCTTGGGTTATGTTCAGAAACAATGCGATTGAAATGAAATTTATACTGCAAATTACAAGCAAAAATGTGCACTGTGAATTACAATTAAAAATTCATACACGCAGTCGTCAACCACTATTCGAAATAGCCTATAAAACAACAGATAAATATATTTAATAATTGTACCGAAATGATTTGACTGACAGGTCATGTCACAACATAATTTCCACATCGTGCTTCAATGCAGCAAAGATATGCGATTGCGATATTCAAGTTGAAAAGATAAAGCCGCCATAGCAATAAATGTAAAAATTGCGAAAAAAAAAAAATATTGATGGAAGGAATGATATGTTTGGGTCAATCGCAAACACACATACGGCGAATTGAATAAATGTTTATGATTAGCAGAGAAGGACTGTGAGGAGACAATAAATAGCTTACCTTGAATTGGTATTGGCAAACCATCACACTTCAACGGAAATAAGTCTGATGTCTATATTAATTTGTTCTTTTCAGTTTGCACCGACTGACAAATAAAAAATTATTCAATGAAAACAAAAAAAAAAAACAAAAAAAAACACAGCGTCCAGTTATCGTCTTTATTTTTCGTATGAAAACAATCATTTCTTTTTTGTTTTATTCGCTGTATTTTCAAAACATATATTAGAGTAAAGTCCGTACAAGGGATAAACTTTAAGCAGAAAAAAAAACATCAATCAATTCGTCATTTAGCTGTCATTAAATGAATTTCACATTATTACATGTTCTTTATTTTCTTCTTTTGCTCTTCGAAGATTATATAAGAAATCAACAAAAATAGCATTCAGTTCCTGAATGCATCCATTGATGTGTTCAATTGCATTGAAACAAAATAAAATTGAGAAAAACAAAACTGGTGTTCGGCGAGTTTCCTTTTTGTTTGGTGGAAATAAAATCCGAGTAAGGCCAAATTAATTAAATTGAATTTATTTGCTAAAGTATTTAAATTGTGAATTGTGCGAAATATTGCATTTTTGCGCTCAAGTGTCGATCATTGTTAAATAAAATCATTGCGTGCATGACGCGCATTGATTGTCATGAACCAACAGACAACCATTTTTTTCATCTCTCTCTCCCTGTCTATGTCTTTCTCTCAAATTCTCTCTCTGTCTCACTTTCCCTCTCAACTTCTCTATCTCTCGGTCTCTTTGTTCTTCTTAATTTTTTTCTCGCTTTAACGCTCTAGAGCTCCTTCTCGCTCTGAGTGTATGTGAACTAAATCATTTTCAATTCATATTCGCATGAAAAGTAAAACAACTTTGAAAAATCCAAAATCAACCAATGACTATGATTGCACGTCTCTTTATCGGCCCGTTTTTGTTTTAGGCATTTTTGAATATTCGTCGTTTTTCTTTGTGAAAGGTGAACATTTTTTGATGTGCTTTAAGCTTTTTCATTCACAAACTGGTAACGTTATCTGTATTTTATGTACACGCACACTTATTACACACGATACACAATCGTTGTGTATGATACGAACGATTACCATTTCGTGTGAACTCCATGTGTATTCATACGATCGATATATGTAACTATCAGTACTATTTTGATACTATTATTAATCAAAGAAATTATTATTTGAAATAAAATATTGCAAATTCTTTTATTTACGAATAAAAAAGGCTTAGGGCGTATAGGTTCATTAATGAACTTAATACATAACCTTGAACTTTATCTATTTGAAATAATGTATTTTAGTCCTATTTCAAAGACTGAAGAAAAAATGTATGTCAGTTTATTCAAAATTTTCACTAATATAATTGAATAATAATTAAATTTGAATGCATGTATGTTAGAATTCTAATGAACAATTTATGTTATTTTTACATTAAATAAAACAGACTATGACGTGTTATTTCCAGGATTGAAATGAAAAATGGAATAAAGTTTCACAAATATCGATTAGTTATGCGTGCAATAAAGTTTATTATGACTCAATAACATTGAATAATACAATTTATTTTGCTTATTCAAAGGACACGTACACATTAGACTTTGTGTCTCCAGATAAAATCAATTTTGAAAAATAATAAAATATTTTACATTTTGTGATTTTAAATCAATTTTCAGTTAACTTGTGTCTCAGTTGCACTATTAAATCTTCGACATTTTTTATATATATTATTCTAATTAAATTTCAGTGAAAATTAGTTGTGATTTTACTGTATTAGAGTTATTTTATTTCCTTTTTAAATATTTTCAAGTGATTTTTGTCGTTTTTTTGTGTTTTCAAAATGGAACAAATGAATTATCTGAAGAGATATATTCAGAAAAAATCTCAAAGTATTGTAAGTCACAATTATTCAAATTAATAAAGGAAACAGTTGTTAAATCGCCTGAAATATTATTCAACAGTTTACTTTGCAGAGACAATTCTTTCATTGGTTTTGTTCAATATTATCCAAATTTATTGGTCAGATTGTTCGTTTATGGCAAATTTTCATTGTCGACTTTTGTCGAAATACTAATATACACGGGATTCGATATTTCAAAGATCAATTGTTACATTGGAGCGAAAGGTTGCATTTATTTCAATCATATTTGATCAACATAATTTTCCAATTGTTTATGATTATTTTATGGAATAGGTTGTGGTGGATCATTGGTTTTAGTATATCAGTTTGTCTTTGCGGTTTAATGATTCGTGATGTTTGGATTTATTGGAATGAAAATCCATTCACTTGGAATTTTAATGAAGAAGCAAAAATTTCATCAATTCCATTTCCAACCGTAATTATTTGTCCTGATGTTAAATTTGCGAAACATAAATTCGATTTATCTTCAAAAATAAATAATCAGTATGAATTATCAACGAACTTATCTGATGTTGAGTATGTATTATCTATTATTGTCTGTCAAGAGTAGTGCATTCCATGTGCTTTCATTCAAAATGTCTATTTATGTAGGAAAATGCAACTCAGTGCACTGAAACATGTTTGTCCACTTTTGCCGCAAGTACCTGATGACAAAAGCAATCTTGATCATGAAACAATTTACAAAATAATTCGAGATCTAGCTCCTGATCTGGACCATGTAATACGCGAATGTCGATGGCAGCAAAAGAAGATCAATTGTTCCGAATACATATCACCAGTTATAACTCAAAAAGGTTTATGTTTTGGTTTCAATGTTCTAAATTCGCATGACATCTACACAGATGAGTAAGTCGTTGTAATTTTCGAATTTAAATAAGAATTAAGAAGAAAAAAATGTATTTTTGACAGAATGTCTCCGAAAATGGCTACTGAAACGAATATTCCAAAAGTTTTGGGTTGGAGTTGGGACAATGACTATTACAATGACATTAATGGAGCAACATATCCGCATCGCGCGTTTGGTTCTGGACGAAAGCATTCTCTTGAATTATTTCTTTCATTAAATGACAATGATAATGAATTCAAATGCGTTGGGTTTCAGCAGCAATTCAAAATCATTTTCAAACAACCGCAGGAAACCCCTGATATAATCGATTTTGTGAACATTCAACGCTTTGAAAATACTGTAATCACAATTGAGCCCAAAATATTTGATATTTCGAATGGACTTAGCAAATACAATCTAAAACAACGTGATTGTTATCTCACCTCGGAGCGTCAATTACGCTTTTTTAAAACTTATTCAAGAGACAAATGCGCCACTGAATGTCTCGCGAATTTCACTAAAAATATATGTGGATGTGTGTCATTCTCAATGCCAAGTAAGTACTTCATTTTGAGTTTTCTAAAACGTTTCGAATGAATTCAGTTCTATCTTTAATCGCAGAAGACAAAAATACACAAATTTGCAATGTGGAAAAATTTAAATGCTTTGAAAAGGTTGTTGATTATCTTCACTCCCAATATGGGGTAAATTCCAAAATAAATTGTAAATGCTTCAATTCATGTAAAAATACTAAGTACCATACAATTGTTCAAAGTGATGAATCTAGTGTGATGAATAAAATAAGTGGAGTGCATAAGAACATCAATGGGTAATAATAGTACTAAAATTAAAAATCGTTAAGAAATCGTCTAATTAAAAGTATTTTCCAGAGAACGTCAAATGCGACTGATGATTTTCTTCAAAGATCAAGAAGTAAATATTGATATGCGTGTGGAAACGTACACAGTTACCGATTTTTTGGTAATTTGTGGTGGTTTGCTCGGACTATTTTTGGGTGTTTCGTTATTGAGCGCCATTGAATTCATTTATTATGCCACTCTTCGTTTGTTCTGGACCATTTACCGATCAAGACAAACAAAACCCGAAATGGTAGTCTATAGAGTGCTTGGAGGTGATCGATTTTTCAATTTTCGGGGGGTTTGTTTTCAATCTTAATTTCTTCCTTTTTTAGAACAGAACATTTTAACATTAATTTAATTTGTTATCAGGGCAAAGCAATACTGAAATTTCTGCGCAAGATTCACCCATTTGTCTATGAATATTGTAAAAACACCAACATACACGGCCTAAGATACTTCACTCAAAATGGATTACATTGGATTCATCGAATTTATTGGCTGATTATCATATCTGTTTCAGTATGGTTCTGCGGTTCAATGATTCACACAGAATGGAATCAGTGGCAAGAGAATCCAACAAAGTTTGTTAAGCCAATTACAAGCTACACTTCTTCAGACGTTCCATTTCCCACTGTAACAATTTGTCCACAAACCAAAGTGGCTAAAGATAAATTGGATCTAACAGCATCACTCAAATCTCCATCAAACCTATCAGACACAGCGTAAGCAATTTCAAAAATATTCTCCGATTCTCTTGCATACCCCTCATCAATGTTCTCTTATTTAATTAGAAAAATGCGACTAAATGCCATGACTCAGATATGTCCACGTTTGCGACAACGTATTACATTTGACGATAATTTGACGAATGAATCAATCTATCAAATAATTCAAGATATTGCACCCAGCTTTGAAGATACAATGAAGGATTGCTTCTGGGGAAGAGATTTCTTTCCTTGTAACAAAATTACACGACCTATTTTAACAGAAGAAGGACTCTGCTTCACTTTTAATGCTTTAAATTCTCGTGATATCTATACAGATGAGTAAGAACTTTCTATCACTTCCTCATTACCTATAAGTGTAATGAGATTATTACAAGAAATAAGTAATGTGAAGAGTTAATTTATCAATGAAATTATATTTAGAATGGCTGCTGATATGAAGACAGTCAATGATTTCCCAAATGCACTAGGTTGGAATTTGGAAAGCGGTATTGGCGGTAGAAATTATCCACTTCCTTCAGTAAAGTTAGAAGCATCCATATCATTGTTCGCTGTTGTACTTACAAAATATATGAACGGTAATGAGATCGACTGCAATGGATTTGACCAAGACTTCAAATTGATTTTGTCAACACCTGGCGAATCATTGAAAATGTCACGAAATTTTTTTCAATTGCGGAATTCAGAATCTATTACAGTTAAACTTTCGAATAAACTAATGACAACATCACATAAATTACGAAAATATACGCCGAATCAAAGGAAATGTTTATTCCAATCTGAGCGACAATTGCGTTTCTTTAAAATTTACTCGAAAATCAACTGTGAAGAGGAATGCTTTGCAAATTTCACAAAAAATGCATGTGGATGCGTGAAATTTTCAATGCCAAGTATGTATCGTTTGGCTCATTGTAATTTAATTTTAAATTTCATTTCAAAATTTTCTATTCACAGGAGACAACAACACGAAAATCTGCGGCGGATTGCAAATGGAATGTTTGAAAATGGCACAAAGAAAACTATTGACTACGCATAATGGCAGAGCATTTCAAGATGAATGCAATTGTTTGCCAGCATGCACAGAGTTGGAATTTCATGCAAATATAGAGCAAATTAAGTTTGATTCAGGACAATTGAATCGATTACGAATAAAAAAGGGGTAAAAATATACAAATCAAGCAAGGCCTGGCAACGATAGATAACAGCTGTACCTGTGGTGGCCAGCAAAACAATACTGACACAAATTTATATCAACCCAAATGATATGGATATTGTTGTCAATATTTTTGATGAAAAAAAAAAAAAAAAATAAAAAATAAAAAATTGAATCATTCGATTTTTTCTTAATTGTTTGATTTATTTTTCGTTTTGAAATAAATTAAACGAAAAATAAATCAACCAATCATTTGGAACAAAATCTGAATTAATTTCTTCAATTTCAATTTATTCTGATTTAGTCAAACGTTGTCTGTAATTAAAATCCAAAGTTTAAATTATATTTTGGATTACACGGAACGAAAAGAAAAGTATACATTGGCTGATATGTTGGCAATTTGTGGTTGTTTACTTGGTGTATTCATGGGCATCTCGGTATTGAGCATCATTGAGCTAATTTACTATTTCACTATTCACTTATTTTGGAGAGTTCGTCAATCAAAACCCAACAATGCCGTTGGCCCATCTGATGAAACGGAAATGGAAATGTGTGATGTTTCATTTGATGACCAAGATGTGACCAATATGGCTTCAACCAGCGACCACGTTGCTGAAAATCGATTTTAATTATCCACTTAATTTGTCGTTTGCTGAGTTCATCCAACAAGCACCAATGTTGAAAAAAGTTTAGATATGCCGAACACTAAAGAGATTTTAATTATTTTTTATGCATCATAGCAATGGTTTTTCCGAATGAATTTTATGAAAATTTTCGAGATTGTAACATTCGAATCACAGTTTTGATTAAAATAATAAATTTAAAAAAAATCACCATTCTTAGTGTATTTATTGTCAAAATTCATAGTTTTAATGCAATTTTTTCAATTGAAATCGATAAATAAAGCATCTTCGCGAATTTATAATTCAAATTCTGCATTTAGTGCCCAACAGCAATATTCACATAACATTTTGCATAAACGATACTATTGTTCCATATACTTTAACAAGTTAACAAAAAGTGTTTGTGTAATGCAATAATCGAATATAGCATCGACACATTCATAATATGTACGCCATGTGTAAGCAAATAAACTGATTTTCCTCTGGCACAGAAAGTGTTTTGTGTCTGTGCTTTTGTTTAAACCATCATTCACTATGTATCACTTAGTTTTCTTTTTTCTTCTTCTAATTCCGTTCGATCAATCGTTTGCTTTTATTGTCATTATAATTTATGCATTAGAGTGTTGTTGGAGTAGGCAAAAAAAAGGCCGTTTTTAATGCTCTATAATTTACATGTGATGTGATCGCAAATTTTGATAACAAGACAAGTTATTTGCTATTATTCAAATCTAATATTTCAATGGAACAATAATGCCCCATGATACAGATGACTCTCGGAATGAACTTTCCAATAACCATCTAGTTTTATTTTTCTTGCTAGTGATGGAATAATAAAATGAAACGTCTTACGGGTGTAACGTCTCACTACGAATCGAAATTATTGACTCTTAATAATAAATAATTTTACTCTTTTATGTTTTTTATTATTTTTTTCAGTTTTTTGTTTTTAATTAAGTTTGCCATCTCCCATTTGTATTTTCATTCATTTGCACAAAAAATTGTGTCCTTCATAGTATGAAGAAATTCATACTATAGAGATAAAAATAAAAACGCAGCGAAAACGTCTCGCAAAGAGAAATGTATTAAATATTAGATAAATTTCAATACAAAAGGGACATTTTCAGTGTAAAACTGTATTAGATAATACGGTAATCTAGTAATTGTTACCATTAAATGTATTCACAATTTGCTCAAAATTCTAATTGCTTCAATTTCTCGATTAGATGGAATAGTTTTTCATAATATTCAATTTAAAGTGATCAATTAAACAATGTGTTTTGTATTGCAGTCTCTGAAATGATTAAAATGAATTTGATATGGAAATTATTGGTTTAAAAAAGCAATTAAAAAATTACGATGACAACATTTTAACTGGTCCAATATGAAATACACACAATAAGCATACTATCGAAAAATGACGTTGCAAATTGGCACTATAATATAATTGATTTCTAAGTATGGTGTATTTAAATTATGATTAGTCATAGTTAAAGGAACACTATTCATATTTTATGTCAATTAATTAAAGTGCACCAAATGCAACCGAATAAGAGCTGATTGAGCTAAAAATGGAATAGAGTTAAAAAGTCGCTCAAATCGAACCATTCACAGCTTGCGATTTCCAATTTTATTTGCAACAATACAGACCGCCCGAATCTAGTTTCATGAAAAGTGACGTTAAGGATAAAAACAAAATATAAACGAATTTGAATCAAAATGGCTTTACATGCAAAGCACTCACTTTTACAGCAATAGCTTTGTCATTTATGTTTCAGCAAAACACTCAGATTTACATCGCAAAATGCCAAGATCTTGAATATTCTAAATGATTTGATTCAAAACTCGATTTCTTTGACGAATTTATTTCTTTCTTTGCCTAGAAATTTGTCTGGGATTTTCTTATCATTTGCAACTTCTTTAAATTTAAATTTCATTCAAATCGCAATCAATTGCAAGTTTATTTCAATTTTCCGTTCACATTATGTGGTATTTAGCATGACGTCATCGAAACCAAAAGGAAAAATGAACGTTATAACATCAATTTTATAACATCAAATACCAAATGTATCTTACATATGTTAAATTGCTCATTTATTTGGCTAATGTTGTTTTCGGCTGTGCAGCATGCACTGAAAACTTGATAGTACAACAAAACAACAACGCAAAAAAGGAAAAAAGAAAAAAAAAAACGAAAAATACAAGACTCTCGCAGACGATGGCGTAGAATGATTGCATTGGAACGCATAGAATGTATTTGATCAGAATGAATTGAAACCATGCATAGCCCACAAATGCGATGACTAATGCCATATCAATTTACTCTTAACTCATTTTATGAATAATGTAATTATGCGACGAGGCACTGAGTAAACGATTTGAACCGTCACAGTGAGTAGTCGCCGTTGAATCGGTATTTTGCCAATTTTGCATTGCAATCAATGGTTTAGGTTTTTCTAGAAAAATTGTGTTCATTTTAACATTTATACAATGCAAATGAATACCGTCATTTGCCAAACATACCACATGCGTGCACCGAAAATTCAAATGGATGATTTTCATGTGGAAAATATGTTTTTTTTTTCCTTTTTTTTTAGCTACCAAATGCAGTTTAAGAAGTTCACCAATTTTTTTTCTCTCTATTTCTTTTTCTTTTCGCTTTAGATAAATAAATGAAACGAAACTGAATCGGCAAAGGAATGTTTGCATGTTATTGAATTAATGAAGCGATCCATGGTGGCCATGCATAGAAAATGGGACTATGTGTCAATGGGTATACAAAATCTGTCGCACAACTGTGCACACACAATTTATTTCACTTTATTGGAATTCATTTCGATAAATTTGTAAATTTTTGTACAGATTTCCATTTGAGTGAATACAATTTGGACGAATTTATTCCATCGGCCGATATTTCATCGATGAATAATTTTTCGATGTAATTTTTTATCCATTTTTTTCGTTCTTCGGTTTGTCGTGATTTGGCAACATACTGTTACCGGAATATTTATCGTAAAGTCTTCATTGAATCGCATCATATCCATAATGAATGTGAACTCCACACATATTACGAAGCTTCAAAATCAAATCTATCATTTGACGATGCACATTTTTTCTTTTTTTTTTTTTTTTTTTTTTTTGCTATGATTGTTCGAAACATATTGATGTTAAATGCATGCAATTAAATTTGAGTGTAATTTTAGCGATGGAACAACATACGTTTCATGCGGTTGCGGATACCTTTTGGTTAAACGAAAATGAACACCAGCAGAGATGTAAACATGAAAATAAATCTTTTCGCAAAACGTATATACTTCACGTGTGTATGAGTGTATTTGCGAATTGATCAAAGTTTGTGGCGCACTGTAAAACAGCATTGGTCTAAATCTATGGATTCAATGTGATTGACGGTAATCGACAAAGAGACCACCGCAATTTAAAGTCGCTCGTCCAAACCACTTGAATACAATTTTAACTTTAACAAGATCTAACTGCATTCTTGTATTATTTAATATTGTATTTATTGTCCATAATTATATGTGAATAATTTGAGCTTATCGATTGGTCGCAATCATCGCAAATACAAAATGAAAAGAAAAAGAAAAATACTATTCAAAAAAATTAACGTTATAATGTATATGTCGTTGTGAAACGATAAAATAACTGTATTGGATCAGTTCAATTGCAAATTGTCTAGATGTCGAAAAGAAATCGACTCCGAATAACTCATCAGACATTAAATGATAAACAAAATGATAGTGAACAAAATTCACATTGAACATAACACATCATCCACAATATGCATGTGAGAATGCGATCATGTATAACTTTCGTTGTTTCGTCGAAAAAAAAAAGAAAAATTAAAAAAGGAAAAAAAAAAATCGTTTCATTTCATCTGTAATTACGGCCGATGTGTAGCAACGATACACCAACGACACAAAGCCTGTTATTATTTGGTATAATTTGTGATAAATGAGTGCAAAGAAACATTTTCACCAACTTCGACAACATGACACACAACCAAACCATAAGAGATGAAAAGAAAAACGCAAGGAACAACAACAATAAAAAAAAGCACACAAGAAAATCCATTCACCGGACTGCACTATTTACTTGCACTCAGAAAACAGAATCAATCCATAAAGCGAACAACAAGAGATGAGGTAGAAGAAGAAAAAAAAAAACACCATCGAACAGAAGAAATTGAAGTGAAATACTCAATTTGTTCAACAATAATAAATGATTACAAATCTGATTGCATATGTACTCAATCATCGGAAGAAATATGTTTTACAAAATCAACAATGTAATGATCAAAGCGGCGCACACAATTTAACGTGGCCAAATTTAGACTTTCGTTGTGTCCAGCTCAATCACTTTAGCAATATCATCAACAATGAGAGAAAGAGAGAGAGAGAGAGAGAGAGAAAGAGAGAGACAGAGAGAGACAGAGAGAGAGTGAGAGAGAGAGACAGAATGAAAGGAGGTGGATGGAAGGAAGAGAGAGCGAGGTAGGGAAAGAGAGAGAGAGAAGGAATAAGAGAGAAAAATAGGACACAATAAACTGTTAAATGCGGAAGGAAGCTAATTAAAGCAAATTTTTTTAAAATCTATTCATTTGGCATGATTCGAAATCAACTTGTTTAAGCAAAGTCAACCATTAAATGTGGCAAAATATGCGGTAAACAGATAACCGCACAAAATTGAATAATGAAGCGTGTAAGTTGCAGCAATTCAAACTGACATCAGAGTTGATGATAAATTTTCGTACAAATGCAATATGCCTTTTCCTGTGGAATTATATCATTTAACTTGACTGGCTGTTACAATTGCATGAAAAAGAAACCAATCCAATTTTTTGATGACCAAAATTGCCAAGCTTTTCACATTCCACCAATTACGCGGCCATTTCTTTACCTAAAAAAAAAAAAAAAGAAAAGAAAAATTATAAACCGTAACTACTCAATGCAATTCGTTTCGCCAAATTGCAAGTACGCAAATCATACATATACAATAAAATACACAGTGCACACGAACATACAAACCTTAAGGACATCAATTTTGATATGAATATATACAATGATTCATTTGGTTCTCTTTCTTCATATGCAATTATTTTATTGAAATCATATTTGCATCGAATCGATTGAGGCTATGTACGGCTCTTAATAATACTGCATATTGGAAACTGTATTTCATGTGCATAGGCAACAGCAACTGTGCAACAAGTCAATCATATAAGTGCAAACAATGCACATCAGAATGCACAGTTAATAATAAACAATCACAATCACAATCACAATATACAATGGACAACATACAGAAAATACCGCTCATCGATGGACTCCTTTTGACTCGTTTGCTCGATCTTGCGCATTCTCTCTCTCTCTCTCTCTCTCTCTTCCTCTTCCTCTTCCTCTTCCCTTCTTCCTCTCTCGTAGATATTCTATGACTCTTTCATTCTTTCTCGGTCCCTTTTGGGCTCTATTGGTCTCTTTTCGTCTCTATCGCTCACTTTCTTTCTCTCTCGCTCTCAACCCTCCTCTTTCCCAAACGTTTACAATCTCCTTCTCATCCATTTGAACGAACTAAATTAAACGATGTAACATCGCGATTTGAACGCGTTCACCGTAAATTTATGCACTCACAGTTAGACTATGAAATGCATTCCACATGAATATAAATTCTGATTTGATTTGTGCTCCTCATCGAATTCGGATTGTTTTTGTTTTATTTTATTTTATTTTTATTTTTTTTTTTGTTCGTTTCTCATCTCGCCTTTTCATCGTTTGTCTTGGTTGGTTGGCATTGTATTTTATGTACTTCATTGGAATGTACATTGAGATGGAAAGGAAAGAGTGAATATGAAAAAAAAAAACTTCAAAATATAAAAATCAAGCTCTGGCTAATGATATAGTGACGTGGATACTCTCTTTGCATCCATGGATACAATGCATCTGTATGCATAAAGTGATCAATACTCGATTTTCAGTTAAGTATAGAAATAAACAGAAAAAACAAAACATCATTTTAAAATATGCATACAGAGTGCAGACAGACATTGAACGGGTCTCCATGGATCAATAATCAACATGATTTCCCTTGGGCCATCGTAGTCCATGCAATTCAAATTGTGCACTTCTTGTGCATATTTTACTCCGGTTTTTGAATGTGATTTTTTTGTTTTTCCTTTTTTACAAAACAAAATGTAAACTGATAGACACTGAACTGGTAACAGTGCCAATAATTTTTTTTTTTTTTTTTTCGTTGTTCAAAACCGTTATTCCGCTATGACCATCTTCGCCATAACCATTTTATTGATATATTGAATGCTAAATCGGTCGCTTTTTTATGCACACTCTTAAAGTGGACACAGAATGTAAAAAAAAAAAAACGAATAAAACATGCGCACCAACAATAAGTATATCAATTTTATTTAACTGCTTGTGGACGACTGCCTTTTTTTTTCTTACTTCACTCATTCATTCGCTAGATGTGTCGTTTCAATTCTAAAGCCATACTATTTAAAAAAATAGATACATAAATAGCGTTTTTATTGTTATTGTTAGTAGTTTCGAAATTGTACAAAAGATTTATTGACTTTTTTAAACATTCGGCATCGTCAATAGCTTTGGAATTAGCAAATGGTGCGAAGGCTTTTCAGGCAAATCGATATACTTTGTGCTCATTTCATTTTGGTAATAATATACTGGAGATTTATATGCATTTTTTTTTTCTCTTCATTTCTTTATTTTGCTTCCCGATCACATCTGAAATTTACATTCGAAATTTCTCCAATGTTTAGTGGACTATTTAAAAACTATTTGAAAAATAACTAAGTTTAAAATTACTACGAGTCACAGTTTGGTCTAGGTTGAAATTTTTTATTGAGATTCCGTTTAAGTTCGACATTTTGATTAACTAAGAAGTTGAAGTTGGATTTGAAGTTTAGTTCGATCAGAGTTGAAATTTATTATTAACTCCAATTCCTTCAAATTTGAACTTCATTTCTCCATCAACATCTCAACTGTTCCATTAATACAATATCATTTCACATGCATGAGGAATTGGACCATTTTTTTTTTATTAAAAATTTGAGCTTCAAAGATGTGTTTCAAAACATCACCGCGATTCGTTTGTACTTAAGTCGATCATGCTTCAATTTACACGACCATATGTGCAATCGATGCTCCCGGCCAAAATAATTGTATTACACAATTGAGTAG
The DNA here is from genome assembly GCA_029041755.1 of Resseliella maxima. Classification (NCBI taxonomy): domain Eukaryota; kingdom Metazoa; phylum Arthropoda; class Insecta; order Diptera; family Cecidomyiidae; genus Resseliella; species Resseliella maxima. Next base: position 62,085 of record JAQOWM010000537.1, read on the forward strand.
TATGAAATACGGTTCGAACGTGCTCGATTTTAGCTTATTTCAACTGTCATTTAAATATAATATTTGATATCGAAATATATCATTTTCGCATTACTAAATCGCGATCGTGAGTTAAAACTAATATTTCACAGTTGGATTGCTTTTGCATTTAACGCTTTGTTCAAAATGAACATCTAATATGACACGAACTGACGATTTAGATATATCTTTTTTTTTCTCGCTTTAGGAAGATAAAATCAGTAAAAATGTTAATGAATTTGTTGAAAATGTATCAAAGGAATTAGAGAAATATTTCTCATTGAAAATTTCAGAAGAATATTTTTATTCATTTATTTTTTCAATATAATTTTACAAATCTTTCGCTTCATGGGAAGACACAATATGCATTGACGAAAACCAAATGCATTGTACTCTTCTCCACCACAATTCCATCTCATGTTTTATTGATCTGTTCTGATGATTATTCCTGATCTGTTGTTGCTTTTCATAGCCCAATGAAGTATGCTGGTTTTTGTCTCGACTTACCAGTTCGGTAAAAACATCGAACAATTTAAATGGAGTTCATCATTACTTGAATTATTATTTTTTCCTTTGCGTAATTGCTTCTCTCTTGAGGATTATTTAGAATTCAAAAAAAAAAAAAAAAATCGAGCGATAAATTCATTGGAAATTAAATAATAATAATAGGAACGACTAGCTTGTGCAAGTGATTGGAATGCAACGAATGACTTGTAATTGCAAAATTTATTTGAAATTAAAAAGAAGAAAGAAAATCAACAGCAAATAAATGTGCTCGGGCACAGTCTGAATAGAACTATGATGGGTGAGCGAAAAGGTAAGTGAGAGAGAAAGAGAGAGACTTGTACGCGGTGCGCATTTGTGAATCAACAGCCATGGGTATCATTATGAGTTGAAAAATTCGTAAAATATTATGTATTACCGACATGTTGGCTGTTGAATAGACAGCATCTGTATCCGTAGCGTATCTGTGAAGCGATCAATAATCTCTCACTGCCCGCTTTGCTTTCCTTTTCGTTGTTTTTTTTTTTTTTTTTTTTTTTTGCAAATTCTCTTGACTTATGCTGCTGCTGTGCAATGCGCTCTTTGTTAATTTGATCGCACTCTGATCGCGTACATTTTATGCAGACACGCTTGTGATACATAATTCGGTTTGACTGGTTGCATTTTGGATCCCATATGGAGCATGGCGTACGTCATGACCGCCATGGCACCAACGCTAGAGCTCCATGTATGCTCTATCTCTCTTCTCTTTCATTCTTTCTTTCTTCCTCTCTATTCTCTCTGTCTCTTCTCTCTCTTCTTTCTCTCTCTACTCTCTCTATTCTCTCTATTATCTCACTCTCTCACACTCTCTCTCCCACTCTCAGTCTCTCTCTTTCTCACTCTCTCTCTCTCTCAATCACTCACTCTCTCCCACTCTCAGTCTCTCTCTTTCTCACTCCTCTCTCTCTCTCTCTCTCTCTCAATCACTCACTCTTTCAATTTCTTACTCTCTAAACAATGAGCTACACAGAGCTCGAGTCGAAAATGATAAAAGTGTGTTGTGAACACTCAGAAGAAATTAATTATATGTTACAAGCAGCACATACAAGCTGAATTATATGTTCTATCGTAGCTTCTGGCCTTACTTTGCTCTATCCCTCTCGCTCTCTATTAATTTCATGCCATCTTTCTCACATTCAGCGCTAAACATCGTATCACATTGGACCAATCGACTGACCGACCGACCGATGAAGTGTGTGCATGTTTCCATCGTCCATACATTGCTCGTCGCGTCGATCGATCTATCGTTTCTTTTCTAACGCCAATTAAAAATGCTCCAGTTCTTTTCACAAAATATATAATAAATAAAACATCGAGAAAAAAAAACTATTATGCAATCACTACAGTCTTGATACATGTATATCGTTTGAAATCGATTCAAAAAAAAAAAAAAAAAAAATCCGGGCATCAAGCCCCAATAACGATACGGTAGTTGGAAGGAAAAGATGTAATTTATTGCATAATCATAAATATACGGTCTGACAACGGGCCACAGCAAAATCTGTGCAATTTCACAATGAACACTGAAAACTCCCACTAGACAATTAGTTTTGCGCCAAAATCCACACCTAGTCGATTTGATGTTAACTCCCTGATAACATTTTCAATTATCTATTCGAGAGCTTCTAAAATATTTGCTTTGGCTTCTCATTTTACATGTTTTTTTTTTTTTGTCTATTTTTCTCGTTTTTTAGTATTCGATTGAAAAATCCGGCTTCTTTAGGAATGAAAATTCCATCGTTAAAATGAAAAGTCTGGCAAGAAGTATAGAATACGTTTTTCAGGCCACTTTCAACAAATTTTCTCGTCATTAAACATCTTTCAACCAGTAATCTCATGAAATGCCACGTGAACAAAACACGAGGAGTAAAATTAACTGATGTTTGTTTTGCGTTCCATTTAGATGGTGTTTTTCGAATGAACAGATTGTCCCGTTTGATATTTTCAACAAATAAGATTCATTGCGAAACCAATATTTGTCATTTTCAATAGCCCGTTTTAAAATACGTGTTTCCATGCGAATTTAAACGAGAAAAAAGCACGCTGTTCTCACTTAAATTCATCTCTTTTGTGCACTCGACAGTTTTTTTTTTCTGGTTTTTGTTGAAAGACCAACACATTTTTTTTTTTTTTAAGTTTCAGTTGAAACCATAAATATTCCTGTGATAAGATAATTGCCTGAATTCGTTACAATCGGATGAAAAGCAATAAATTTTCGTTTTATGAACATGTTTCATTGTCCTTTGCAATGTCAATTTTGTACTTGGCAACTAAAATTTTTGGTACTGATGAAAGAGTTGAGATTATTTGTTTCGTCCATTCGTTCGCACAATTTGGGCATCTCACAATTTCGCGTACAACCAAACAAGTAGCAATTTTAAATGAAATTCATATTGTTCTGTGATTTTGTAAGTTAAAGAAATTTTCTTTCGCGCATTTTTGCGATATATGTAGAGTGAGAGTGTGAATTAGGGTAAGAAATAGCGAGAGAGGAGTGAGCGAGCGAGCGAAAGAAACAGAGAGCGAGAAAAAGAAAAAAAAGAAGTGAGAGAGAGAGAGAGGGGGAGGGAGAGAGAGAGCGAAAGAAACAGAGAGCGAGAAAAAGAAAAAAAGAAGTGAGAGAGAGAGAGAGAGAGAGAGAGAGCGAGCTAGAGTTCAAGTAAGAGACAAAAATAATTGGAATTTATTCTGAAAATATTCGACCAAAAGACGCTCACTTTCCAGTTATGTTTTGTTGCATACACGGTAGTTGAAAGTTGTAAACAGAAATTCTTTAGATCGAAAAGAAAAAAATCGCCCAAAACGTCCGGTCACAAGAAATTTAAACGAAAAAATTCGTACGCGTTCAACCAACAATTTGTTTTGCAAATATACACAAATAAAAATTTACGTTAAATTGATTTTGAATTGGCTGTGGAATTCCAATGAATCTTGTATATATATATTTTTTTTTTATTGTCGGATGGCTTTCATTTTGTCCCATCGACCCAAGAGTGTTTCGTTGAACGAAATACATCGAAAAATTTGGAAAAAAAAAATCTGGCGAAATGAAACATGCCAACCCAGATTGAATTATGAGTGCGAACCATTAAAAAAATGTGTTGAATACTTGATCGTAACTGCGTGTCAACTGCTAAAGTTTCGTTATATTTTAATTTATTGAATGGAATCGAGTTTCGTACGCATATATATTTTTCGGCTGAATAGTCATTGATTCACAGTGGACACAAAATGAGGAGTAAATAAAGTACACAAAGTAATAATAAATCTGCCAGAAAATTGGATACAAAAGATGTCATTGATTAAATAAAAGCAGGAAAAACAAAAGAGAAACGAAAGTAAGAACGAAGGTGTGATATCTGTTGAGTTAACTGATTACCAGTTAATTTTGTAATGCCGAGAAAATTGTCGCCGTCAATTTGAATTGTTGATAGTGATATGTGTAGAACTGGCACGAGATTTGACGGGTTCGTCGCTTGCGTTCAATGAAATCTATTGTTTTGTCCGTCATAATGCATTTACGCCACACTTCTAAATGGTGCAATAATAAATACGGAAATAACACATCATGCGAGATAGAGACTGTGTTTGTGTGTGTGTGTGTCGTTTAGGTGATTTCAATGAGCGAGCAAACTTCTCGTTTGCATGTACAAAGTAGCAATTCTTTGATAAGATGTCATGAGATCGGCTTACTAAATATGTGAAATGAACGTGTACATTAAAACGTACATTTGAATTATCTATGTGTTAGGCTAAAACTGTTAGCGATTGTGTGATTGCCACCATTTTACCATCAAATCATTTTTCACTTTCATCATTCATGGCACGCTGATTATATATTTTCCGCTTCTAAGCGCCAAAGATATTCAATTTAAATTTGAATAATTCAAAATGAAAACCGACATTTGAATTCAATTCCAAGTAATTTCATGACAACTGTGCACAACATATTGTGGCTATTCAATCGATTGCGATAGAGAGAGTGTTAATCGGGCACAAACAAAGCGCAGTCGAAGCAATCTTCTCAATAAAATGAAGTAAATAAAGAAAAGCAAAAAAAAAAAAAAAAAAAAACCGTCAATTGAACTGAACTGAATGGAATACAATGAAATGCTACAGTTTTGCTCGTTGCTTTAATGCTATTTAATTAAATAAGCATATTTGGTTCGAGTTTTGCATGGACCGCAATTTCACAAGCTTCAAGAAAAATCATCTAAATTCGATTAAAACTTCACGGTGTGTTTTTGTTCAAAGTTATTGATGTCCGTGTTGTTTTGTTGGTTGTATTTAATTCCATTCTTTCCTGTCCGTAATAGGTGAATTACATGCAATCGGTTCATATATTATCGCGCGTTTTCACTGGTAAAGAAAAGAGAAAAAAAAAAAATAATAATCAAACAACACATATATAATACATAATCCAAGAGTGTGCAAGTTCTTCGAGTAGTGACAAAAATACTAACATCAGGCACGCTCACAATAAAAATTAGCGTAAAAGAGCAACAATTCATTTGAGCACCACAAATAAACCAAATCACAGAAGAAGAGATAGAGAGAAAGAGAGAGAGAGAGAGAGAGAGAGAGAGCGAAGGAGGGAGTGGGACAGACAAAAAGAGCATTCAATGTTTGTCTGTTCAGTGTTCACATTTCTCTCCTTGATTCGTTCTTCTATTGAGATGTCGCCTACACTTTCACAAAAGAAAAAGAAATATTTTTTTTTTATATATATATGTGAGACGTCTGATCCGACAAAGCATTGGAAAAAGTGCAAAATAAATTACGAATGTCATTAGACACACACCTTTCCAATGTGAAACGAACGAAAAAAAAAAAAATTTTATTTTTTGTTTTTTTCTTTTTTTTTTTTGTTTTTAGAAAAAGTATCTTGATCAAAAATACGTACGACGGACTGCACTTCGAATAGAGCCATTTGGAAAATAAGCACATGTCGATGTGCGCCTTTCCTTTCTATCATGACAAAGTAAGAATTGAAACGGAACAAAGTGCCCGCGTGATGGTTTTTTCCTCTCATTTACTTTTCCATTCAATTTTTTTTTTCTTCGATGACTTCTTTTCTATTTGTCTTTCGAAGACAATAAATTAAATACGGAGACAATTAGAAAAAGTTTGTGGTGCAACTTACAAGCTCTGAATGTGACACTATGTGATGGAGCACCGAGAATGAAACAAAAAAACATGAAATGTAATCGTCACCGAATGAACGTCTTTTTACCTTGTAAGGCAGACTATGAATGTTTTTTTCCTCTTTTTTCTACTTTTTTTTTGTTTTTTCATGATTATTTTTCTTCTTTTTCCCTTTTTTTTCTTTTTTTTCCCTTTTCTTTTACATCTTCTTTATTTTGTTCTTTTCCTTTCTTTCTTTCTTTCTTTCTTTCTTTCTTTCTTTCTCATTTTTCTCTATTTGGATCCGTCGAATGAATTCTGTTTCTAATCTCAGAAATCTGTGTGACAAAAACTATTTTCCAATCAAAGAAGAAGCGCAAATGACTTAAACTAAAGAAATAAGTCCTTTGTTGTAGACATTCACTGTGCGGTTTCTTTTGCAGTTTTCAAGTTTGATGTGTCAGTCGAGAAGAATCCAATGACATGAAATACAAAACATTAATTAAGATATTCAAGTTGATTTTTCCTTTCCTTTCGTTCCTTTTCTCTCTCTCTCTCCCGTCCTCTAGCTTCTATTTGTGTTGTTTCACAGACAGTTTCACTCTACATCGGAAGCAATAAATTTGTAAACGAGTCTATCGACTTCATTTCGCTCGTAAATTATCGCTTCTAGTATGTGTAGTTGTTCTTTTGTCTTTGATAATAATAATGTTACCTTGAGATGATTGGTTTGGATTTGTGGAGAAAAAAAAGCTTTCGAAACAGTTAGTGTCAAGTGGATTTTGATCGTAGCATCGGATCATGCTTAAAAATATATAATTCGAATACATTGTGATTTGCAATATTTCCAGTTGTTGTTGTTGTTGTTGTTTTTGTTATTTTTTCATCTTCTTTTTCACTGTTTTAAAAACGCGTTCACAATTCATTCTCGGTTTCGACAATTTCACTGTAAAACTCATCGAAGAATACCCACTGTTACTCACAGATTCTTTCACTGCGACATGCAGAGCAGCAATGCTGATAGACATCACAATGATTTATAATGTTGAATATTAACTTCGATTATTCTTTCTTCTTCGCTTGCGTTTTTTTTTTCTCTTCTGCCTTTTGTGTGTGTGTGCATTTTTTTTTTTCATTCTCTCTTCACAATTATCGTTGTTGCCAATATGAAACGATTTGCAATCAGAAACAGGTTAATATATATATGCACATGTCCGCTTGATGCTTCTTCTCATTTTATGCCATGCATGTGTATTGTTTGTGTATGTTGTTTTCATAAATAAAGATGAAAACCGCAATTATCAACGTAAACACATGAAAATGAAGAAGAAGAAGAAAAAAAAACGCGATCGAACGGTTTTTTGTGTATGGTGTCTGTTTATAGATGTCGAACGTTGGATGTTTTTGTTATTTCAGCTGTTTCACTATTTATTTTGCTTTTCTTAACGTTTTTCAGTTGTCCTCATCATTATTGCACTCGTCTTCGTGCGAGTTGCGATTTTTCAACATTTTTGTCGTTTTTTCTTCATTTTACAAACGTTTCTGCACTATTTTTTTTAATGTTTTTTTTCAATATTATTTCAAGTACAATGATCAACAGTAAATTGTGATACAGTTTCATGTGAGGAACATGCAAGCAATCGAAAAATCGACCATAAAAGATGGACAAAAAAGTGAAAACTAGAGCACTGGATCTTGTCTATTGAATTGAATCAACGATAAATGCACAAACGATATTTCGCATCATTTCAACGAAAGCATCCAAGTATGGAAGTAATAGCGAAACTATTATTTATCTTGTCTAAATGTGAATGAAACACTAACGAAACAACAACGGTGACTTGAATTTTTCGAATATAAATTGAAATGAAAACACAAAGAAAACTATTGCTTAGAAAGCTATTAAGGATTTGTTATTCTTTCTGTTTTTTTTTTTCTATCTCGACTAAAGTTTTCTTTCGTTAGCAACACACATGAATGGCACCACAGCAGTATTCAAAATCATGTGATGAAGAACAGAAATGATTTCATAAAGATTTGAACACAAAAATGGTATGAAAACGTTAAATATCTCAAATTGCAATTGAAAAATGTACACGGATTTCAACCGTTTTTTTTTTTCTTCTTGTTGATGCAATGACATCCAAATGCCATTTTCGGTTCGTTAGTATGCAATTGTGCGCCGATGACGGAAAAAAGGCATACACACACACACGACCAGAGTGTGAATAAATTGCAATGTTTAGTTTGTAATGTTGTTTCATTTTTGGAATATCAAAAGCGATCAAATATATCGACTAAAATATGCACGTGCCAATAAATTATGAGTCGTTTTTAGAAACACTTACGACGTATATCAACATAAATCATATGGTGGTATGTCTCTCTATGTATATGTGTTTCATTTTTTTTTTTTTTCGTTTTTTTTTGTTGCATTTTTTGCTTCTTCTCTTCCTGCATATTTCGTATGCACAGCATTGCACCGTGCAAATATCAAACAGCAAAACAGCCTGAAAACGAATTCACTTTAAATATACGGTATATTGATGCTGTGAGATTGATAGTCAATACATTTCAAAACGTCAAATAAATAACAATGAAAATTATATCATTATATTTCATTCGATCGAGACTTTTTGTTTTTGTTTGGTACGGTTTTCTTTTGCAAATGAAGTTGAAGGAAAAAAAAAATAAAAAAGAAGAAGAAGAAGAAGAAGAAGAAAAAGAAGAATGAATTGAATGCGGATCAAAGTGTTTGCATCATTCGTGCAATTGACCGATGTTTGAAGAACGAATCGATAGAATGGGCAGTAAAACATAATTGCTTTGGCACAAGCCATGTATTCTTGCCCAAAATCAACCATAAAATCGATTTCATTACTAAATCTAATTTTATGAGCATGAACATTGTTTCGTTGGTGTTGAGTTTCATTTTTTGTATTTAAGTGTCAGTTTGTTGTTGTTTCTTTTGAGCTTGAATTGTTGTTGTTTCTTTTGAGCTTGAATTGTTGTTGTTTCTTTTGAGCTTGAATTGTTGTTGTTGTTTTTTTCTGTTCCATTTAATATTTCTCGAGAGTTGCATTTAACTGAAGACAAACAAAAAAACGCTCATGAATGTGTTTGTTGTCTAAGAATTGCTTCGGGATAAATGAACAGCGAGTCAAATGGTAAGAAGAGAAAAAAAAAAAAATGAAATGAAACGCTATTATCTCGACCATTATACAATATACAATGGATTTTTATCTTTTCCCAAATTGCTCGCGCCCGAATTAATCAATGACCGAAATCTTGGAAATTGAGACTACACAAAGAGCAACACTTTCAGTGCATAACTACAATGGTGTTTGAAATGAGAAAAAAACCCCGTTTCTTAAGCGACCTTGAGTAATATACTATATTTAGCTTGAAATGTGTTCGCGTCTGAGAGGAGTCTTTGTGTGCAAATTTTTTCAGTGCAACAAAAAAAAAACTCAACTAATTGGTTTGCGGGGTTTGAATTTTTTTTTTTGCACTAATGACAATATTAATTCACGCAGCAGAAGTTCCACTAATTTTTCGTTGTATAAATTCCAAACCACGCATAATGTCTTTGTAAATCTGTGAGCGAAGCGAGAAAAGAAAAAAAACATCATCCGCTTTATAGAATCAGCTCTCATTGTAGAGAAGAAGAAAAAAAAAAGTACGTGCGGCGCCCATACGTAATAACCTAATAAGCTTGGTTTGCATTGTGTCATTTGTGGCAGCTGCCGAATCTCTTCCAGCTATTATTATTTCACAGACCGCATGTGTTGTTGTTGCTGTTGCTGTTTTTTTCCCTCTTTTCTCTATTCACCTTCCTACCATCAGTATACATTTATGCGCCTATACATTCCAAGACAATTCGTGATAGTAAAACGATGAGGTAATTCACAAACTGCTCCAAATACATTGATTACAATTTTGTAATTATAATTAAGTTTCTCGGAACTGAAGATGAAATATAAAATTATTTATCAAATTGCACTATCATCATCATCATCATCATCAATAACAACAACATTGAATCTTGTGAATTCCATAACCACATGGCGACTAAATTAAAACATAACCATTGTAAAGCCCATAGCTAAACGATGCTCACTTTTCAAAACATCATTTTTGTTTTGGCGTTGATGCGCAAATCGTGTTTACTTCATTTCACTTTTTTATTTAAAAAATTTTTCGGCTCATGAATTTCGGTCTTATTTCTGACGTGCACGAATTTGTTATGAATTTTTGAGCTTTTGTAAATTGCTACCGTATTGTTATGCTTGCTCATTGAAGTGATTTTGGGTGTCGCTCTTATTTCTATTATTTAACACGAAAGTAGAGCTCTTTAAATTGCATAAACTGCACAATTTTTTTTTTTCTTTTTCATTTTTTGTACATGAAAGATATCACAATAACCTAATTACTATTTTGCCTTTGAAATACTTTGATGTAAATAGTATGGATCCATTCATTCAAATGCCATTATGTAGATTGGGGTCATTGTGGATTAGCCTTTGACTTGTCTCTGTGATCATACAATAACCGATGATTGGCCACTTTTCAACCTGATATGCTATTATGTCACACAACACAGAACAATTGAATTCCATTATTGACTAAGGTCATTTAAATTAGGATTGATTTCAGTTAGTCTATTTGGCATGTAAATTTTGATTAAATTACAACAGACCAAGTCTTTGTAATGAAGAAAAAACAAACAAATTACAAATTTTAACTTTGAACCATAAGATTTGAGTCGAATTCTCGATTGATTGTTGGATTTTGATGCAGATGGGAATTTATCGTCTGAAATTTGAACATTGAAGATGAAATTTTCAAATTAAAAAGATTTTATTGAAATTTAAACACGCAAAAATCAAAATAAATTTCATTTTACAAAATTGCATTATCAATAATGACTTTGCATTGTCTAAATTTAGTATTTTTAAATGAAAATCGAAAGATCGCAATGAAACTGAATGAAACTGAATTATGAAAATTTTACAGAGCGCACTAGCGCTGCATCGGGAACCTGGAGGAATTAATATTTGTATGTTAATATATGGGCACTAAGCCTGAAAGTAGATTTCACCTTCGACTCCTTGTACTCTAATCAGCCAGAATAGATGTTTATACAAGCGTTTATATGGTATTCGTAAGTGTTCGGCGTGAAAAATGCAGACAGGGGTCTAAAAATCCAAGAAAGTTCCGCGGATCCAATGGAATGAAATATGGAAAATTCATGGGAAACATCGAGAGCAAATGCAATATTTCAAAAAGTATTGCAATTACTCCCAGTCAGAAAATGCAGAAAGGGCTTAAACACTGATAGCCTCCTCCATCATCTGAACCTAAAATGTTCCATTTGTAGATATTGAACAATGACGATTATTACCGATTATCATTAATTCATTGTAAATAATAAATATGAAATTTAATTTATGATTTCGATTAAATTTTTCGTTATATTTGCCGCTTTTAACTATTTTACGCTAACTATACAAAAATCGCTTCAAGTAATACAAAAATGGTTGAAAATGAATTATATCGTATTACTGCGTGAGTTCTCGTTGTTTAACTGTATGTTAACATTAGACGAACTGACCACGAAATATTACACAATTTTCATTTAAATGAAAACGGTACAATTTATCACTCGTGCATTTGCAATGGCAGTCAGTAAATAGGCTTCAATTGAATTGTTATGGTCTATGGCAAATCCAAATGAAAGGAAAATTCGAAAATTATGTTTGTAAGCAATGGGTTTTTTTTTCTTATTTATTTGCAGTAGTAGCTGGCTCGATAATTGCACAACAGGATTAAATACATTTTGTTAGTTGATAAGCATTTATCAGCTTTATTTCAATATAGTATGTAACACATTCGACGATGATAATAATTTTCAACTGTTTGTATTGTGCAAAATAAATGTGACCACCGGCCCGGTGATCAGATGCATGGCGAAAGTCAATTTAATCATTTGCATTCTTTTTGACCCATTTGAATTTATACAATGAAAATGGAATGGTAATATGAGAGTTGTTAACACGTGCCGCCCACGATTCTAGTCACACATTTAATTGATTGCATCTCTTCAATGGCAATGGTTAAGACGTACAACAACACATTTATACATCTATTGAATGTTCGCATTTACTAGCGATCTTTTTCTTTATCTTTCAATGACATTTGTTCCGGTTTTATTTAAAACTTTCTACAACCATCACAGTGAATATGCTTGAATATTCAATTAATAATGATAACATAAAACATTAATTTTGGAATCGGTTTTAAACAGTGAAATAATTTTGGACTCTTTTTCAATGAAATTAAAATCTCCATATTTGATTCAAAATTTAAAGGTGAAAAATGTTTCAGTAGACCAATCTGGTTCATTTGAAATGAAATGAAATGAGAATGAAAATAAATGGCCTTACAGACGTAAGACTGACTTTTCCACAATGCAAATCAAATGAATGTAAACATTTATTTAGATGCGAACAATATAATACAGTACGCAACTTAAATTAAAATAAAATTTAGAATATCATATGAAACTTCATATTGATGCATTTTTTCATTGAGTATAACAAGTTTGTATGGAATAGTCAGTTTAAATGTCATTTCATGTTCATTGCATTCTTTTTGTTTCAATATGGACTTTTTGGAAAGAATAAGTGAGATGTTAAATGAAATGATCATTTTTCACAAGTTTATTTAGTATTTAGTTAAATCAAAATAAATTTTGCATGCCAAATTTGATATTGATGTGATTCCATACAAAAGTTAAAATTTCTTGAAAGAATATCGTTTGAAACAGGATTTGATAATTTTGAATGAAGTATTTGTCATGAATATTTTCAGAATGAAACTGAAAAAACTGAATCTTTCTTTTGTGACAGTATTTACATTGAACATTCGCATAGCGAAAGTAAGTAAAAACGCCAATGTTAGTAATATATAACTGTTCATTTAGGCTTGGCTTCGTGTGGAGAGTGGAGACATATTTAGAGAATTTGTCCAAAAAAAAAAAAAAATAATTTACGTTTTTCCATATAAATACAAGTGATTTTGAACATTCAACTGAAGTAGTCTCAAAACGTCAAAATAACACATATTTCGTCGAATGATACAGTTTTTTTTTATTTTCCATTACAAATTATTGAAACACCAAAGATCTCAACGAAATTTTGCAAATAAATCATTAACAAAGCAGAATCGGCGATTTGCCAAAAGTTAAACGAATAAAATCAATTAAAGAAGCTGATGAAGATAATCAAAATCAAGTTGCAATTGCTTCTATTGGTCCAAACGAACTATCACCACCGGACATTTTCAAATTGGATGTCGACTGTTTCTTAGAGCTATTTGATTATCTTACATTGGAGGATTTAGCTGCATTGGATAGTACTTGTAAGCGGATATGTCAATATGCTGGTCATTGGTTTCAGAACATGTATCCACATATGGTAATTGAATGCCAAGTGAATTGCCTTCGTACTAGAAATAGATTCGTAGAAATAAATCATTTTAGTCAATTCATAAAAACTGTTACAATTAATGATAGTAATGTTTTATGTTATAAATTTATCAGTACGAATTGCTCTCAATTTCTCAAGAAAATTTCATTTGAATTCGTTAAAATAATTCCAAGTCAATTTGAATGTTTGAAAGACACCTTCCGTCAGATTGAAACACTCGAATTACAATGTTGTGAAATTGACAGTGATTTATATGAAAGCTTAGTTAACTTAATAAACAATTAGTTGTATTGAATCCTTATCCGACTGAATATATAATTGGGACAAATAATAATTGGTTTTTAATGAATTATCCAAAATTAGAAAATTTTTATCTGGATTACGATGACGAAATTCCAGAGTTGTCCCAATTTTTGGATTAATATAAACAAATTTGTACAATAAAAATTAATTCAAATTTTTAATTGAACAATCTCAATTTTCTGTTAGAGTCTAAATCCAATCTAGATGCTTTGTCTATCACAGTCGCTTATTTATATGATGATTTATCATTATGTTGGCCATTATTGAAACAACTCTATGAAAACGGATTCTATAAACAATTACATTTATGGGATATGATTGTTGATCAACATGACATCCAAGAGTTGGATATATTAGATGGTTTTGTGAAAATTTCAAATATCAATATTGATCAAAAAAATTTGTCTTTGTCATCATTAACTAATATTGAAGAAATGACAATTAAACATAACAACAGAGAAGCATTATCCGTAACAGATTTCAACGAATTACAGAATAAAATGAATAGTATTAGACGATTGGGTTTTGCTGGTGTGTCAATAGATGAATTATTTCTGTTCATTAGTAGATCCCCCAAATTAAATAGAATCGTTGTTATGTATTTATGGGGTGGAAATCACTTCAACGAAGATACAAAAGTACTAAACTTAGTGTGATGTCACTGTATGCCCATTTCGTGGCCAAATAGATGTCTTCGGCCAAATACATTATTAATTTTTGTGCTCCTTGAAGTTTTTTACGTGCATTATTCAAAGCAAGCACATTGAGTACTTTTGTATCTTCGTTGAAATGGTTTCCACCCCATAAATACATAACAACGATTCTATTTAATTTAGGGGATCTACTAATGAACAGAAATAATTCATCTATTGACACACCAGCAAAACCCAATCGTCTAATACTATTCATTTTATTTTGTAATTCGTTGAAATCTGATACGGATAATGCTTCTCTGTTGTTATGTTTAATTGTCATTTCTTCAATATTAGTTAATGATGACAAAGAGACATTTGATCAACATAATGATAAATCATCATGTAAATAAGCGACTGTGATAGACAAGACAGCTAGAATGGATTTGGACTCTAATAGGCAATTGAAATTGTTTAATAGAACATTTGAATTAATCTTCATTGTACAAATTTGTTTATATTGTATAATTCCAAAAGTTGGGACAACTCTGGAATTTCGTCATCGTAATCTAGATAAAATTGTTCTAGTCAGAGTCCGGCAGTAATTTTGAAATGCGTTAAATAAAGCACGTTATTTTAATTGAATTAATGTAATCCTGAAAAGTAATTCGGAATTACTTTTATGCGTTATTTAATTGTAATTTGTAGTGTGTAATCCGGAATTACTTTTTTCAATTACTTTTTGACGTCACGCATAAGAAAAAAAAATGGACAGATATTTGTGTTTTGTCGACTGTATGTGTATTAGTGACATATGTCGCGCTGAGAGTAAAAACGGTTATAGTGATCTTACCTCCTGCTCACTCTCACAGATATATCCATAAGCGTGAGCAGGAGGTAAGCTCACTTTAACCGTTTTTACTCTCAGCCCGACATATTAAGAGCAGCCGATTGATTGTATTGATTTCAATTGATTTTTTGAAAAGAAATCTCGAGAAAACGAATATAAAAATTCATATAATATTGAATTTCAATTGTAATCTAATTTTTTGTATTTTTTTCTTCATGTATTTCATTTTAATTCATATTTTTATTTTCATTATTCTTGAATGCAAAACTCACAGTAACGCCATCTGTTGGTTTTTGTTGAATTTTCTATTCTCTCCACATATTAATAATGAAAATAAAAATATGAATTGACTAATATGATTTATTTCTACGAATCTATTTCTAGTACGAAGGCAATTCACTTGGCATTCAATTACCATATGTGGATACATGTTCTGAAACCAATGACCGGCATATTGACATATTCGCTTGAAAGTACCCAATGCAGCTAAATCCTCCAATATAGTCCGGTGGTGATAGTTCGTTTGAACCAATAGCAGCAATGGCAACTTGATTTTGATTATCTCCATCAGCTTCTTCAATTGATTTTATTCGTTTAACGTTTGGCCAATCGCCGATTCTGCTTTGTTATTGATTCATTTTCAAAATTTCGTTAAGATCTTTGGTGTTTTAATAATTTTTAATGGAAAATACAAAAAAAAAACTCAAATTTAGAAAATTGCATTTTTATTTGTTAGGTCCTTTGTTCGTAAAACCAATCTAGACAGGAATGCGGTAATAATTATAATCTATGAATAAATGAATAGAATTCAATTTTGCAATATGTGTACAAATGAGAGGGGGTCGGAGACAAGTATGAAATCAAATAAAAAGTGAAAACTATTTTAGTATATGGTTTTTGAAACAAGATTTTTTTTAAGGAAATCAATACCTTCTTTCGAACAATATGTAAAGTAATAAATGGAAATAAGCAAAATCTAAAGAAAAAAGAAACAAGAGATCTTTGAATCGATTTGCATAAAGAGTTATTAAATTTTTTGAAAAAATAATAAAAAAAAGTTTTAATAAAAATTGATAAAAAAAAACTTAAATTTTTTTTTTTTCTTTGTTTTCAGAGATATCTATTTGTGAGGATTTTCAGTTACAATGGTTTTATGGATAAATTTTCTGAAACCAATGGGTTTACTTACTTCTACAAACTATCAGTACCCGGTCGCAGACTAGCTTCTATGATAATTAAAAGACTCAATTAAATCGTTAACATTTTCTTTATTAAAATACAAATTTATTAAACTTTTCATATTTAATCTTAACAATAATCTTAGTATCAACAATTTAAATAACTCCTCTGTTAGAAATGTGAATGAAACAATATTGCAACAATGATGGTAATGAAGTAGTTAAAATTTCAATAAATGAAATGATCCCATCCACACGCATAAAATGATTTAATTTGCAATAAACTTAAATTGATGTCACTGTATGCCCATTTTGTGGCCAAATAGATGTCTTCGGCCAAATACATTATTAATTTTTGTGCTCCTTGAAGTTTTTGACGTGCATTATTCAAAGCAACCACATTGAGTACTTTTGTATCTTCGTTGAAATGGTTTCCACCCCATAAATACATAACAACGATTCTATTTAATTTGCGGGATCTACTAATGAACAGAAATAATTCATCTATTGACACACCAGCAAAACCCAATCGTCTAATACTATTCATTTTATTTTGTAATTCGTTGAAATCTGATACGGATAATGCTTCTCTGTCGTTATGTTTAATTGTCATTTCTTCAATATTAGTTAATGATGACAAAGACAAATTTTTTTGATCAATATTGATATTTGAAATTTTCACAAAACCATCTAATATATTCAACTCTTGGATGTCATGTTGATCAACAATCATATCCCATAAATGTAATTGTTTATAGAATCCGTTTTCATAGAGTTGTTTCAATAATGGCCAACATAATGATAAATCATCATATAAATAAGCGACTGTGATAGACAAGACATCTAGTTTGGATTTCGACTCTAATAGGCAATTGAAATTATTTAATAGAAAATTTGAATTAATCTTTATTGTACAGATTTGTTGATTCAATTCCAAAAATTGAGACAGCTCTGGAATTTTGTCATCGTAATCCAGATAAAATTTTTCTAATTTTGGATAGTTCATTAAAAACCAATCATTATTTGTCCCAATTACATATTCAGCTGGATTAGGATTCAATACATTTAATTGTTTCATATTTTCACATGCACTGAAAACGCTTTCATACAAATCACCATCAATTTCACAACATTGTAATTCGAGTGTTTCAATCTGACGGAAGGTGTCTTTCAAACATTCAAATTGACTTGGAATTATTTTAACGAATTCAAATGAAATTTTCTTAAGAAATTGAGAGCAATTCTTACTGATAAATTTATAACATAAAACATTACTATCATTAATTGTAACAGTTTTTATGAATTGACTAAAATGATTTATTTCTACGAATCTATTTCTAGTACGAAGGCAATTCACTTGGCATTCAATTACCATATGTGGATACATGTTCTGAAACCAATGACCAGCATATTGACATATCCGCTTACAAGTACTACCCAATGCAGCTAAATCCTCCAATGTAAGATAATCAAATAGCTCTAAGAAACAGTCGACATCCAATTTGAAAATGTCCGGTGGTGATAGTTCATTTGGACCAATAGCAATTGCAACTTGATTTTGATTATCAGTTTCTTCAATTTTTATCCGTTTGACACTTGGCTCATCGCCGATTCTGCTTTGTTTCTGATCCATTTTCAAAATTTCGTTAAGATCTTTGATGTTATAATCACTTTTCCTGTAAAATACAAAAAAAAACTAAAATGTAGAAAATTGCATTTTTATCTGTTAGGTCCTTTGTTCGTAAAACAAATCTAGACCAGACATCGAATTTCGATAGATATTCATCCGAATTGAGCAGTAAATATCAGATATTTGACGCAGCAGGCCATGCATTCATGCCCCAGTGAAATGAAGTCTATGTAATAACGTACAGCTGCGTTCCTTATGGTTTCCCATTATACATTCATTCGCTGTGTATGCGATCATTCCCCGCATAGAGAGCAGATGAATGTTTGAAGGGAAACTATAAATGAAGGGCTGGGAGTGAAAGTGGCCAAGAAAAAGTTTTAAGTACAAGTGTCCACACTCCATACAATTTATATGGCGATTGCATGCTGATTTGTATGGAGTGTGGACACTTTTATTTCTTTTTCTTGGCCACTTTCTCTCCCAACTATTCAAATAATATAACCGTTCATTCTTACATGGACTTAGTTTTAGAGGGAAATACACGCACGGAATTTTTTGGCGTTCAGATGCTTCATTTGACATTTAGCCAACTAATAAAAATGGTTTTTCACTTTTTTTTTGAACAATAGCAAGATTTTTGGTATAGAGGGAACTTTGTTCAGTGGCAGCGCATACATTTACTATAATTTTTCATTGAAATTATACTGTATTAAAGGTGTCAAACGGGCAAACTGTCCGTCATTTTTGCCCGTCCGTCCACGCTGAACGGACGGACATACATTGAAATTTTTGCGAACTCCGAACTCTCAGTGCTGAATTTTTGATGACAGTGAAATTTTTGAGAGCGCTGAACCGACGGACGGACAACGAAAGAGCCTGTGTTGTTGGCAACATTTTAGAACAATTGACAAATAGTACTAATTCAGTACTAAATTTGAAATATCCAATAGATGGCGCTGTTCTACAACACCGATAGTAAAATAGAATTGCGCGACTCTGTAATTATATATATATTTATTTGAAATATTATTTATTTTCGACTATTACACTTATTGAGTTAATCACTCAGATGATCATTTCGAAAGCAATGCTTTCATCTTCAGTAAGTTTGCAAAACTCAAGTTTAAAATAAATAATAAAGATTGGAAATAAGAATCAATTTAAAAGTAAAATTAAGAAAGTCGAAGATATTGTATTAGGATTATATTGACATTTTTATTGCAATATTATTGTCATCAGTTTTGATCAATTCGTTCACGTTAGAGTTCTACACCGAAATCATTAGGATTGGTAGATGTGTGTACGAATTTCGCGTGTCTATGACCTTTTCTGTGTATACAGTGATTACGGAACTTAATAGAATTGTGAAATTGTAAATTGTACACTTATGAGAGCGCCTGAAATGGCGAAATAAATGAATAAATAATTAAAAATCACTTCAGTAACGGAAAATTATCATATATGAATTTTTTTTTCTTTTATTCAAGTAATTTTCAATTTAAAGGGATTTAAAATTCATATTTTTTTCATTTAATTGTTAGTATTAATTTGATATTCTTTTGTTTTATATATCTATGTATATGTTTAATATTTAGTACATTTGTGTCGCCATCTAATGTATATTTTCAAGTTTAGTACAGGAACGTCACCATCTTTTTTCATGTTTGTAAATGTCATGCCAAATGTACTAAAAAGTTGCCAGTTTTCATTCAGTTAACACACAGCCTCTTTCTGCAAGCGCTTAACAAACCGTCGGACATTCGGACGGACAACGAAATTTCTGCATGCGCTGAACGGACAAATAGACGGTCAAAATTGAACAGATTTCAATATTCTTAGCAGGACTTTCAATAGATTTCGAAAAATTTTGAAAAAATGTCGAAAAAAGTTTGAACAATTTTAAAAAAATGTGTTGCTTGTCCATCGGTCCGTTTGCAGAAATTTCGTTGTCCGTCCGTCCGTTCAAAGCTCGCAAAAATTTTGTTTTCCGTCCGTCCGTCCATCAGTTCAGCTCTTTCAAAAATGTCATTTTCCGTCTGTTTGTCCATTCAGAGCTCTTAAAAATGTTTTCAGAGCTCGCAAGTTGTTGTGACACCTTTACACTGTATGATATAGTTTTTTTTTAAACAAAAATCCAAAATGGAATCATATTGAATTCCAAAATAGAATTCTCAATGAAATCTCACAAAATGGAAATGCATTTTCACGAATTGTTAACGAAAAAAGGAAAAACAGACATTGCACAAAAAGATTTAACAAACGTACTGCACCTCAACAAAGATTATCTTTTATACACATAGGAATTTTATGAAAATTGACTAAATCAATTAATGTTCACTTACCTCTTTTGTTTTCTTTGCGTTTAAATTTGTATTAATGTTGATTCTTCACAGTTCGTCTTTCGTTCCAAAAATGTTAATCCAAATAAAGCGATTCAAAATGATGAATTCAAGCTACCAAGTTTTTTCTTCTGATAATTCGCCGAGTTTTTATTCCTGCTTTTTTTTCCTTCGTTTTTGTATTGAATTCAAATTGTAGAATTCATCTTCTATTTTTTCTTTTAAATTTCTGTTTGTTTACGTTTTTTTCTTTTTTCGTCACTTAATCACCAAATATTAAATTCGTTGGAATTGTAACGATGATGTATTGACAATAAGAATGGCTGAACATAAAAAATCGTTGCGTTTACTATATTTCAACAGCTTTTGTGTTGTCGTAGATTTTTGTTATTTGATTGACTTACAGGCGTTAAACAAAAATTAAATAAGCGCGGAAAATCGTATTTATATTTTCAAATTACTTTGAAATATCAAAATTTGAATGAAATAACAATTATAATGAATTTTCTGAAGAGAAAATCTGAATAAAATCCACTTTTTTTATGAATATTTCCTTGAATGGTGAATACCAAATGCATACTAAATGTTATACACATACAGAACCGCACAAGCCGCGTCTTTTTCAGTCATTCAGTTTGTAGAATATCGATTTACACAAGAAGCCGCCAATACAGCTACACATAAACAAATTTCTAAGAAACAAATGTCTCTTTCTGTCTTCTTATTTCATTGAATTTCCACTGTAATGCTTTTCAAGTCTATTTCGATGTAATTTAAAAAAAGCTGAAATGTCAAAATACTTTATCTCTTTCACTCTAATGTAAATTTACTCGAAGGATCTGTATACATATAGTATACATGCTAACATAATATTCTATATTGGTATAGACAAATGTGATGCACACAGTACTAACACTTCGAAGGCGCCTAGTAATGCGCATGCCTGAAAATGTATACGAATACAACAACAATTATTGTTAGGCATCACAATAGTGTTAGTATGCTATTGCGCCCACACTCACATTAAACAAGTGCTATCCTAGGGGGAAAGAACCATTTGCGTATTTGCAGACATTTGCTGCTATTTGCACAATGAGAAAGACTGGAAAGAGAGGAATAAAGTGAGAAAACTTTGATAACAAAATACATGATGAACACACCAATGAAATGAAATATTGAAACAATATAGGCTGTCAAAAGATTGCCTATGATTTCATCTCAATTGTCCTACTATAGGCAAAATTTCAAACAAAATCAAACATTTTCTTTGCGCAAAGTCTGATAATTGATTCACAAAAATCTGAGAAATTCTATTACATAAAATATTTAATAAAGCTTTTAGCTGAAATATATACGATTCTAATGCAATTGAAAACCTAGCAAATAGTTTCATTACATAAAATGATTTTTTTCTGAATTTCAACTAAAAATCTTTGGTTTTGAAATAGGAAATTATGTTTTGGAAATTTTGACAAACCGCAAAAACGAAAAAAAAAACCAAAAAATAAAAACGAAAAAAGTCCAAATTGTCGCGTGCTCCACTTAAATATATAATCTCCTCCGATGTATCTGATGTGAAAAATCCAATTTGCAAAGAATGTAAAAATTTTTTTTTTATTATTACCTCGAAATGGAATGATAATCCCAGTTTCGTATATTTAAAGAAGAAAATTTTGGTTGTCAGATGGTCCGATTGAACGAAAGAGCGAAAGTTGCCACACCAAAAAAAAAAAAAAAAAAAAAAAATAAGATATGCAAACTCAATCATCACTTGAGTTGTGTTGTGTGTTCATTGGTGTTTTTGTTGTTGTGCCGTACACACAATGCGCTGCATTGCATTAAGAAATGCGATATGCATAAATACAACTTTATCAAAAATAATGAGCCGTATCGAAATATTTTCACTTGATCGCACACTGCGAGTGAGAGATGGGCTGAATGGGCTGAATGTGAATGAGAAAACGAAAAACAATGAACAAAAAGAAAAAGCAGACCATATCAAAGGGAAAGGACGTGCATGATGTTCTCGAATTGGCGGCGGTGAGTGGTATCGATGTGAAATTGACTGATATTTTTCATTCGATAAACGATTTTACAATTCAATTAAATGTGCAGCATCATTCGAATATTTATTGTGCTCATTCCCGTCGCCCGTTGCGTCTTTAGTGTTGAGTGCATTCATCGTAATTTGGTTTTTTTTTTTCTCAACAATTCTTTTTATTTTTTTTATTTTTTATTTTTTGCTATATGTAAATGAGCATCATTTCAGCGCAGTATTATTTCGAAATCGCTTTGAATGCACTGTTGTCTTTGAGTTACAAAGAAATAACTCACGCACACACATGTACGTATGCTAAAAAAAAAAATACCGTATCGAATATGTTGGACGATATTCTCGTTAATATTTACTTAAAATGTACGGCCCATATCATATTTCATTTGATCGGTACGTCATTTTGTATAAAGCTGAGAGTCCCAATTGTTCGTTCTCGTCATTCTTCTTACACCTTTTACCATTGTCCGTTGTGCGACCATATTCTCTCTCGAAAATAATATAAATTAAGTACTGATATTGATTCTTATCATCGTAAATTATATGGTTGTGTTTTTATTAGCCGCAAAATGTGCATGCACTTTAATACACTTGTGCAAAGAAATTTTTTTTTTTTTTTTTACCAAAACAAAAAACACGATCAACAATCAATTATTTGTCGCGCGAGCACACAACAAAGATAGCAAGAGAGAACGAGAGAAAAAAAAAGAGAGAGAGCGAGAGAGAGAGCAAAGAAGAAAGAGATAAAAATGAAATAAATCTCCTTGCAGCAATTTAACCTACACCGAAACGGTAATGAGCATATTTTGGTGCCTCACACAAGTTGAATGCAACTTTGAACCAATTTCGAAATATATAAAATAACTAGCGACTCAGCAAAGTGAGCTCCCAATATTTCATTTAATTTTTTTTTTTTCTTCATTTTATATCGTTCTTGAACAAAGGCTCAATTCGCTCTTCGAATTCAATAATTTAACCTTTCAACTATTTTTTTTATTAATTACTATACAAAATTTAATGTTGGCTGGTTAGTTCTTATCTAAATAATCAACACAATTTTGAGGTCAATATTATCATAATAATTGTGATAAACGTTTTACAATCTATTCTGAAAATGTCAAAAAATGCTTTTACCAAAATTGCTTTTATCAAAATGTCAATTAATTGCAGTTGCAAAAACTTTGGATCTATCAATTTTAGAAAAAAAAATTCACATTTTTCAACTATATTCATCAACGGCCAACTGGTATAGATTGACTTGAGGTTAAGCCAAAAGTCATCATCATTCAATAAAATCCATTTCTATATCTTTTGGTGTAAAGTGTTTTGTATTGTTTGTGTTGGTTTTGGTACAAGAATTTCATTCAACGATTTTTTGGTTCTATTTGATTCGTCTGAAAATCAAATAATAAGAACAAGACGTCTTGAGAATCTGAAAAATGAAAAAAAAAAAAAAAATTAATTTCTTTTAATCATACCGTGAATAATTAAATTCATACTCTAGCAAATGCTTCCAATGTACAGTGAACAAGATTCAGCCCAGTAAAATAGGATCGATGCAAAGCTCGACCCATGATCAATATAATATATTTGCGTATTTCTGATGGATAATCATACCAATTCGAATCATAAATAATATTACCAATCGATGCAATACGATCCGTAGTTAAAGTAGCAAAATAGCATAAAATTGCAGCCCAAATTAAAGCGCATGCCAAGCACGCTACATCGAAAATGAGTAATAAGATTTCCAAATTTGCCAAAGACTTGAAAAGAAATTATTATAAATTTTTATGGTTTTTTTTTTTTCTACAGTTTTTTCCGTTTCGAAACGATTACCCTGTCAATTTTATACATTGATGCGGCGATGAAAATAATATTTGTTGGGAGAAGAGTAAATATGGTTACACTATTGATGGTCTTCATCATATTAAAAATCCTATCAAAGTGCAACAAAAAAAACTCTTTGAAATATCTTTTTTTCGAAATTCATAGTCATTTTGTTCGTATAGAATTCAAAACAAATACAAAATTGTGTTCGGAATTTAAAAACTCACTCCAAAATATCGTTATGAACCTTTACGGCTTTAATGAGTTCCTTCCTATAGTATTGGTAATGTTTATCAATTTTTGTGTAATTTTTTTCAGCTTTATTACGTGCGACATCTTCTCCAATCGATTGGATTATTATACTGAGACGATTACACATTGTATGAATATAATAGCAACAGCTCATAAAGTATGAAATGTGAGTTGTAACACAACCTGCATACGAAATGGCAGTATTAAACTGATAAATCCACATTAAAAACCATCCCCAAAGTTTTGTAGTATCAAAAGGAACCGACATGGGAAAAATCATATTCCAATTTGTGGCATCATAATCTCCAGCAAAAATACAAGACAATACATCTATCAACAGCACCACAAATCCAAATGGATGAATAAAAATATAGTAACCAATTAGTGTGGCAACTTTTCGACATTTTTGCTCAATCGCCCAATACATATTGTACGCGTCAATATCTGAAATTTGATGTAAAAATTGTGTTAAAAAAAAAAAATCAATAAAATATTGCTTAAGTTTTCAAAATACGTATTTACCTTCATCAATGATTACTTGTAATTTGCGATGAAAAACGGTAATTTTGTTCATTTTCATTCCAATATCAATGTACATAACAGTCCATTGCGAACAACCAACCAAAATTTTAAATGCATCTAATGTTGTTTGCACATCAATTGAAATATTTTCGAAGATAAAACAACCACTCAAAAAAATACAGCTTATTGCCAAGAATAGAACAAAATAGGTTGAAATCGATGTAAAAAATACATTTTCATTTGAATTGTCCAAATCGTCCGTATACATTGAAAAACGAACCATCAACAATCGACTTTGCTCAAGAACTTTGAAATTTTTCATTTTTTTTTTTTTTTTTTTTTTAATTCGATTCGATTTTTGATTAACTGTTAATTAACAAGTTTGTTCTTTGAGTAACTTTTCATTAACAATTTTGTACAGATTCACTACCAAATTAGAACTATTCGACATTGATGACAAAATGAAATTCATCCACTTTAAATAGAAAATGGAACAGACGTAAATCTATAATTCAATGTCGATTTCTTTTAATAAACACTGTGAAACTTACCCATGTCAATCAAAATCCTTTTCAAACTCACAGAAAAGCATAAAACTTTCATTTAACAACCCACAAAAGCATATATATCGCATGGTTTTATTTCTACATTCATAGATAACTCACCTATTTTAAATAAAAATGCACTTAATTTTTTCTGTGTGCAAAACTTTACAACAATAATGTTTTTTTTTTTTCTTTTTGAATAATTGTAGCCAATTTTCATGATTACAACAGAAGTAGATCTAAGTGCAATTATCGAAATTTTTATTTCGATTTGTGTAAGCACATTTTATGGAAATAAAATTCAACAAGCAATAATGTCAACAGCCAATTTGTCTGTCAAAAAGACATTACAGTCAGAATGAAAACGGTTGCAAGAGCACTTTCAACATGAAATATTTGTGCTAACTGTGCACAATTAATTGTTCAAATGTAATTAATAACCATTTTTAGACAATAATTTTCTACATAAACGAATGTCATCAAAATAAATTGTTCAATTTCATAAACTGCCTTGAAATGTTTTTGTTTTCGTTTACTGTGCTTTCTTTTCATTTGCATTTTATTTGTCTTTGAAATTTTCCATGATGAGAGTGGTTTTCCAATAGCCTTAATTGCAATCGATGATTATTTTTTGCGATTTTGTGCCTAAAAGTGCGCCTGAAAAAACTCATCGGATATGAATTGCAATGTTATTTGAATACAAGTACAATTGTTAACAAATATGCTAACGATTTGAATTGTTGCTCTTGGAAAACGCACCATTGGACTCAAAATTTACATGCTGATTTTGTTTCATTGGGAAAAAGGCAAAATTTTTGAAAACTAAGAAAACATTATGATTTATACCATTTTAAACACAATGAAAGGAGTCGGTACCCCGCACAGTTTTTCCAATGTCATCGAAATCATCCCGGATGGTCGAGACGTTTGGCCGTAACCTATATTAATACAATCATTTGTATTAAATATTGATTTCGAAACGGACGAAACTCGAACAACTCTGGCAAAAATTGATTGAACTTTTGTTTCACAACAATAATGCTTTCTGATCAGAAAAAAAAATTAACGTCGCATTGAGTCGGTCAAATTCAAATTTAAAATCATTCAATAACAATTGACAAAAGTCATTTGTTAAAATAATTTTTTGTATTGCATTGATTTATGCTTTGAGCGATCAAAGACTTTGATCCGCTCAGTCTTAGTATTGCAACACTTGAAACTATATTAAATATGAAATTATTTGATTTGTCAGTTCAATTGAATAGCAAAAATAAAAACAAATGCATTAATTAAAATCAAAAATACTCAAATTAGCATTGTATGATCGGTTGCTAACAATTCATCAAATTATGATTGTTGATCCATCTCATTAATCAATTTTATGCAGCAATGCTTTGGTCTCGGATTCTTGCCTTCTCTCTTTCTTTTTGTCATGCGCACTTTTGATGGCCGTTGTCAAATTGTGCTTCGGGACAAAGACACATTTATAAATACTATACATGCTTGTGCGGTGTCGCAACTGAAATTTGATCCTCACTCAATCTCGTAAATCGGAATCTTAAGTTTACAAATCACTAAGTCTTGTTGTCTCATATGTTTCTTTCATTCCAAATATGTGTTTTTTTTCGGTTTTTTTTCATTCCTTTGCGCACTTCTCGCTATCACTCTCTCACTTATTTGACGATTTTTTCATATCTCTCTCTCTCCCCCCTACCTCTCTTTTTCTCTTTCTCTCTTTCCCTCTCTCTTTCTCTCTCTCTTTCTCTCTCTCTCTCTCTCTCTCTCTTTCTCTCTCCCTCTCTGTCTCTACTTCTTTCTCTCGATCTCGATATTGAACACGTTTACTCTCTCTCCTCTATCTCATTGATGATTGTTACTTCATCAACGTAAGTAAATAAAGCAGTAAATGAAAAATGCGATCATCAGTGACCGACACGCAACAAATTTTCAATCGATAAGCCACGAAATGGACAAACCCTATGGCTTTTAATTTATGACATTGTTCGACAAAAATCTTGTTAAACGATTATTAATAATTTTCGTTTTTTTTTCCACTTTGGTTATTCATTCGATCAATGGTAGTGGTGATGGTTTCATTACTGTTGAAATTCACTCATTGTCTTTTTTTTCTTTCATATTGATTATAATCTCGATGTTATGGCTGTTACGTTGATGTTTCTGTGTATCTCTACTCGTTCAGAATGAATGCCGTTTCCTTTTGAATTTCAATTGGCACACAGCAAATTATAGCATTGACAGGAATCGAAGAAGAGAAGTAAAAAAAAAAAAAAATTAAATGTAATAATAAACGAAATAAAAATGTCCAAGGGAAAAAGGGGAAAGCGAAAAAGAAAAATGCCCAACATTTGCTCTTGAGATACAAACAGCACTTAAATTTTATGGCTTAATTTTGTGATTGAAATCCACATCTTTGGCAATGCAGCGCAAATTACATTGACAACAACATCACAATATACGCATTTTTTTTTACTTATGCAATCGTCCAATCAGTTTGTGTTCAATAATTGTGTTGCACCTTAATGAGAGACAACTGAAAAACTCTCTCATTAAATTTCCATAAATAGTGTTCCGTTTTTCGCTTCAAATTAATTGACATGAAAACATTTTTTTGTTCGCAGCCGTTTTCAAGTCCGCGCGTGAGCTCCTTCACATCTTTGTGCTCCTTTCGCTCAATGGTCTTAAATAAATCTTGAATTATCTCGATGAACATAATTCTAGACACAAGTGTCAAACACTGATAACAATCGTTCATTTATTCGAACAACTGACGAAAAATGAAAACCATTTCATGGCTTAAGGGAAAAACCGAGTATTTCTTTTGCATCGGTGTGCGTGTGTGTGTATCTTTAATTAAATGAATTTTTACACTAATTGAATAAAGACACTTAATAGGCGGTTATTGAATGTGATTTTCCATTTTCCCTTTTTAACTCTGTTCACATACGAACGACAATCAGAACGAATCAAATCGATTTGTTTCTGTTGTTTTTTTTTTCTTCTTCTCTCTGCTTTGGTTATAGCATTTTCATTCGATTGTGTGTCGTGAGCTAATTCAACGATTGTCATTTACAATTGGATTTTTGTAATGAACAATGTTCATGGTGATGCTGCACACTGCATAATATGCAACTCGTTTAATTACAATGGTGATTTTCCAAAAAGACAATAAAATCACTTATTGTTGCGTGAGGATTTTTGCGATATATGTATGTGATTCCAATCGAACAACTCAAACATGAATTCGAAATCGTCTCTTTTTTTCATTTTCTCTGGTTGCAATTCTTTTTTTTTTTTTTACTTTTTACTTTGGTTTACTTGCAGTTCTTTTAAATGTGCCAAAATGAAAGCAATGAGCATGCAAACTTCCAGTAATGCGACGCGATCGACAACGTTTATTCCGTCATGATTTTCACATTGTCTTAAGATTAAACGTAGCACAACGTAGAAAATGCGATCAAGATTTGACTTTGTAGTTCTGTGTTGGGAAGAAAAAAACTTCTTTTTTTTCTCAACTTCTTCTCCTTTTTACTTTCATTGAACGCATTCAATATTGTCCCATAAAAAGCCGGTTTTTGGCGTATAATTTTCAGAAAAAAATCGAACAAAATAAAACCATCTTTTCTATAATATATAAAAACAATGTATATTTTATTAAGAAAAAAAAAGTGATAAAATTCGCGTTTTATTCATATCGTTTATGTTTCATTGCGTCCAATCATTGAATTTATACTGTCAATTGGCAAGTGTATGTGTACAATTTTTGGCAATTTAAAGTGACAACAATACTAAATTGCATATCTGAAAACTGAGAAAGAGATAGAGTGAGAGAGAGAGAAAAAATAATAATAAAGAAATGTATTTCAAAACGTAATATGAGTAGCACTTGAATCATGTGAGGGAAATCACTGAGCATTACTGATATGCGGAACAAGTAACACACAGATGAAGAGAGAGAGAGAGACAGAACGAGAGAGAGAGAGAGAGAGAGAGAGAGAGAGAGAGAGAGAGAGAGAGAGAGAGAGAGAGAGAGAGAGAGAGAGAGAGAGAGAGAGAGAGAGAGAGAGAGAGAGAGAGAGAGAGAGAGAGAGAGAGAGAGAGAGAGAGAGAGAGAGAGAGAGAGAGAGAGAGAGAGAGAGAGAAAGAGAGAGAGAAAGAGAAATAGAGAGAGAGAGAGAGAGAGAGAGAGAGAGAGAGAGAAAGAGAGAGAGAGAGAGAGAGAGAGAGAGAGAAAGAGAGAGAGAGAAAACAATACAAATTATGAGAAGGAGAGCGCGATGAAATTGCCGGTAATCAAGCGAAAGAAGAAACAAAAAAAAAAAATTGAAGTTAAGAGTCAACTGCGTGTCGCATACAGTATAAGGTCCAAAGTGAGAGGTAATAATGTTGTACAACCGTCATTCGGTACAAATTCTGACATCCATTCCAATGCTGTTTCTTTTTGGTGTTTCAGTTAAATGTTGCCTCGATCCGAATGCTGTCCGTATTGTATTTTTTTTTTCTTTTTTTTTTGCATTTTGTCTTTTTTAGAACAGTGAGACAGGTTCAATTCAGTTCAATTATTTATCATGCCTGAATGCATTTTGTCAAGACAATGAAAACAAGAGACGAACAACAACAACAACAAAAAAAATGAGAGAGAAAAAAAAAATTTGTTGGCAGGCATTCATTGTTAACGCTGCGAATCAATGTTGTGTGTGATTTGATTTTGATGCGACCAACAAGTCTTAAACGAATCTCGAAACGATATATGAAAAATGGTCGAAATTGTTAACTGCTTAAATATAAATTGTTGAAAATTGTTGGCATTTTTTCGCTCACAACCGTTACCAAACACGGTGTAAAACATAACAAAATGTTTCAAATCATTATATTGCATCGAAACGTTTTTATTTCTTGTCATTTTAGCCGAGAAATCAACAGAAAATAGCTGATCAGTGTAAATGCCAGTTCTGTGTTGAACGAATGTCGTTTAAATGTATCGAAGAAGATTATCAATTGAAATGATAAACGAGAAAGAAAAAAAAAATATTTTACAGAAAAAACATATGCTTTAACAAAATGGTTTCATCTCATTCAAGAGATTTTTTGCTACAAAAGAAACGGAAATTCCTTTGAATCTCAACAAAAATACAGAATTCCGTTTCGTCTCTCAAAATTCTCAATCGTCTCTTTTTCCACTTCTTCTTCTTCTTCTTCTTTTTCAATTTGCTGTTGAAATGATTGACACAAAACAATACAAGACATGAAATTGAAACAGATGTAAACACATTGAACAGACGCATTCCAACATATCGCCTGAATGCGCGCTTGTTTGTTGCGATTCGGCCATAATTTGCCTTATTATCTTCGGTTTTTCATTTTAGTTGGTGTGAAAGTGTCGGTTTATTGGAAGGCAGATTCACCGCAAAACCAATTATTTCTCAGTTTTAATGAATTTTCTTGTTATTTAAAACACTTGCCGTTCATGTTTTTTTCTTTTATTACTGGTCACAGTAATGCTAACTAACTACAAAATTATTACCTTTTTACCAAATATTGAAAAAATACAGCAATTTTTCCCAACTCAACATTTTTTTTTCTTTGCCATCATCCAACTCATCCATTTTCATGTCCAATTTCTTCCTCATCAATTTCAACTAAATGTCCAATTCAATGTCTCATTCAATTTTTCCTTTGAAAATTTATTATTTAATGTTATTGTTATGCGGCGATTTACCTTTGCAAAAGGGGAAATACATTTAACTAGTGGATTTTTGTTGCACAAATTACAAACAAGTCACAATGATGATTATGATTCGTTTTTAAATTGCACTCTGATGCATTGGTATGAAATTGCAATGTTTATTATGTTCAATTCAAAATTATGTACTTGGATAAAAAAAAAAAAAAAAAAAAAAAAAATAAGCATGCAGAATCGAATACTTGCACGAAACAACATGGCCTAAAGTGTTGATGTCAATCACTTACCATTTTCGGTGCGCTTTGCCATCGAAACAAGTCTGCTTTATTTTTGTCTGTTGAATTCAATATATTGATGATGCACACATTCAAAATTATATTCGTGATCTACATTATAACCATATAATTATCTCTCTCTGTATATTCAGTCTACACGTATACAGTTAAAAGCATTCGTATATTTTGGAGATAACTGATGTCGATATATTGTAATCAAATTAACTTAAAGTATATACAATTTATGGCGCGAGTGTAGCGAAATAAAGTGAATTTGTCTGATCTTGTTTTTTCATTGTTGGCAACAAAAGAAAAAAAAAAGGAAAAATAATCCGAAATTGTTCAAATAGTGAAATCGATGATTACGAAAGTTTTTCGACAGACACCATTTTTTGCGATGAATTTAGACCATTCGAGTAAATTTTTGTTCTTTCTGTAATTGAAGCATGCATTACATTCTGTTTCAATGCTGATCTATTCAGCGAGAGTGACTCTTTTAGTCTTTCTCTCTCTCTCTCTCTCTCCCTCCTTCTCCCTCCTTCACTCTCTCTCTTTTTTGTGAGTTTCCTTATAAGAACAATTAGATTCGAAAGCGAAAAACCGTCAAATTTGCCAATTTAAAAAAAAAAATACATTTTCATATTTTTCCGTAGGAAATTTTTTTTTTAAACAAATAATTCGATGAATGCTATCAGAAATAACTGTTATTTCAAGGTGATAAAGAACCTGTCTGTATGACTTGATACGATGTTTCAGATTTCGAGTATTCTTGATTGTAGAATATCTACTAATTGCAAGTAAATTTGATCATCTGAAACAGTAATGAGTCGCGCTATACATAACACGAATCGTATTATCCATAGAAAGAGAGTAAAAATGAATTGAAGCAAGACATAAAAAGCAGCACCGAAATGATATATCCACACTTTGAATAACACCAATTAAAAGCGATTTATCGAATCAATTTAATCATTTAATTAATTTCGCTTGAAGGTTTTCTTTATGAGAGCCCGCGCGTCAGCGATCACAAGCAGATCGGCATTTGTTTTGTTTTTTTTTACTTCAGTCTAGCTGTTTACGTTTGTTTTTGTTTTTTCTTCTTTGTTTTTTTGTTGTCTTGTGTTTGTTTGGTTTTTTGTTGGTTTTAGTTTTTGCAACCCCTTGATTTATATCATTCATTTTCGTTTTCCATTCCGTTTCGTTTCGTTTTTATGGTGATTTCTTGTGGCTTGAAAATTGATTGTCGTTCGTGTGTGTTTTTCTGTTTTCTTGTTGCTTTCTTCTGCTGAACTTTCTTTGATGATTTTTATTTATTCCGCTTGAACAGTTAAATTAATGACTACAC
Organism: Resseliella maxima; assembly: GCA_029041755.1. Lineage (NCBI taxonomy): Eukaryota > Metazoa > Arthropoda > Insecta > Diptera > Cecidomyiidae > Resseliella > Resseliella maxima. Next base: position 94,718 of record JAQOWM010000537.1, read on the forward strand.
CATTTGATATTTTATTTGAAATCTTCCAAGTGCGGTGCTTGAAGCACCTAACATCTGCGACTGTTGTATCTCAACGATGAGCCATTTTCAACCAGAAAGACATTGAGAGTTTTTAACTTCACCAATAATATATCCGATGAGTGGAATCGAGCAATGCATTAAAACGTAGAATGACGTTGCTTTTCTGCGAATTTACGGTGAATTTTATTGAGTGCAATTAATTGTTTTCTGTATGGTTTTTTTTTTTTTCATTCATTCTTCTTTCTTTTCAGGGAAACGATGTGTATTTGGTGGAAAAATAAAGAGTGATTCAATTTAAAATCCAGTGAACTTAATTGTATTTGAATGAATATTAATTTAAAATACTGACCCAATAAGAGAAGGTGAAAAAGAGATGCAAAACGGTTGTTGATTCGATTGGCGACAAGACAATGATGACGGTGAATAATTGCTCCACAAAAGAGCAACCATTTTTTTTTTTCTCTCTCTCTTGTCAAAAAGATCGCTTTTACCGTCTACTGCATCGGCTTCAGCTTTGTATTTATTATTTTTTTTTCTTTTTCGGCTAAAATTGGATGATTGTTGATTGAAAATGGTTGTGAAAACATCATGCCAGAAATCAATGTATGCGCAGTAGCCAAACGGCTCTCACACAATTAATGCTAAATGCATGCTCCTACTTGACCTATTCGATCGGTCAACGCGAAAATTTCAACTTATAAATGTAATTACGTGCCGCTTTATTTCTCTCACTCTCTCTCTCTCTCTCAACAACTCTCATTCTCTCAGCATCTCTCTTTCTCTCACAAGCCATCTCTTTACATTTTCATTTAATTGAAATCAATTTGGAGAATGGATCCCAAATGAAAACAAAAAAAAAACCCGATGCTGCAATTTCGCATATGGAGCACATTTTCTTTCGGTAGATATTTTTGCATTTTTCTTAATGTGCTGTGTGGCGTTCAGTGGCTGGATGCCATTCGCCACTGATTGAATTGCCAATTTTCGGTTTAATGTGAGGAATTTTATTTATTTATATTTTTTCTTATGCCCCTTTTCAGGTCTCTGGTTTTTTATTTTTTATTATTGTTTTTTTTTTTTTTTTTTTTTTTTCAATTTTGCCGAAAAAGAACGGTTTTATGTCCACTCATTTAATTGATTGCATTGAATTCATTTTGAGAATTCAAATTGCGTAATGATTGCCCGACAAAATTGCCGGCGTCTCATTTATATCTGAATTGGGCTGGGCTTCATTCATTCATTCAGCGTCGTGTGTATTTTTTTATATCTCATATTCTTATTTTATTAATCGATTTTAATTTAATTTAAACACATGGTGCAAACTTTGATATTCAATACTTTGCAGCGTTTTATTTTGTTTTTTACTTTTGACATTGTACTTGACGCACACGATCGTCAATCAAACCAAGTATCATGAATAACAGGAGGCGTAACAATGAACAATCTCGAAAGTTAAAGCAAATGAAGCTATTGAATTAATGTTCAGGTACTGAAGGAAACCAAATCCTTCGCATTAATTGATATCATTAGCGAGTCTTTTTTTTTTTATCGTCAAACAAAAATGCGGGGAAAATGATGAAATTTCAAGATATTGAATACAAAATAATGTTATTCATTAAAATTATTTTTTTTTTGTATTTTTAAGATCTTTTTGTTTTTCAATATATGAAATTTCGACTTTTTCTCCATTTGAAGATGAAAAAAAAACTTCCTGCAAAAAAAAATGGAAAGCATAATGAAAAAATAAAAAAATACGAAAAAAAATGAAAAAATACGAAAAAAAATTAAAAAAAAAATCAAATGCTTTTAGATTCAAAAATTCGTTTATTGCATGTACATGTTTGAATAGCAATACGTGTGTAGATTTCAATGTGAGATTTTTGCTTAAGAATTAAATTTGATTGAATATGTGTTATTAAAGGAATCATCAATAGATTTTTAAAATAAACATTTTCCTTTTTTTTTCGAATTTTCGCAATTGGTCAAAATGTTTTACACGATAGTAAATCACCAATTATCGAAAAAACAGATCTACATTTACCAATTGTGTTTTTATTTTCTTTATTTCAGAAGATATTGTTTCAAAACGTTTGACATATTTTCCGTTGGAATTTAACACATCAATTCATGGAAAAGAATTTCAAATGTTTAAGCGGAAAATTAAAAATACAAACGTCGACAATTGTAACAGTATTAATACATTGATCAAATGTATTTCTAATAATATTTTATTTGTTGTAATTGTTCAAAACTTGTTTTTGTTTTAAATGTATTTCTAAAGTCTATATCAAATGAGCTTGACTTAAATATTGAAAAAAAAAAGAAAAAAAAAAAAATTCAAAAAAATCGAATATTTCTGTTTAACACTTAGCCTAAGCACGCTTTTCTACGAGTAAAAAAAATCATTGAAGCTATTTGAAGCAATCAACTGTTTTTTTTTTTTTTTTTTGTATTGATTTTCAGAAGAAAATGAATAGATAAAATTAGCTAAATTATGTTTAGTTCCTAACGTGAATTTGATTCGTTATTCTACTGTACAACTAATAGATTGGATAGCGACCAGTTTGCGCCACGAAAAAACTATGCCCAAAAAAAAGAAGATTTCTTATTTTTGCATGAGCGATAAACTTTTTTTTTTCTTTGTGACAAAACAATTCAACTAAAATAGGTTTTTTTTTTCATCATTTTTCTTTGTAATTTTTTATGTTTCTATATCTTTTCTTCATTTTATTATCATGAGTCTGATCACCATGTTGATCATCATCATTACCATTTTCCTGTTGATCATTCTTATGCTCATTTCTATGTGCATTTCACTTAAATGTCTCTCTAGCCGTAATTATGTGAATGAAAATGATTAGATTTGTATTATTCCCTTTGGTCTTTTCATTTATTTACTTTTTGAATTATTTTAATTTTGTTTTTTTTTTTTCGTTTTTATTTTGTTTACATGATTTCCTAATAGTTTTGGTATATCTAGCAAATGCTTAGTTAACTATGTGCAGATATGCAATTACACTCAATGAATAATAAGATGCATATTTTCGTTGCAAATCGTTTGATTTTGTTGTGGTGGTGGTGGCATATTGAAATAAAAAAAATATTTGTTAATTTTTATGAATAAATGAAAATCTATGTGACAATAAAATATTTTTCAATATAACATGAAAAGTTTTGTAAAAAGAAACGAAAAAATAATTAAAAACTATTTAAGTGTGTTAGATAGATTTGAATAAAAAGACATTATTCATGAATGTATCGTTTGTTGTGTCATTTTAGCGGTGTTTATTGTTTTATTCATGTGGTCACCATCATCCAAGCAACGATTGATGAAAGTTTGATGTTATCGCCTCGACATTGATTCCAAAATCACTTAACAATATTGATATGTGCGTGTGATAATGGTTCAAATTGTTGTAAAATTGCCCGCTTCTTGTCCATTTTTTCTGTTTTTTTTTTTGACACAAATTCCAATGATTGTGTACGTTAGTCAGAGAAAAAAAAAAGAACGAACTTTTTTTTAAATTGAAACTTCAACGGCTTCATTATTGTTGATTGGTTCCTTGTCAACAACAATATCTGGTTCAATATCGCTGCCATCATCAATTTCACCGCCTTCGGCTGTTGCAACACTGCTTGGTGTATAAAGACCTTCCGAATATGTTGTAACTTTTCCAATAAATTCTCGAATTTCATCAAAACAATTTTCTTCGGGTTCCATTTCATTTGATGATGGTGAATCTAATCCAACTAAACCATGTACATCACTTTCGTGCTTCTTTAAATGACGATCCAAATTTGTTTGTTGACCAAAGCAACGATCACATAATTCACAACGATATGGTTTTTCTTTATTATGTATATTACGAACGTGACGTTGTAAATTACTTGAAATACTAAATGAACGTTCACAATATTTGCATCGATATGGTTGTTCACCGGTATGCGTACGTAAATGACGTGTTAAATTGGCTGAACGCGGGAAATTTTTTGCACAAAATTTACATACATATTTATCTTTGATTTTACCACCATTATGATGATTTGTTGACATTGTTGATGCAAAACCAGCCGCACCGGCTGCCATTAATGCATCATGAAATGGTTTACTATTTAACATTGTACCACCATTTAATAAATCAAATGGACGTGCTAAATGATTAAAAAATGGAAATGGACGCGAAAATGCATCACGACGTTGGAATGCTTCCAATAGCATTGGATGAATGGGTCTTGGACAGGCCATCGGTGGATTTGGTGGTGATGGTGATAAATTTGGTTCGGGCGATGGTGATGGTGTTGGTGATGAACGGAATAATTTTTCTTTTGTTTCATCAACTGGTGATTCGGTTTCACTACGCTTTGAACTTTTATTCAATGATAAATCAAGCGGTTGTTCGCCACCAGTTGTTGGACTCTGAAATAATAAAAAAAAAAAAAAAAAAAAAAAAACAAGAAGCGATTTAATAAATATAATCACTTTATAAAAAGAAAATGTTTCTATTTTTCTTCAAATCAAAATATTTACCTTTTCATCATCAACGGATAATTTTCTTGTTTTCGGTGGTGAATTATATTCCGAATCTGAACTATCAAATTTCCTTTTGATATCTTTTTTCATTGTTATATCATCGATGCTTAAAAATGATTTTGTTTGTGAACTAAAGCATCCATTATGAAGAATGTGTGTAAAATTATTTTCATTGCTATTCTTTTTCGTGCTATTGTTATTATTATTATTATTATTATTATTATGCATTTTTGATGATTGTTGTAAACTAATTGGGATCGGTCGGCTTGGTGATGGTTTCAATGAAGCCTCTTCAGCAGTTGATTGTGATGGTGGTGGTGGTGGTGGTGATGATAATTTTATTGAATTCTCTAATGCCGATGATAATGATGATCGTACTGATTGTGTTTTTTCTTCTGGTGTTCTATGCATAGGTAAATGTTGTGGTGGCATTGGAAATAGCAATGGGAATGGTGTTTGAGCAGTTGTATTTGGGAAAAATCGATGCCATTCGGTTGGATATGCTGGAAAATGTGGTGATAAAAATTGTGCCGCTGCACCGGGCAATGATAAAAATGGATTTTGTCTGGATGCCATTGGTAATGGTAATGTATTTGAACCCAAAAATGATTGATTTGAATGATGCGTTGGTGGCGATGATAATGAGTTAGAATGTTGTTGTTGTTGATTTATTGACGATGGTACTGATGTTGTATCACAAAATCGTTTATGCTTTGTTAATGATGGTCCTGAACTAAAACTTTGTGTACACTTTTGACATTTAACTTGCATACGACAATCAGCATGCATACGCTTGTGACGGCATAAATTTGAAAATTGTGTATAGGCTTTTAAGCAAACTTCACATTGAAATGGTTTTACCGATGCATGAATATGTGTATGCTGTTTGCGGCCTGATTCAGTTGCAAATGTTTTACCACATTCACTGCATGGAAATGCGCGAGCACCTTTGTGTCGTTTTCGAATGTGCCGTTGTAAATTTGATGCGTCGCAAAATATCTACGGAAGCGAAAAAGAAAAAAAGAAAATAAGAAAAGAAGAAAGAAAGACATGAAATCGTTATTATTACCATATTATTCAACAAAGTCTTTTCTGAAATAAAAATTAAAACAATGAGTTGATTACTTTTTGGTCACAAAATAATTTTTAATTTAATATACAGGACAATTGTTTCGACTGTAAGTCATCATCAGCTGTCAAGATTCAACTGAACAAAAAGTGTAAAAAACAAAAATTCTTATGTCTAATTTCTTGCGAGAAGAAAAGAGTCAACAAAATAACGTATAAAAATACAATATTGAGTTACAATGAAATAAAAAGAGAAAAAGAAACAGCAACATGATACAATCACAACAAATTTATAAGTGACGAAAAAATTGACACTTACTGAATTTGTTGTGATTGTATCAAGTTGCTGTTTTTTTTCTTTTTTTTTTTATTGAATAAATATTTTTTATGAACGTTATTTTGTTGACTCTTTTCTTCTCGCAAGAAATTAGACATAAGAATTTCTGTTTTTTACACTTTTTGTTCAGTTGAATCTTGACAGCTGATGATGACTTACAGTCGAAACAATTGTCCTGTATATTAAATTAAAAATTATTTTGTGACCAAAAAGTAATCAACTCATTGTTTTAATTTTTATTTCATAAAATTAGTCACATTCTCCTCCAAAACCAATACAAATAATAAAGTCTTTTCTCTTCTGCTTAAACAATCTACGCAATTTTTTTTTTTTGTCCATTTGCTACTTAATAAAAATGTTAACAACAATAGGCAGACATGATCTGTCCAACAATTCATTTAATAAAAATTGAATACGGTGAAACGGCCCAAACAATTATTTTCAAGATGGAAAAGAAACGGTGGACGGCCACGATGATGACGACAATCGATCAATCTTTATTGTAATAGGTGACAATAATCAGTCGACATTTTTTTTTCTTTGAATATGAATATGTTGAAACGGTTGTAATGCATGATGAAACAATCATAACTAATCGTAAAAATGTCTTTTTTACTTGTGATTGGAAAAATTGCGAAACACGCACAGCTTCTGTCATATCGTAACAATAATAATAATTCAAGCCGAAAATGTAACAAATTGATCAATAACTGTATCCATGGCACGCACCGTTGAAAAGAAACGAAAAAAAAAACATTCGATTGATGTTTCTATGTCTATTGGTTCATCGATTTCATTTCAATGTGTTTATTCCACTTTGGGCTACGTGTGCGTTATTTTTCATTCATCTCCGTTTCTTTACCTCTTCGAAATGGTAGATTGATTTCAGAGACCATTTCAATGAAAACAAAAGTACGTCAAAAATGAAATCTTTTTCTTTTTTTTTTCTCTTCGATCGGTCGGTAATATGCAGATCTAATTTATTGATTATGATGTGACCTAAATGGATGGCCAAATTTTTCTATTTAATATTATCATGTATTTGTTTAATACCACCCAATCCAATTTGGGTGCTCATTGTTATCCAAATGTGAAGTGTTGTTTTTTTTTTCTTGGACGCACAAATTCATTGTTGCGCATTTGAATGTAAAAAAAAATATTTTGCTTTGTGCGTGTGTCTCTTTCACAAATTCATTACGATGGATGCATTCATTTCGATCAATGTGAAATAAAAACCTCAATCAAAAATAAAAAAAAAAAACTGTATTGTCAAGTTGCAATGTATGCGGTCATCAAGGTTACATATCAATTCCAATTCCGTTGATTTTTCACATGAGAAACAGAGAAAAATATTATTCAAGACAATCTGTCAGTTGCCACAGTTTAAAGGTTGCTGCAATTTGTGCTCAATTAACTCAATCGTATGACACTCACGTTACATATGTATGATGTTTGGTAAACGTGTACCTCCCACCATACAAAGAAGAAAAAAAAAAAAACTGAAAAAGAATTTCGAGCAAAAACACATCAAAATACAGAAAAAAATCACATGAAATTGCAAAAAGACAAAAAAAAAATACTCATAAAAATGAAGAGAAAAAAAATACGAACTCAAAAGGCATTGCACAAAAACCAGCTGTTTATACAACGTAGAATCTTATCATGTCCAGAATTCAAATCGAATCAAAATCGAGTGTGTCGGCAAGTGACCTGACATTCTGACAATATTTTCGTAAAAAAAAGTAATATCAAAATGCTACTTTACAAAGTTGTTTCCTTGAAATGTTACGTGACGATCTCTTTGGATTACCCATGAACGCGCGCCGTGCGCCATAAAATTATTGATAACTCATGATTGTACGATCAGTGATAAACAAAAGAAAAAAAAAATGGTCAACTTTTCACTTGCGCATATATGCACTATCTCACGTGAGTGTGAGAGAAAAATTATCACCTTCCTTTAATCGAAATCAAAGATATTATTCGACACAAGAAAATAAAAAATATTCCAATTCGCATGTCATACAATTTTTTTTCTTTTTCACATTTCATTCATTCAAGTGATAATTACGTATATTACGTCCAAAACATTGTATTTAAAAAAAAATTTATGCTGCAATTTCTTATATGGCACGATATATTCAATACACTGGAGAGTTGAATGATGCATTCGAAATGCATGCGCCAAATGCGATCAAAGTTTTTGACGAGGAACCGGAATGACACGCATTCGACGTTCGCATTGAAATTGAGTGAAGAGAAGAAAAAAAAAACATACAACACAAAAGTTGAAACGAATCGCCGAGGATTAAACAGTTCTTTTTCAGTTGAAACAGATTGCCAGAACGGGAAAGAAAGAGAAGAGAAGAAAATTGAAGTGAATTGTGAGCGAGCAGGAGAGACGGAAAGATTGAGAAAAGAGTAGAGAGAGAGAGAGTGTGTTTGAGCAAGATAGAGGGAAAGGGAGATCGAGAGAAAAAAAAAAAAAACATTGGATAAATGGTAAGTCAACATTTCTGAAATGACATTTAATGGTTAAACCATCAATTAAATTTGTGCATTTTTCTCACTTTCAACGAGAAAATTGGCCATTATGCGCGCGCTATTTTTTCTTTCTCTCTTCGTTTTTTTTTACATAATTGTGCATTGGAGTTGATGCCGCTCGCGTTTCCATCTACAAAATTCAATCTTTTGTGCATATGGAGATGTGTTTGTTTCATTATGTTGAAATCAAACAAAAAAATATGAAAATTTTTCATAACAGATGAAGAATGAAACTCAAGTATAATATCATAAGAACATGGAATTGAGATCAGTGCATTTTTTTTGAAAAAAAAAAAAATAAAAAAATAGAAACAATAGTCCTACGGGCTTAAAACCAACATACAGTCAGCACACTTAGCTGGCTAAAAAATGAAAGAAGATATGCACGTGATATGATAAGAAGCATCTGTGATGCATACGCGGTTTCATTTAAATGTGTGCAAAGCAAACGAACACAAAACATTGTAGAGGAATCTCCTCTGGCTAATTTTCACAATATCTTATCTCTCACTGGCTTTTTTTTTCGTCTTCTTTGGTTTTATGATTTAAACTCTTTGCTTTGGAGCGAAAAAAAAAATCGTTTATTATCTTTTTATCAGCGCATAAATTGAAATTAAAACCGAAATTCGAGTGGAAAAAAAGTGGTGGTCGCAGCAGATGAAAAAAAAAAAAAATATGCGGCCGAAAAAATGGCAGACATCAGATTTACGAGGTGTTTTTTTATTGCAATCAACGCACACGGTGACCGCTTATCGCGACAACTGATTTTTTAATTTTATTTTCGTATTTTTTTTTTCTGTTGGTTTGCAGCGTGCCCCGATTCAATATGCATTACATCAAGCAATGCATTATGTCCACTGCTCGATATTAATTTAAGACTTCTTTTTATTATTATTTTTCTTTTTTTTTTGTAGTTTGCGACTTTGATAGTTTCGTTTTCATAGCTTGATGTTGTTTTTGTGAACGATTTTGCTTTATTTTTTTTTTTTTTTTTTTTGCTCTTTGTTTGTGGCTTTTTGCATTTTGTATTTTAGTTTTTGTTTTTAAAAGTTTTCTTTTTCGATTCGTAAAGTCAACTGAAAGCAGATCAAGCGTGAGATCAATGTGATCAATGTGTGACTAGTAGAGTACAAATAAGTAGCATAAATGATATGGCACTTGACACTGTACGTACACCAATCTCACCCATTTTATGATACTGTTATTTTTTGTGTGTTTTGTTTTTTGGCGGCTCAATTCTCACACACACACACAGCTACATTGACTAATTCGGTATTCCACTGCGCGAAATCCATTCAATGTGTCAGCATTTGTGCGAAAGTGTGTTTGTGTTTTTTTTTGTCTTAAAATTAAACACGAATGGCGAATATGCTCATAGTGTTGCTGTCGGCTATTTCATACCAAGCAAGCAATAAATACATTCAATAAGTTTTTCTTCTTCTTCATCATATTTTCTTCACTTTGTTTTCAAGTTTTGGAATAACGAAAATGAAAAAAAAAAAGTTTTAATAATTATCACAGCATGATATCGATATAAATGTTATTAATCCTGTTGAGCGTATAAATTTTTCAGATTTAATAATTTATCGGATCGAAAGAAACATGTGGCCATTTATGAATATTCAACCGTATGTTTGTATGAGTAAAATGAAAATAATAACAATTGCTCAAAAGTGAACAACAGCGTGTGCAATAAAAAAGAAGAAGAAGAAGAAGAAGGGAGAAAAACGCGAAAATTGTTGTTCATTTGAATGCAAAAATCATATGCGGGCACATTTTGCTTGATATTGTTGCTGCTGGAAGACTCTGGTTGCATACAATAGCCGCAAATGTCTAAAAAAAAATTATCTTGCTTATGCTTCTGTATCTTGTTCAATCAATGCAACTTGCCCAATTTTAACGGGCAACCTCTGGCCCAGTCAAGTGTTGAAAAATGATTTTGAAGTTGTTTATTGTTTTGTTGTTTTCGTTTTTTTTCCCTCTCTCTCTCTCTCTCTCTCCCTCACTATGTGTGTGTGACGAAAATTGTGAAATGAGTCGTAAATGTTGTTTACATTTTAATATTAATTTTTTTTTTTTTTTTTTTCATATCAAAAACTTCGGACTCTTGCACTTCCTCATTATAAACACAGACACACAAATATACGCATACACGCAACATTCACCGCCAATCGAAATGGATAACAATGATCGTCACTAAAAACGAATTCTTTTTTTTTTTCATTTAAAATAACATTATTACCAAAAGTGTCACATTTGATTTGGTTGTCACATTTCAAATTAACGTTAAACTGAGAAATGATTCTTTGCTAAAGAAGAATGGTTAAATTTATGATCTTTTGAATGCGGATGTACTTGGATGGTTAACAATTATAAATCAATCATGTTAAATGCAAACAATGAAAATGCGAATTGTGTTACAAAGTCCAAATTAAAATTGTTTGATTAATTCAATTACAAATCGCCCACTATTTGGATTTAAATTTTCTGTATGTAATGTCAAAAATGATTTCAAAACGGAACTGGTTTCTTTTTTCTTTGTGGTATTTGATTCATCTATTCCAGGCGATCACCTAACAACTCATGACCAGACACAATAAGTTATTGCGATGGCGGCGACACCAACAAGCAAAAAAAAAAAAAAAAAACCATCCATAAAAACTGTCCCCGGTTTTAAAAACAAGATCTTCCACGCGCCTGCACTACACATCTCGCTCCTTTGTCTCTTCTCTCTCTCTCTCTCGCTCTCTTTTTGTGTGTGTACGTTTTTCCATCATACATTGTACGGCTTTTTTTTTTGTCTGTCTTTTCAGACTTTTTTTTTTTTTTAAAAAAAACTTCTCATTTAAATCCACTCAATTCGTTCAAGTTTGCGCAATGATTCTTCAATATTAAAATTGAAATTAATCGAAATGAATGGAGTGAAAATAAAACTAAATTCGTTTGGATAAATACATTTCATATTAAAAACTAGAATTCAAGTCCAAATTTAGCAAGCAACTAACGATAATGATCGAAATGTGTGGTCTCACATGGTGATTCCACGCATGAACAATCAAAAAATGAAAGAAAGAAGAAGTAGAAGAAAAAGCAGCAGCGCACATGGATGAAAATAATGTGATCCAAATTTCAAGAAGTTTGGTAAACAATCGATTTATATGAAAACGATCATTAATTAAAAATCTCTTTTCAGTTCATTTTGACCAACAATCAGACGACTGTTAACGAAGACCTAAAGAGAGACGGAGAGCAAGAGAAAGAAGAAGAAAAAAAACCTAAGACAATGCCAAAACATATTTACGTGGTAATTCTTCTCATTTCTTCTTATATTCATTTGAGAATTGGTTGTTGTTTTTTTTTTCAACGTTCGTACGCATCATGTTTTCGATCATGTTTTTCGATTGTTTAAATACAATTTCCCTTTCTCATTCCTGCCTAATTAAAGAGACAACAATGCTAAACGCAAATGAAATGAGAATGAAGCCGATCACAATGTTTAACATAACATTATATGCGATCGTAAAATCGAAAACGACCACTTGAATTTGTAACCGATAAATGCACATGAACGACCAAAGGATGATCAAGACAAAGACCAAGCAAAAATGGTATGAATAAAAATCAGAGCGAGAGGGAGTCACCACGCGTAAAAAATGTGTACACGCGCAAATTGGAATATATTTGGTGCTCGCCCATTCATTTACTTGAATTTATACCGTTTATTTGCACAAAAGAAGAACAGAGAGAAGGAACCAATGCAAAGCAAAAAAAAAAAAAAAAACATTATTCAATCGTTGTTGTTAAAGTTACTGCGCAACGAGATGAAAAACAAACAACTTTTCATTCTTTGGAATCTCAACAAATTGATCGATTTAAAATGAAATTTTCCACTTTTTATCTCCTGCTCTTTCTTATTCACCTTTTTTTCATGGTTTTATGCTTGTTTACATTGCGCGTACGCAAATTACATTTCAATTTCATGTGTATATTTTGCCATTTAATTTACTGCACAACATATGTTCATTGTTAAAGAAATGTTGTGATAGTGAAATCACAAGAAAAATGTGTAAACCATCTCAACGTAGATTTTCGGTCTCAATTCAAATTCATCTCGCATCGTCGACATAGTGAAAATCAAATGATGTCCAAAATTCAATATGAATTTACAAATGAACGTTATTTTTCCATTCATTTAACCAAACGCAACATTTGAATCAAGGCAAAAATTCGTTCATTTAGCTCACAGTGTATGAAATATGCAGATTTTGCATTGGAATCAAAAGATTCGGATCAAATGTCACTATAAGCTCCAAACGATACAAACAAATATTAAATAATTATGTCACGACTTTCATGACAAATTCATCTCGTTTGGTTTAATTTTTTTTTTTTTTTTTTTTTTTGTATTTTTATATAATAATAAATGCAAACGGAACAGACTTCTACTAGAAATGTAAACAATTTATGGAGCTGATTGCGGCAAATGACAGTGTTGTTATTAGAGTTGTTGTTTCTTGTTTTTGTTTTTTCAATGAATTGATGTAATGAAGAAAAAAAAAAACAAATGCTCCACAGACTCCACTCATCGTCCATAAATTAAGCAAAAGAAAAAACAAACACAAAATGTAGAATGTTTGCATATAAACGTGAATATTGCATACAGACAAAATAATTTCATCTAAAGGGAGCCAACAAATTATTAGTATATTTTTTTTTTTCTTCTTTTCGATTTAGATTGCAGGGATGCGGTCTCGAATATGCATGAAATAATTGAGCAATGTGAATTATTTGTTTTAGCAAAACGATTCATTTTCAACTCGAACTCAAAATCCAGTTTCAACACACAGATTTGATTCGTACAATGTTAATTCACAAGTCTTCGTACAATATTTTTCTTTCATTTGTGATTGGTTAATATTGAATGTGACACCAAACCAAAATTATGATACCGTCGAAGCAATTGCTGTACTTCATAAATATGAAATGTTTCAGGGGTTTTTTTTTTGTTCGTTGTTGCGTTACATTTTTAGATTTATCGTTGGTTTTTTATGCACACATTAGTTACATGAAAGAGAAAGAAATAAAAATGGTTTATTCGGGCGTTTTGCGCTCGGAAGCAATTCATAAATTGAAAATTTGTTCGAGTTTTTTTCTCCGTCAAAATCGAAATATACGAGCAAAAAAAAAAATGTATTGAATTCGGCTCCATTGGTGAGTTGTGATGTCATTTGGTAATAGCACGATCCCGAATTGCAATGAAATCGTTTCGTGAACATCTGATTTTTGTCATCTTGTCTCTATGCTGTTGCACATTTTCATAGAACCGAAGAAAAAAAAAAATATCAAAAAACGCGAAAAACAAAATCAAGTCATAAATAACAGCCTTTGGAAAACACGTGTCACAAACGAATTAACGTTATAAATTTGCATATACATGAAGATGGCGAAATTGAAATGAAAGCGAAAAAGAGAGTGAATCGGACAAAGAAAGAGACTGAAATATATATTGAGAGTACGTAAGAGATCGAAGGCAAGAGCAAGAAAAAGAAAGAAGGAGAGAGACAGAGGACCAAAAACATCACAAAAACTTGAATATTTGGAATTGTATTTATTTTTGAAAAAAAAAAAAACAAATGAAATCAGAAAAGAAAAAGAATTCCTGTTTTGTTGTTTTTCTCTCTCCCTCACTCTCTCTTTCTCTCTCTCTCTCTCTCTCTCTCTCTCTCTCTCTTTCTCTCTCTCTCTCTCTCTCTCTCTCTCTCTCTCTCTCTCTCTTTCAGTGCAAACGCGATTACGGTAATCAGTATGAAAACAGTTGTGCGATGGTGTTGAATAATCATGTCGATGTTGTTTCCAACAGAAAATGTCTTTTTTCACGCTTGTCAGTTACTTAATCTTTTCTATGAATAAATTCTGTAAATTTTTTTTTTCTTCAAGTTTTTCTTTTGCACAATGCACAAACTCAATATTCAAAAAGAGCGTCTTTGATATATTTTCAAAAATGAGAGCGATTTTATCGATAATTTTGAGGTTTGAGAGTATAAATTTTGGTAGGCTCTAAGTAATGAAATAGCGCGCCAATTGCTTTGATGAAAGGTTAGATAGACAATGAGCCCATATTGAATGGAGCCCAAGCGTCAATGGATTCATTTCCCTTTCAATCGATCGATCGGCTGTAAACTGGAATGTTTGAAAGCGAATTTTTTTGTTCGATTTAACAGCAAATTCTTCATGACAAACATAAATAAAGCTTGAATCGGATCGATAGAGACCGTCCATGCTGCGGGGAATAATGCAAAGAGCCATGCTAACAGAGAAGCATGCAAACAGAAAGAAAAAGAAAGGAAAAGAGTGTGTGAGAGAGAGAGAGAAAGAGATAGTGAGAGAAAAACACGCAATCGATACGGAAAAGTGATACCGAAGTTTTGATCAATTTCGCGCGCCGTGTTGATTTTGCGATAAATGGTTTATTTATTGGCTTTGAATCGCCTGATAGATCTTTTCACGTGTGTACGTGTGAGTACATTTAAAATATGTAAATTGTTTTAAAATTTATATCAAGATTTATGGGCTGCAAATATTTTCGTTAGCTTTGTGTGAAGCGCACAATCGAGAGTTTGAGTGTGATAGGGAGCAAAATTGAGTAAGAGATAGAGAGATGAGATTGCGTTTTTGGATTTTTGAATGCGCGAAAAATATTCCACATATTTCGATCTCGATAAAATCGATTAAATGGTACTCGGTGTTAGGCCGAATGTTGGTGCTATGTACCCTCTGTTTCATATACACATTTGTTCGCACATCGTTTTTTCGCTCTCTCTCTCTCTCTCTCTCTCTCTCTCTCTCTCTCTCTCTCTCTCTCTCTTTCTCGCTCACGCTCTTTCAAAAGATTGCAATTCTCATTTGCAGCAGCAGCATCGAAACCGCGTCGCGTTTGGATTAAGTTCTTGTTTTGCTTCTTTGTGGCATTTGACCCAAATTCCCACACAGAAAACCAATTCATGTAAAACATTTTCTTGTTTTTCGTTGGCGAAGTGTTGTTGTTACGTTTTTTTTCTCTATCTCACTCTCTCCATTTATTTTTTTTTTTTTTTCATTCTGCTGACTGAGTATTGATTTCTTGGACTTCGAATCAAATACACGATAACATTTTAAACATACATGCTCATAAACACGAAATTAAAATCTGATTATTATCACAATTTCTGTCGATTGGTACTTTGAATAAATTATACTATCTTCGTGTTCTGGATATAGTCATTTGTATGTTTGTTCACATATTGCGAAATTCGAATGAAATTTTTTTTTTTCTTTTCGTTGTCAGACAAATAGAGAGGGAAAATGTGGAAAAGAAAAAAACTAAATCCTACAAATTAAATTTAAAGAGAGGCACAAATCCTCGAAATAATCGATTTTCTTTAGCTTACCTTTGGGCAATTTTCACACTGAAATTTTCGTACAACACCGTGTTGAACCCTTTGATGTCGTAGTAGAGATGGTCGATAGCTGAAACTTTGCGAACAATTTTCACAACGATGATCACCTTTTTTATAATTATGTTGCAAGATCAAATGATTGTCAAGTCTAAATGAGAAACAGAAAAAAAAGAGAGAGAAAACGAAAAATTCAGTTAAATTACTTGCCGCACACACTATTTCGTTTCATGCAATCCTAAAACACACGAATACAATTAATATTTAATGAATATTTGTGTGAATTAGCATGTCAAAAGACATTTAATATCGCAATAGATTTTCCATTTAAATTAGAATAATATAGAATTGTGATGTGGAAAAATGTGAGTTTTTCATGTTAAATTCAGTGTGTGTCTTCATTTCATTTGATTTTATTTCATTTATGTGCTGAATGTAATTTTCCAACGGCATTTGACGATTAATTTATATATTAAGCACACTCTCCAATAAACTGACCAACAGTGAGTAGTATTATCGTTGTTGTTGTTGCTGCTGCTTTATATTTTGTATTTAAAATCTTTGTACACTGCATCAAAGGCGATCAAAGCATTGAGATATGGATATATTTTTTTTATTAAGGCCAATTTAAGTTTGCGTTTTTATGCACTTCTCAACACTATTGTTGAGTTGTATTTTTCCGCTTTTAATTTCGATGTCCATAATTGCAGTGTAAAGTATTTTAGGAGGATTCTCAATGGTCAATTGACACGCGAAGCGTTCGCCTATTCATTATTTGATGACACAAATTTCCATATTATTGTTTTTCTTTGTTTTTTTTTGTTTTTTTTTTTTTTTTTGCTTCACCGACCAAACAACCATTTCCATGAACATGTGATGGGCAGTCACAGTGAAAACGAAACAAACATTAATAAATCGCATAAATGCGATCACGAATTCATTTGATACATTCATATAAAGATTCAGGCGATATCTCAATTCAATGGCGACGAAAAATGATTTAATGGCCACTCATTACGCCTTTTCTACATGGTTAGCTGTCCTTCTCTTTCATCCATTCACATTTTTTTCTTTGCTCTTTAAATTCTCAATTGCAGTTTGCTGTCGCCCAACAACAACAACAACAACTCACTAATAATAAGTTGATGAATATTATTTCGACGATGAACGATACATATTGATCGGTTGCAGTTTATTTGAATAAACATTAAATGGAAATTACCGCATCCACATTGTGTGTGGAGTGTATGGACGCCACACGATCCCTATCTGCACAATTGAACTATTACATCGGACTACATACGGTGACATTTGACAAAAAGTGTAAATTATTTTCGTTTTTTTTTTTCTTTTGCACACAAATCAAACGATTGCGTGGGTCATGTGAATAGCGACCATATGGCTTTCTGTGCATGATGCAGTATTTTCATGAAATCATATTTTGTGTCGAACAACGAAAATGTGCAGCAGCAACAACAACAGCAATAGCAAAAATCTGTCTTAATTTGTCAACACTCTGAAATTGAACAACATTTTCATAATTTAATTGATCCGAAAATCGTTTCGATTGATCGAGAATATGGATCTAGTTTGTAAATCAAAATAAAAACCAAAAAAAAACCAACAACAACAGCACACACTGAGAACAACATCGATTGCATAAATAAATGAGCTTAATTGCTATTCAACGCAATTTTCTGATGACTTTGGAAGTGTTGCAGCCATGCTAAATCAATTACACGCACATCGCATTTTCGATCAAGATCACATGTGTGTGATCCATAACGATAAAAATTGAAAAGAAAAACGATGTGAAAAAATGGGAGAAAAAAAAAAACGAAAAAAATAGATTGATTTAGAGTGAGAGTGGGAAAGAGACATAGACATTATTGAAATGATTACAAGAACGATCGTTTGTTAAGTAACAATGAAATTATATATTAGAAAATTAGTAGGCCAATTTGAATCCTTTTACATGTGCACCTTTGCTTCACAGTTGGTGACAAGGTGTAATGAGTTTGTATGCAAAAAGATCATTGCTTATGAATATATAGACAATGTAAACAGAGACGAAAAATTAGAAGAAGAAGAAGAAAAAGCCGATCACATGAAATAACGGCCGCACACACATCGTCCCAATTATGAATGAATAGAGAGAAAAAAAAAGATTGAATGATTTGTGCGTTTTCAATAGTTATTTATTATAGTACATCTACTGTCGACTGAACTGAATTGAAACGAAACAAAAAAACAAAAAACAAAGCAAAATATTAAACATGTTCGATGTTGTATATCAAAAGCAGCAGGTATTCACGACACAAAATAAAACCTTCAAAATATAGCATCCAAACAGAGTGATGTCGTTTGATTCGATGCGATGCAACACGGTTAAAGTAATAGTTGCAATTATTCCATTAATTGTACACACGGAATGCATTCGCGATTGATCAGCATTGTCATTTTGTGTATATTAAATAGATGATCATTATTATCGAATAATTATTACTTATGCGAAAAGAGAAGAAAAAAAAAATTAACTCAATATTGAGTACATTGAAAGATGCAAGAAAATTGATTGAATGTGCGTGTTCACAATGTTGGGAGACAGACCAGCGTGATGTTACGATTTGTGGAGAGAGAGAAAAGAACAGAATGAGAGAATGACCGAGCGATGGAGAGGAAAAAAGAAAGAAAGAGTGAGAAAGAAAGAGTAAGAGAAGGACTGAAAACAGAGGGAAAAAGAATAAGAATCACAATCATTGCCATTGCGTACATCGATGTCATGTTGACTTCGGTGAAAAGGAGATAAAGCGCACAACAAAAGTTGTAAACGCACCGTACATGAACATGACAATATGTAAATAGTATAAATACAGCGTATTTATGATATGTCGCGCATTAACAACTTCAAGTAGAACGTACATGCATACATACCGTCAATCTCGGTGCGCTGGCGACACAAACTATAATTAAAAGCATTCATCGTTGATTATAATGTATTGACAGTGGAATGAGTAAATTAAGATGAAACTGGATTGTGGAGCGTGGTGTGTTTGAATGCATACGCCGGTTGACGATTTACGATTTAGAATGCGATGTGTTTGATGTGTTTTAAGGTCTGTCAATAGATTCAGATTCATTAATAGCCATTTAGCTAAACGGTACAATTAATTGGCAGAATGCAATTATGGAAGGAGATAGAGAGAGAGAGACAGAAAGCGAGAAACAGAGACAAAGAGAAAGAGAGAGAAAGATGTGTATAAAGAGAAAAAGAGAATAGAACGTGTGTAAACACTTTGACGTTGTATTTTGCGTGTTAATCAGATTGAAATGTTTCCTTGTATATTAAATATACTTTACAAAATACCACCAGCAAATAATAACAACAGCAAATGGGCCAGCACAAGGACATGCATGATAATTATACACCAAAAATGAGCTGATTTTGTGTTATTGTTCTTCATGTGTACGGATTGAAAAGGAAGAATTTTCTCTGGGAAAATCAACAATTCGGATGG
The DNA here is from genome assembly GCA_029041755.1 of Resseliella maxima. Lineage (NCBI taxonomy): Eukaryota > Metazoa > Arthropoda > Insecta > Diptera > Cecidomyiidae > Resseliella > Resseliella maxima. Next base: position 114,170 of record JAQOWM010000537.1, read on the forward strand.
TCGTTCCAAAACGGGTTATTAACACTTTTTCTTTTCATCCATTTATGGTTTTAACCCACATGAAGTGAAGTCACAAAACAATTGACCACCTCCAATACGCAGTAAAATAAACAAAAAAAAAAACATTGTATTGTCCTCGATGAGACCATTTCAAGCGCAATCCTATTGTTTAATATTTGATATTTGATGTGTATACTAATATCACGTTTCAATTAATTCACATTGTCATCAAACGAAAATGTACACGAATCGCCTCTGTTCGTATTCAAGAACAAAAACTATTATTACCTATCCTATCAACATGACTATCAACAATGATTAACATCAATGAATATGCTTATTCGAATTTGGTGAGAAAAAATCAACAGGAAATTATTATTTACAACATGGTTTTTTGACGATTTGTTTAATATTTAAACAATAACAATCAATTACCAACTGCCATGGCAATTGATTATCAACAGCTATGAAAATTGATTACTTTTGTGTGTGAGTGTGTGAGTGTGTGTGTGTGTGTGTAAGTATTTATGAGTGGATGGGTTGACCACATTAAATTACTATTTTAGTCAATTGTTCAACGGCTGAAATGATTAATATTTTCCAAACTTGTAAAAAATTGGAGAAAATCAACGAAAAATGGTCGAAAAAGTAGAGAATACAAAAAATGGTGAAAATATTAAAATTCAAAAAAAAAAAAAAAAAATCATAATTTCTTCAGAAAATGTCTAAAAATGCTTACTGTTGGAGATCGACATAAAACTGATCGCAATCTGGACACTGAAATTCGTCACGCTCTTCGTCTTCGCTGTCTTCTAGTGGTCCACTATGCTGAGAGCCTGAAATTGTTAACAGAAAAAAAAAAAGATCCAAATTACATTGTGTTGCTACCCAAATCATGTATTGACGTCACTTAAGTGCTGTTCACTTATGTGACCGAAAAAAGTAGAGTAAAACTGAATTTGGACGAGATAGAGAGAGAAAGAACGAATGAAAGAAGAAAAAAAGTGACCAAAAACCACTGACAACCTTCATTCACTTTGGCTAAAAGGCTTTGTCCGTAAATTTATTTAATTTTTTTTTTTTTTGTTTTTTTTTTTAAATAAACCAGAATTTGTATAAATGTTACATTTTGAATTGCAATAACTCAATATTTATTTAGTTGTACATGCGGGTATATTTTCTTCGTAAATGTCTTGTTGAAATCATTCATATGATCGGACATTTTCTCAAAATTCTTATTATCATCGAGCCTCCCAAATGTGTGCACCAAAAACGACATATGAAAAGAAAAAGATCAACGCGCGAGGAAAAGCAGCACAGAAAAAAAAAACTTTTGGTTAATCAATCATCATTATCATCTGGCTTTCGATTTTGCATAAACAAAATGTAGATTAAAATGAAAGTAAAAAACACAAGAGAAAAAAAAATAAAACAGAGATCGACAGCCCATGAGAATAAAACTTGCCACCGCCCGAAAGGTGTATAAATTGATCTTTTTGAATGTGAAGCTGGTTTCGTTTGTTGGAAATTTCATTTTGCGTCGCAACACACTCTTTTCTTCTTCTTCTTCTTCTTATTCATCACTCGGTTGTTGTACCGCGCGATTTTTGTTTAACAATATTTATACAAAGTTAATCGAGTTTTGTAAAAGCCGCTTCTTTGTCGTCGACATTCAAAATTATGGATCAAAATGCATATAATTCATAATAAAAATGAAATAAGCAAATTCGGCAGCTCAATCGATCGTAATTTAATTTATGTATTCATATTTCGATGCGTATGTAGTATACATATATGTTTTCAAAGCGATCTTGTAACGTCATTACATTTGATTTAATTCAACTCGTTTCAATCTTGTGTTGTTTTTTTTTTTCTTTTTTTTTGGTTACCGAACTGGATCCCTTGTATGCAAAATTCACACACAAATCTTCGGATACTTTTTTGTTGAAATTTCATCATGAACGTTTTGGTTGAAATTGTTTTTTTTTTTTGTCTTTTTGCTTGGCTCGAGTCGCATACTTCGATTACAATATTGCCGCAAGGTTGAATGAAATAAATCAAAAAGTTCTGATTTAAATTAATCATTAAAGCAAAGGAATAGCTTCATAAATCATATAAACTTCTTTTTTCTCCACGTTCAACAATTTACATTTACGCGTGTTCGCACAACGCTTTTGTTTCATTTTTTTTTTAATTTTTTCTGATTTTTTTTTTTTACTTTTTTGTTGTTTTTTTCCTCTTTATTTGATAATTTTTTCTGCTTTTGTTTTTTTTCTGCGGTTATTTTTATCATTTTGTTGTGTTTTTTTTTTTCATTATTTAGTTGAGTTTTTTGCGCAATTTTTCATATGATCGATCATTTTCATTGTGTTTACGGTAAAAAATGTATTGTTAATAAATTATTGTTTTCGACCAAAGGAGAAAAAAAAAAACGTCAAAAATACATGACATCAAAATACAATTAAACAAGAACATTTTACATACTTAATCTTTAACTGCATGTGAAGCACAAATGTAACGTTGTTTATTCACGGTTTGAAAAGATCTCGCGCTATTGAGAAATAATTTTTTTTTTGTTTTTCGAAAATTTTTCGCGATTTCAAATGATTCACCAACGAATTATTCCGATTTTATTATTACAAAAAAAATTTGGATTTTTAAGGAATTTATTCTTTTTCAAATTTACTCGTATTGAAAGTTCTTAAGATTTTCAAATAAATTTAAATTTTCAAATATTTCAAATAGAACTTGTCTCTGGATGATACAATTGATGATTAAAACAATGACTCATATCGCACTTGAATAATAAAAAGACATCCGTATTCGTCTTCAACCACTTTACAATTGAACATCCTTTCGGAAGTAGACGAGTAATAAAGTCGCACAGAAGCTAAACCGAAGAAATAATCAAACAATATGGAATGAGAAAAACAAAAAACACACAGTGAAAAACAAATGTTTTAGTCATAATAGTGTTGCATTCGGACAAATTAACATGCAAATTGACAGGGGCATATAGCGGATAGCGCACACATGAAAGGTGAACTGTATGCGTTTCATAGTTGAATATAGATCATATTGATACACATATACAAATACACAGAGAGAAATGAGTGAGGGAGAATGTGAATGTGGGACATATAGAGAAAGAGAAGGAAAGAAATAGAGAAATGTTCGATAGTCTAGTAGCGGTCGCATCCACCTACTTAACTGAAGGTGAAATTTCACATGTACGGTATTGCATTGGTGTAAGTGGTCATTTCCATACAATGAACACCCCCTCCTTGCATGCGATTATTGTTAATTTTATTATTGTTATTGTTTTGTATTGAATTATTTATCTCTGTCTATCACAAATAAATTGCATTAAACAAATTTAAAAAGTCCTTTTTTTTCTCATTCTCATCAAACGAATGAATCCCGAATATGATGAAATTGTATCGGCTTATTCACAAAAGTCAAATAAAACCGATTGAAATGACCGTCACACATACATATGTGTGTGATTCAATTGACCAACGCACTGGCGACTGCAGGAAGAGAAACAAAAAAAAAAAAAAATGATTTCGATCATACATAGTGCATACAATAGACGACTTGAGGCACCGAATAGCCTTTAAACACTGTGTTAATTAAGGGTAAAAGCCAATCCACCTATATTCATGTTCAGTGTGTTTAAATGTAGCCTTCATTGATTTCGAGCAACTGTTGCAAGTACTCGTTTCCCTCTTGTAAACACTTAATTGTGCGTTTTTTTTTTATTTATCATTCGTCGTTTTTTTCCGTATTGTTGTTATTGTTGTTGTTATTGAATTCATATTTTCATGCTGAGAAATGATATGTGATTCAAAGCGGTGATTACCATTTGGCATTCAATTGAATAGAATAACTAAATCGCAGGTGAAAATACAAACTCTATGATTTAATTTCACATCAATTTCAATAGAAAATACAATTTTCTATTATCATTTAACTGTTGTGTCGAAAAAAAATGAGTTTTAGACACGAGCCTGATTCGAATCTTGTTGAAAATTGTTCAATTTCGTGCAATTGAACATAAAATCGTGAAGTGTTTGTTGTCTTTTTCATTTTTTTTTTCGTTTTTATTTCTCTTTTTTCAATTTTTTTTTTTCTCTCTCATTATGATTTCTTCAATTTTTTAACTCGATTTAATTTGAGGGGGTTGAAAAGTCCCACGCTTGTTTTCTCACCAAAAGTCATTTTAGCGTCTTTTAAACAATTGATGTTCTCTTGCAAAATATTACCGACAAAAACAATAAGCCACAAGACTGAGTGAAGACGGAAAGAAAACACAAAACATAATATGAATATTGTCCACCCCATTCAAAAGGTGTATGTTTGTGTGTATGTGTGTGCACTATGACCAAACGACGTCAGCAATAGGATCTTATGTTTGATGTTAAAAGAGAAAACGCATAATAATGAACGTGCAGGTATTTAGAATATTTAGAAATCCGGAACGAAATGGTAACGGTTTTACCATATGTTCTTGAGAAAATAATAAAAAGGCAACGAAAAATAACAGCAAAATTACATAGAAATGTCTATGCGTTGAACACTATGAGAAATTGGGAATTCTTATGAGTCGATGCTCGACTCGTTTTTCCATGTGAATTCTATTATTTATATTTAACTATATGCCAAGTGGCAGAGAAATTAAAAGTGAAAGAATGAAAATATAAAACAAATTGCTGACTTGCATGGAAGCGCTTACTTTAAAGGTATGCAACGTTTGAATTTCGAAAGATTGTAAACAAGAGAGACCATATGTCACCGCTTTTTGGGTTAAGTGAAGTGAAGACGCTTTTTTTGTTCATTTCTATGTGAATTTTTGCCGATGCATACGAAGATCCTATATATGGAATTTTGTTCAGCGTGGGAATATCAATGTTGCTGTTTAAAACAAAAGACACGCATTTTCGTTGTGAAACTTATGGATTTCTACTCGATCGAAATCTAGGAGCTTCTGAAGAACGTAATTATATTCCCATTTTTATTATTAGATGAACTTACTTTTTCTACACATTTTCCCACGCAAATAACATTTCTCAAGGGAACTTCAAGTCATTTGTGCATTTTTTTTTTCTCTTCATTTGAATAATCATTCGGAAATGCGAATTTGTTCGAGAATTCTAATTGAAATAAAAATGGAAATTATATGAAGAAGAGAAATTGAACTGAAAATCGATTGAACATTATAAATCGAATCAAAACCAAAAGTTGTCTTTTTTAAAGTCTTTTTTATTCAAATATAATGATTTCATTACCGATTTCAAATTTATTTTTGGATTGAAATTGATTTTTAATCGTCTTTTTTTATCAAATTTAGTTAACCATTTTTTTTTGTTAAACATTTGGTTAAGAATTCTTATACCATCGGTCGAATGATTGAATCAAATGATTTCCCAAAAAAAGTATCAATTTCTCTATAGAGAAAGTATACTTTCCCTTTGTTAATATCAAAATAAACATGATCAAAGGATTAAATGCAAATCCAATTAAAATGCATTCAAATTAAATTTAGCGAAATATTTAAGTAGCGAAAGATTTAAAGTGGCGCATGATTAGTTCGTTATAGATTTTGACATTTATATCCCTTGTAACAGTATACATTTTTCTCTCAGTCTTTCGATAAAGTCAAAGCGAACCGGCGAAATGACAATGGATCAAAGTGAGCGTAATAAAAACATGTTTCGTTTGAATGGACCATTTCTGATTATAAACTTTTTAAATTGCATTTTCCTCGTTTAATCCTTTGGCATAATGTTTTGTGGTTGATTTCCAATAAAATGAGCAATCTGTCCTTTTTTTTTTATAATCCTCTTTTAACATTTTTTTTTTCCATTCGAAAAAAAAAGAACAGTCAATTCAATAATTGTTGATCGTAATCGGCGTGAATTTGAAGTGATGCACACGGCATACATTTTATGCTCGTTTAGATTTTGTGTTCGTGATAAAAATCTTGAAATGAAAATCAAAACTTGTTAATATTTGAGTAGATTTTGTTATTGTCAATGGTCGGGTGGCTCGTGCTGTGACTTGTGGTCTGGCCTTACGTGACGCATAATTAAATTTTAATAAAGAAAAGTTTGTTATCGATTTAAAAAAAAAGAATATTCCGTTATTTGAATCACGTAAGTGGGGAAAAAACCGTTAAAATCGAATTTTGGTCGCAGTGTTTGTAGGTTTTGCGAGTATATGTTAGTGTCACGAATCTATGTTAAGCCGGAAGCAAATCATTTATTTATTTTTTTCTTTTTTTTTCGAAATTTGGATTTTCCCTTTCGTGAATTTGCTCGTTGATCAAAGAACAATATAACAGAAAAAAATGAAAAGCATAAAATCAACCCTCAAACTGTACGCGATATCCGGCATTCGACTGATTATTTTCGACATACGTTTAACCTGTACGGTATGCATTGCACATGAACTCTCGTGCACTGGAACCAATGCCAACGATTTTAAAAACGGCGTTTTTTTTTCACCCGTTTTCAACTTATTTCTCTCAATGAACGTGTGCTATTTATAGTCTCTATCTAGTATACTGTCTGCTTATGTTTTGTTCTCTTCAATGATTTGCATTTGACTTTAGTTTTGATAATCATGGTGATAAATAAAGTGTAACAGTCATATTTTTTTTTCTCTCTCTCTCTCTCTCTCTCTCTCTCTCTTCAGTTTTGTTTTATTTTATTTGTGGCGTTGCGTTTAGTTCCGTTTGGAATTATATTTAAAAAACTAAAAATGCATATGAAATTTTGATCTCATTCAATAATAATAACAATGAACAAATTACCGAACAAAATAATTTGCGGTTGAGCACGATAAACGTATTTAAACATTGAATGAATGAAACCAAGTTAAATTGAAGGCTTGGTTTGTTGTTGTGTGTGTTGAGTTTGGTGGCTGTTTCATTGTCTTTGCTTCATTTTTTTTACTTTTTACTTTTCTAGTGTTTTTTCTTCCCAATTTTTGTGTTTGAACAATTGGTGTTATTCAGTTTGGTCCTTGTCAGGATCCGATTCGCTTACTGACGATATTTCCATATTCAACTTGGTTTTTGAACCAAATCATTTCTATTTCATTCCGTTTTTTTTTTTTGCACCTGTTTATTTAAATTTTCATTTGTAACGTTCATATTCATGCGTGTACAACACGGAAATGCCAAATACAGGATATGGTTCTCTTGAGCATTTTATATATTATGCTCGAAAAACGACCAAATGAATTACCATTTGAACAAACTGAATAAAATAAAATACCGAATTCGTTACGAAATTAACTGACATTGTCTATTTCAGTAAGTTAACTTTAAATGGTTGTGAATAAAAAATGATTTTCAGTTTTCTTTTTTTATCAACACTTTGCCAATGCCAGCATTGAATTTCGTAGCAATGAAGATGCGTCGTTGTTCATTTTAAATTTATTGCATTGATTGACTCCCAAAATTGAATTAAATTTAACAACAACAAAAAACACACACTCCCAACATTAAAGCAATTATGTTTCAATAATAACGCTATTAAAGCGTTGAAAATGTGCGAAAAAAAAAAATAAATTCGTTGATGGCCGAAAGAAAAACATGATATCTCTATTAAACCTTATTGTAGCGGCATTAATTCAGTGCCATTTCACGGCCCATCCCTTTCGAACCATATTGAGTTAATTCATCTTTTATCTCAGTGTGACATGACAATCGTGTTTCCTCAATTTATCACCGCATGCGTGTACACGGTCTTTTATACAGAAGCCAAATGTGCACCCCATCAAATGTTCCTATCAAAAATGTTTGATTTTGTCAGCATTACCTTGCATCTGTATGTTGCCCATATTACACATTGTTCGAGAGCATTGTTCATTCGGTTATTACGTATGGAATGTTATTATGTGTGTGTTGCAGGATTTTATGCACTATGTTTCGACATTTTTTTTTTTTTTTTTGTTTCTATTGTGCACTATTGAATGGCATTTCAAAGTGTGAATTAAACTATTTCAAATGACATCATCACCCCTATCATGATACATTTCAAACTATGCTTGTTCTGTTATAAATGTTGATTCAACGAAAAAAAAAGAAAGAAATGAAATAAAACCAGATTGACTACGATTAACATATTGCAAAAACGAGCTACTGTTTGTATCAACGAATTGGTGGTGCGTAGGTCCAGAACATTTCAAATGGAATTTCGGCATGACGATTTTGTGATAGATCTGAATTTGAATAGGATTGATGTAACATGAAAGGGTGGAATTTATGACAAGATCATTTACAATTTTTTTTTTTCTGTCATCGTTGTTGTCGTTACATCGGTAATATATTCTATTGTTCAGACATGGAAAGCTGTGTGTGTATTTCAGACATCGAACCACCGTATCACACGAATGTCACACTGATCAATTTAATCCTGAGACGAAATAGACATCTTTTTTAGTTACTCTTTTGATTCTTCTCTCTCTATGTCCCTCTCTCTATGTCCCTCTCTCTCTCTCTCTCTCTCTGTCTCTCTCTCTCTCTCTCTCTCTCTCTCTCTCTCTTTCTCTCTAACATTCCTTTCTAGCTGTCTTTCTCATTCATTCTCTTACTAATGCCATTCCATTTCATTCTTTTATTATGCAAACAAAAGTGTGGCCAATTCAATTTATTATGTATCGGTGTGTGATAGACGATAAGTAATGGGTTTATGGCGCACGTTTACAAATCATTTCGTATTTTTTGTAACTCGTTCACCATTGCCATGTGATTGCCGAATACCCGTGTGTATCATATGCAATATGCAATGTGAGCAATGTGATTGTTTTGTCGTGTTTGAGAGTTTTAATGGTGTCGATGTGCAAAGGCGGTGAAAATTAATGCATGTCATCGATACACATGCAAACCGTTGTCACATTATTACCAAAGGATATAATGAACCATGATGGCTTACAAAATAAAGAAATAATTGGTTATACGCATCTGATTCGAATAATTTTTATCAATTTCAATCGATTATCGTTTGCATTTATCAGGAAAAAAATTTTTTTTTTCCATTGCAAATCATGCACATGTACAATGCACACGCAGATGCCTGTTAATATGAAAAATTTAAGGGTTATTTTCAATGTTCATTATTTGTTAAAATCACCGGGTAATTCTGTTGTTGATTTTCAATTTTATTTATGGATTTGAGTGATATTTCAATTTCCGGCCGGGTTTGATTGGGCAATTTATCAATTGTAAAATATACAAGATGTTATTTATGGCATTATTAATAGTAAAGATCGTGCTGCACGAGTATTAATTATACTGATTTCTCATATTCTGCAAAATAATCAAACTTTTTTTTTCGTTGAGAAAGTCCGACACGTTACAATCGATTTTTTTTCAGCTCGCCCGCTGTTGTTGTTTGGCGATATCTGCATTAGCCGCATAGGTTTTAGTTTTTCCTCTTCGATCGATGTCATTTCGATAATGATATATGCGCCTAACATTGTCACAAAAAAAAACCTACTCAATCGTTCTCTCTCTTCATAGTTGGATGGCGGAAAATACTATCGATTTTTTTTTACATAATTAGAGATAGAGTGCAAATTGAAATATGAAAAATATAGTTAGCATCAATGAAAAGAAGAAAAAAAAAAAACATAAATTCGCCCATAAATCAATATTGATACTTCACTCTCGGCCCGCTCAATATCGAACAAGGCAAAAATCAAGGAAAAAAAAATCGATTCTTGTGTTTGAATGAATTGCTCATGTACCGTTGAAATCGAAAGCACAATATGCCATTAGAAATATGATAAGACATGAGATTGGGACAGTGTTGGCACCATTAGGCCAACACTCACACATATGATTTTTGAAATCATGTGAATTCGCGTGTGCGAATGATTTGATGTGAGGCTCACGATGAAATCAAAACTAGCGTGATCAATGATCATTGCAATGAAAATTGAAAGTGAGAGTGAGAGAGAGAGAGGGAGAGGGAGAGGGAGAAAAAGAGAGAGAGAAAAAGAGAGAGAAAAAAAGAGAGGAAGGGAGAGAGAGTAACAGAAAGAGGCAGAGTACGAAGAGAATTTGTTGATCAAATGATGAAATGTAACAAATGCACTAAAACGCCAAAAACTTGCAAATAGTGTGAAATAAACAAACGAATACAGCTTATATTTAGAAAAAAAAAATCAATTTACTCATATATGAAAATGATACAAGACACGAAGCAAACACGTAACAACAACATCATGTTTTATACAGCGAACAAAAAAAAACCACAACAACATCCATCGTCTCTCTTCGCGAATGAAAAAAAAAGTGTCCAGAAAATGACAAAACGAAGAAAACACATGCGCGCGGCGATCGAATAAGGCGACCGCGCCAATTGCCACAACTAATGCACAACATATTCCATGTCAAAGAAAACGAAAAAGCAAAAAAAAAAAAAAAAAAAAATGAAGAAAAACGAAATAAAATCAACAGAAATATGCATACAGTCGGGCCTCGAACGACGATAGTTCAACGGAGTGATATATGGTTATCGCATAAAATATATGTCGGATTGGTATGTGGGATTTGGGACACAATATGTACACTGCAAACACACATTTTACGATTTCATTCAAATGATATCTGTTGCAAAACAAAATTCGTTCATTCTTTCTCTCCCTCGCTCTCCTGTCTCTTTCTTTTTTTGTCTTTTGCTAGTTTTTATTATTGAAATTGAAAAGATGAATGCAGATGTAATGCATTCAAATTGCAAGGGAATTTCTCAAATTGTACAACGAAAACGGAGCAGAACCGTCAGAATCAACATATTACACACATTTTGCACGATAAACGATAAAAATGGCAAACAACAGTGAAAGAGTAACAGTCATCGTTGAAACTGTTTTTTACTTCTTCTTCTTTTTCTTTTTCTTTCAATTTCATTTGTATATGCGTTTTTGTTGGTTGTTTTTGATTTTCTCTCTTATTCCTTCTCTCTCTATCGCTCTCTCATATACACACACACTGAGAGGCAAACATTCTTTTTCATTCGCACTTACTCTGGGCATTGTCATGGTGAAAAATGCATATTTTTAGTGTAGAGAGGTATGAATTTTCAATTTTATTGTTTGAAAGAATTGGCTAGATGTGCAACATGGTCCATTACGGAGCAAAATTTATTAAGCTCTATTGGAAGAAGCAGGAATGAGATTTCGTAAATAGGCGAAAAGACTGAAATGCAAACAAAAACCAGAACAATGCAATAAGCATATTTCACTAGCGCATTACCAAATCGGACAACAGCAACAACGATTGAAAAAAAAACACATCCAATTCACTAGGAGCAATTCACATTTTGTCTGCCATTTTCATAGGCCCATACACAGTGAAAACCAATTTCGTGCTTTGACCGCACAATACAATCAATTTGATGATTTGGTTGTTGGTTTTTTTTTTTTTTTTTTTTTTTTGTTTCTTCATATTCTTCGTTCGCTTTGCAATTCCAACCAAATGTAACGCTGTTAAATGCGAATTAACTAAATCATCATCCGTTGTGCAAATATCATTTGTATACATAGACATGATTACTGTATTGACATTTACGCCGGCATTGAATGCGGAAACATTAAAAAGCCATACGAAGATGCAAGATCAATACAACAACGACTGCCACTTTGAGCTGCAACAGTAAAACATTTTTCACCCATTTACCAAAAACCAACATTATTTGACTTTTCCTTTCGTTTAGCAAAAATATATGGTTTATTTTTGTCGACACACATCAGATCCGTTTCGATCAATATCAATTTGTATTAAATGTGTGTGTGTTTGTGCAGTGCGTGTGCGCGGAGAAACGAAAAAAAAAAAAAAAAACAAATGTCTGTATTTGTACAATGTATTGTTTGGAATGCATTGAATGTGAAAGATTATTAGCAGTTGTTTATTTAAAACAAATCCGGTAATGTTGTATCATTTTCCAGCAAATATACACCAGACTTTATGAAATGGTTAGAACAAGAGAGAGAGAGAAATGATATGACATATAATGAAAGACATGTGTGATTCAGCGACCAAATCTAAAATAGCAGACAAAGCAAAATGTGGTGTTGATCAAACAACAAAATTTGATGACGTTTTTTTTTGTTTTGCTCTTTTTTTTTTCTCTCTCTCTTTTTCCTAACAAAATCATTTATCGATCGAAATCGTATTGATACGCTGGCATAAATGAGCAGTAGCATTACGATAATATGTGATGATGTAAAAATCGAGATATTATTATATCGATGTGACCGTAAAATAATGGATTTGTCAATGGAATTTATGGATATTTAGGTGTATGTACGCGACGCATAAGGATGGGTGAGAGCGTGACACAATACATTGAACTGATTAATAATACAGACTCATGGAACACTCGTTCACAATTTTTATCACACTTTATACAGAATGGGTCAATGTCTATAGGGGCAATTTACACACTTTCCACACTTTCTATTTCATTTTTAGTGGCATTTTTACAACATTGAATCATATCGAACGATGGAAAGCGTGCTTAACCACCGAAAATTGTTATTTTTATATATATATATATATATTTCCTTCTCTCTCGGCATCAATAATCATCTCAGTTTTTGATCTTTTCAATTTGATTCGTTTTTGTCATTGTTGTGGTTGCGTTTGATTTAACTCACCGCTTCATGTTCGCACGAGCCATTTGATTTATAATCACTATTACCAAATATGTTTGATTTTAATTTTTCATAGTGGTTTCGTCACACGTTTAAACACAATCGACTACAAATTTTTGAAATTTTTTTCCGATATATTTTTCGCTCAAAATAATTTTCTGAACGTTAGAATTTTTTTTTTCTTTTTTTTAATGAATAAGAAGTTTGAGGGAGAAAAAAAAGAAAATAAACAAAAAATGGACTTTGTTTTTAGAATAATTCATAAATTTTCTACTTACCACTATCTTTATCACTGTTGTCTGGATTAAAATCTCTATTATTTAAAGGAACTTTTTTTTCGAGCAATAATTCTTCGCCAACTGGAATATCGCGTATGATTTGGTACCAAACCTAGTGTGTTTTATTTTTTTTTTTTTCAAAATAGAATTTTTATTACAATTTACGAAAAAGCAATTTTCTTTATTTTTTTTTATAAAGCATTGAGTCTGTTTTAACTCCGATATATTAGGTTGAAAATGAATATTTTCACAGAAATTTTTTAAATATTTAAACAGCTATGATAATTGATATTTCAAATTCAACTTACAAATCCAGCACTATGAAAGTTGCATTTGACATTGGGATTTTGTTCGGAATAAACGGTTTTCATTTCTTTAATCCATTGCATATCCCGTGTGGTTGGTTCGATCCAATTGGATGTACCTTGGTCTGTGATAATCTGGTGAAAAAAAAATGAAGAAAAATTAGAAAATTTAAAATGAAAAAATTTAAAAATTTAAACTTATCAATTTGTTTCAAAAAAATCAGATCGAATGTTCCAAATGCCTAAAAAATGTGTGAAATCTTCAATATCTTTAAACCGTGTTGAATGCAATGGAGTAAATGATTATAACAGTTTTTTTTCTCGAGAGGTTTGTGCCGTTGATACAATCGAAGAAACTTTCGCAGGTCGATGGAGACGGTTGATATTGATTCTGTTTATGGTTTAAACTGTTCTACAGTTGTAAACGCATACAATTTGTTATTTTCTCTTTCAATTTAACAATTTAAGTGAATAACGAAAGGAACTAGTGTGAAAATGTCTTGTAGCAACGATTTGTGTCTTCATTGATTTTACAATGGATTTTTTGTTTACAAATTTCAAAGCTTTCTTTGCATCAGGCATATGATATGTTTATGAGACGACAATATTGAAGCTAAAAGTTGGAATTGTATTTTGTTTTATTGTGAAGAAGAACATTTGTAATAATTCATTCACGCCAAACGGTAGCATTTTGCTGACAATTGCGACAGACAATACCAAAATGTACACAAACAATGGGGGGTAAAAATGACTAGATAAATAGCGAAACGGAATTTCGATTAGGGTCGTTGTTGGTCATTTCATGTCTTCTTTGGTTTTAAGAATGAACAGCGTTGAATGCAAGAAATATTCACAATTAAATGACCATAAATTTCAAAATAGTTTTACCTACAGCACCAAAACTTGTGCGACGATTTGAAAAGTGGACTGAAGGCACTCATGGATATACGCATTACATGAAGACAGAAACATTGAGCAATGCGTTTATCATTCGACAATTCAAGAAAAAAAAAAAAAAAATGAAATTTAAATGCCTGTGAACATGCATTTGACTTCACGGACATTTTCACCTTTATTTTCTCTCTCTCTTTCTTCTTCTTTATTTCTTCATTTCTTTCGCGCTATCCCTATTTCTCATTCATTTTCTTTCACTGTTCGGGTTTCGACACGAAAATAATTTATCGCTGCCATACGTGTAAATACTTTATGTGAATTGTCTTGTCTTTTCTACTATTCGCAGTAGCGAGTATAAATTGCAGACTGTTTTTTTCTCTTTCTTTCACTCTTTCTCTCTCTGTCTCATTCACTTCTTTTATTAGATCTTTGAGCATTTGACCCCGAGACACATAAATAGTGTTTGCTATGAAGAAACTGGTAATAGATAAAATGAATGTTAAGAGCGTGTAATATGTTTGAATATTCTTGTTAAAAGGTTGTAATTCTGTTTATTTAGTCGTTGATTTATTGATATTCAGTGAAAGTTAGACAAATGCTTTAAAACGGTGGTTATTTGATTCATTTTTTGCATTGATATCGATTATTACTTTAGTCAATTTTGATTCATCCTTTTTCAATTTACGTAGCAAAAGGTTGACTAAATCCCAGAAAAGGAGACGACAAGAAAACAAAAAATGCTTCTAATTTATTCTGAACTCTTTATCAAATTGTACTGTAAAACATCGTTTATTTGGTCGTTCATTCATTTTGTCGTTAAATTTGCATGCATTTCAAAAAGGGCAAATGTTTTAATGAAAAGGTAAAAAATAATTGAGTATTTGTGGCCCAAAACATTTGCTTTGATAATGTTCGCTGAGTTCAGCGAAGCGATCATACTTATGCGCTCTCGATTATACCGAAACTGTGAGCATAATCATAAAAACCATAAAATATTTGAAAATTCCTTGGTGTGTTTTTTTTTGCTGCTTTCGTTGAGTATGTATATTTTCTGTAATTCTTAACAAAGTGCGTGTTTGTGCAAACGATTTCACTTGAAAACTTATATTTGTTGTGATTTTTGCTGCGCACAAAGTTTTTTTTATTTTATTTTCATTTATTCTCTTTCTCTCTCTCTCTCTCTCTTTCTCTCCCTTCCTCTTTTTCTCTCTTTCTCTCTCTTTCTCTCTCTCTTTCTCTCTGGCTTTTTTTTCGCGGTGCGCCGTGAAAAATATGCTTTGTATTTGTGCTGAAGTGCATTTTGCTACAACGTATTAAAATTCGAGCGATAAGAAAAGAAAAAATGAAGTGATCTTCAAAGTGTGTTCATGTATTTTTTATTCTTCTTCTCTCTTCGTCGTCTGGTTCATTTTCGTTAGTATTTTTTTTTTCTTTTTTTTTTTTTTGCTGTGCACGGCATCGAAATGGACGATGGGCTCAATAAATTTTTGAAATAACAAGATACGGTCGACTGATTACAATAATTATGTGATGCCACTGAATCTGGCGAATGAATCCAAATGGCCACATTTATGCTGATCACATTTTGTCTTCTTTTGTTGTTGTACGTTTGATCGCATTCATTTCGGCCAGTGCATGAATTTCACTTTGGCAATAACGAATTGAGTGGGTTTTGTTGTCGCGATTGGTGTTGATATTTACTCTTGATTGTTTATTATATTTGACATTTTTATGAAGCAAGAAAAAAAAAACGGCATAACGTGTGAAAATGCCGCGTCGGAAAGACAATACACTCGAAAATATTAAGATACAAAATTGTGCTGGCAGAGATTCAGATTGGCAAAAAAGATAAAAACGTAGCACTTAATTTAAATTATGAATCCGGCCGATATAAAGAGAACGCTGAACAATGGAATATTAAATGTACAGAGGGGCAACAATAAAAAAATAATAATATAAACATACAGAAACACACACACACACACTCAAAAAACGCCATAAATTTTTGGCATTTAAAGCAACACATCATAAAATTATGAAAAATTGCATTTAAATTTGTGAAAAGTGTCGACTAAACGATCATAACCGAAGTTGATTTGTGAAAAAGTGATCGAAAAAGCGTGACACTAAAATGTACATCACATCAACCTCTGATCACAAAATGATGTTTTAATTTTACTTTCGTACACATTGCCAATGCATAATTATAAATATGCCGATAATGCTCAAGTGGCTGTTAGTTGAAGTTTGACAAATAATTACAGGTTATTTGAGAGAATATTAAAATGTTTAATTATGTGATCGACAATCAACCGATTACAAAATTCATTTTGATATGACGAAAAGGACCAGCAAAAGAGAAGTGAATGAAGTTAAAATTGAATTTTCGCTTAATGCATGCTTGTGCCTTGTGTTCGCCATTTTCAAGAAGTGCTTCACTGTCCCATAATGTCAACTAAAGTAGACATTTAGTCAGATCGGTTCATGGAATCTTATTTTTTTCTCTCATTTTCCTCTTCGTTTTTTTTTTTTTTTTTTTGCCTCCGTTTCGTTATGACTTCGTGTCGTCTGTAAAACATAAATATTGAAATCGATTTGCCTTCATAATTTTTGAAATATCATTTATGTTTTTTTTTTCTCTCTCTTATGTTCAATTCATGTGTCCAGGCGTATTAATTATTACTTCAAACAGTCACATTAACATTGGTTTTATTACTTTTTAGAAAGTAAACATCTCCAGTTAATTTTGAATAGTCATCTAAAAAAGACTGGCCTGGGAACGGATCTGCGAAAACTATCTTCATTTCTCGTATTGATTTTACGACAAAACAATTAAGCGTGTCCATTCTTGTCGGCAATAACAATTTCAATCATCTTATGTTCTGTGTCATTTTCCATGCATTTGGTAATTTTTCGATACGTTTCGTCATAAAAACAATGATGATTGTCGCTGGCATCTCATTTAAATGTTTAATTATTATTTTTTTTTTTTAAATTTTCTTTGCATTGTCCTTAAAGTTGTAATTCAGCGTAAAATTGAAAAAAAATTTCAATTTTATTACACTGACAAAAATCTTTGAGAGAAAAAAAAATGTCATTCGAAGTTGACTATTTAATGAAATGACTCTTTTTTTATGACTTACAACATTTTTGTGGTTCACTGGCACAGTCTATTGCCAAGAGACGTTCTAAGAAATAAAACAGTTCAATGGCTGAGATTTTTCAATTTTTATCTGCAAATAAAATGTTTTATAATAATTTGCCAAATTGAGTGTGTATTGGCTACTGTTTCTGAAGTAAAAATTGAAATATTATGACCGTAATTCGGTCGTTGCTTTTCGGAAAAGAGTCAGCTGAAGTGAAACAAACAAAAAAAATTTGTAACTATTTGTGATGAAGACATCTGTTCATAAGTATAGGTTTTTTTTTTTCGGGGGTTGGCATTGCGATAAAAAAAAAATTCTGAAGAAAATAGTGGAAGTAACTTCCTTTTGCCTAATTTGAGCCGAAATGTTTGCCCGTATTCTTTCTACGCACCAACCATAAATGGAATCACTTTTTCTTATTATAAGGCACCATATAATTTTCTGCAATAATAACATACAGCAATTGTGTGCGTGTATGAAAAAAAATCGTCTTGTATCAGCTAAATCAAGAGCTAAATGGTCTTGTATCAGCTAAATCGTCATAGTTAAGAATTTTTTTCGATCGAAATTGTTGTTACATGAAAATTACTACTTTCAATCAGATACACAAGAGTAACGAAGAGATAGAGGGAGAAAAAAAAAAACCAATGTCTTATTTCAATTGCTTCAGATGTGATCCGAATAAATTGCATGGAAAATTGTGGGAAAATCTTTTCTTAATTCTATTAATAAAAATACTATCGAAATTGATTTGTCATATTTCTTGATCGAAATGTAATCGTCGATTTAAGATGAGAAAAGAAAGAACGAAATAAAAAAGAGGGAGTCAAAAGGTCGAGTATTGTAAACGCGTGTGTTATCATCGTTCTGATGTATCGCATGTACAACACAAATATGAAATTATTATAAAATTAATAGCAGTAGCTTGTAAAGAGGGTTTCAGCTTGAGAATTTAGTGTGCATAACAAATGGGGGACGAATGTGAACATTTTCACATGAGGGTGTACAGTGTACACTATAAAAATTGACTTTGTTCGTTTTTACATTGATCAATGTTTCTGTTTGATTCAATTTCATACGATTTTGATAACAAAACGATGAGAAAAAACTAAAGACAATTTTTCCAAAAAAAAAAAAAAAAAAAAAAAATAAAAGAGTTGAAAGAGACAAATTGTTCTCGTAATTACGAATGACGATAATTGTTGGAAAAATTTGTCACATGAGTTATGTCTAAATTCCATTAAATTTCATGAAAACAATCCATGACAATGATGATGATTTAAAAATTTGTTAAGTATTTCATCAAAGATTTCTGTACATTGAGCATGGCTCATCGCATTCTAATTCGATAATCGATTGCATGCAGTCTGTCTGATCATAACATATGTTGTTATGTCATTAGATACAGGCGCTGTGGTTTATGATCTTTTTCACTTGAATGAACTCATCGGCAAACTTCAAGCACACAGTTCACCCAAAACAAAGCGAACAAAATCAACGAGAAGAGAAAAAAAAAAAAATGAAAAAGAAGAAAAAAACATTTTATCATTTTCATAATTTGAAACAATAAATTATAACGAAATATTGTTGCACTTGACATCGCACTCCTGCTTTCATCATTTAACACTGACAATGCACTTTTGTCATCCATTCCGAAATTCGTTCCAATTCACATTGAATCCATTCATATCGTTCTAATGCACCGTAATTATGGAAATATTCAATTAAATGTTAGAGAGTACCCAGCAAGCGAGAGAAAAATGGGAATTGGGAATGAATTTGAAAAAGTGGGAATGTGAGAGTGAAAGGAAAAAGAGTAGAGAGAGAGAGAGAGACAAGGACGAGAGGGGAAAAGAACATGAAGAGAAAAACGAGAAAGAAGATGAATGCATATGATTATGAAACAGCGATAAGCACTTGACCTCTGTATTATATATGGAAAAGAGTGTTATTGAGTCAATCGACAACATAGTGAGCAGCATGATGCATTAGCTCGATGATGGAACGATATTCCAAACAATGGCATTGCATTCACGCTAATAATGAAATCAATTAGGTCTCTCTGTGTCCATGATTTCATGATGAGCGGAACATTTTTGTGTGAATCGTCCCATTGACTGATGTAGGTGTCATTGACTCATACTCCAGATGTACCAATTTTCAATAACCACAACAGCAAAAATGTGTTTAAGATTTTAAGTGTGAAAATATTTTGCATTTTTCTCTCTCTCTCTCTCTGTCTCTACTCGATTGTAATAAAAATATTTCGTACGTGGCCTGTTTTCTTCTCCTTTTTTTTCCATTTTAATATCGTGATGATTGCCATAAACGAATGATTAGATTACACACAAAATCACTATAAAATCAGCATGAAACGACTTAAGGCAATTTTCATGTACTTGTGTCTGTTTCGATGGCTACGGTTCGCCTCCTCGAAATCATGTCTCTTTTTTTTTTTCTCTCAACTCTCATGCTAATGCACATTGAATGATGTTGTAATAATCTGACATTGCCGTACGTATTCGGTGGGCTACGTTTTTATAACTGAATTTTGGTGTACATTTGTGTGTTCGCTCTGGATTCTATATTCATGCTTGGATTGCCATCTATTTGTGTGCAATATGCTGTACATTAGGTACGCATCACCGATGAATAAACGATAAATGTTCCCTTCGCATTATGCGTGTATTTTGTGATTCGGCTACGGATCCCTGTTTTGCCATATCGTATTATGTACACTTTTGTGTTTATAGTCGACTGGGTATCGGATATTCAATTTAAACGATTTTTTTCTTCTCATTTCTCACTCACACTTTTTGTGTTTATTGTGATGCTGAGCATGATTTGGGGATGTTCTCAATGTGTCCAATACTCAAAGTCACAGTATGCCTAGCACATCTCATTTAATGAATCAAATCAAAATGTTTGGCTCTTCTAGTGGTTTGGCTTTGGATGTTGTTGCTGGGCCATATTCTATTTGGCACAAATGATGAATTGTTATTTTTACAATGGTGTTCCAATCGAATAAGTAGCCTATCATCATACCGTAATGTTATTCAATTACATCCAAAGTGGATCTATTTGAAAAGGATACTCCTCTTTCCGACGCAATATCGAAATGTGAAATCATTGCGCGCCCGTTTTTACTAAACAAGCAACAACACAAAATGGTGAAGAAAGTTTCTGAAGAGTACATCAATCAATTGAGCATGGATTTGATGAAGGCAATTTCGATAAATAACTTTTGTCCGACTTTTGCTTTTCTGCTTTTTTTTATTTCTTTCAATTTTTATCACTTTTTTCTGAAGTTTTTTTTTTTCATTTAAGTGACTCTTTCTGTCTCTGTATTTTCTAATTTATAATTTATCCCTGTCCGTTCTATCTCTTTTCTTCATTTTTCTTACATTTTATTCCTTTTCATTCCTTTTCAATTTTTTTCCTTCGTTTCCTCCCTCATTACAGATGACCGAAATGCAGAGGAATTTTTTTTTTCAGAGACGTTTGATCAAGAATGAATAGAAAAACCAAAGAGAAATGTATAATGCTGCAACATAAGGCGGTTTACTGTTTATGAATTCAAAATTAGAAATCGGAAGTGAATAAGAGGATCGAAATGGAAAATTACAAAGCGAAAAATCAATTTCCAACAGAAAGGAAACTCATTATTGCTCTTTATGTCAAACGGTAACAGCAAAACGAAAGATGATGGACAAAAAAAAAAACGTCTAAGTTTTCAGTTGTTTAGAACTAAAGTTGTTTCTAACAAAACAAAGAACGATTACAAATACGAAAAGAAAACATGTTTCAAAAGTTAGTGCTTAAGATGTAATTGTCGAGCATCATTCCAAAAACCGTGCAAATTCAATGTGTTTTTCTTTTTTTCATTTGTCATCCGACATTAATTTGTTTTTCTTTGCTCAATAGAGTAGCACCAAACATGTACACAAACATCTAAATCCTGGATTATATTTGTGGAAGTTTTATCTCACATGCGTGTGTATTCGTTTTTATTTTTCTTAAAAAAAAAAAAAAAACGATAAATTTGAAACTGCAAATATCTCATTTCAGTGTCGAATTTGTTTTACAATACAAAACTGAAAGATTGAAACTCAATTTGTTTTTATTCTGGTTTATCGGCTATTTAAAAAACAACAACAACAAGAAGAAGAAGTAGAAGAAGAAGAAGGAGAAACGGATCCTACAATGTCACATAGAAAAATTGTCTGTTTTGTTACATCACGTACACAAAACCATGAGAATCATTTGAACTGCGGAACATTATAAAAAACGAATCATTGAAATTTGGAGAAAAAAAAAAAATCAGAACATTGAAAATGCAGAAAAGGAAAAACAATTGAAATAAACCACCTTCAGTAAGCAAGAGAAAAACAGTCAAACAGGTATTCAATACGCAGAATTTTTTTTTTCCAAATTTTGACCGACAAATGCAACGATGCGTAAACGCACAAAAAAGATAAAATGAAAATATTATATTACGCACGTTGACAACGATGACGATGCATTTCAGGAAGGCCATTGTTATAGCTCATCTGATCTGATCTCTGTATCGCTCATTTACGAATGCTTATCATTTGATCGTCAATGATCCAATATTCAGTTCAGTTCTTACAATTTTTTTTTTTTTTTTTTTGAAAAAAATCAGAAAAATGAAAACAAATGACATTTCTTTCCTTTAACGTGTTGAACAGAATTCAATTCTTATTTTGCTTATGTGATTTTCATATGAATTTTGTATGAATCGAATAGAATGTGTTAAAAACCATTCTCGATCATTTTGTTCCAGTGAATTGAAAGTGTGAAAATACGATTTGTTATCAATTGTACTCGAAAAAAAGAAAATTGTTGTGGATGCACAAAGTAGATCAAAAACAATAGACAAAAATGTCCAAATCTTCATGCAGAAATGACAATAATTCGTGTATTGAAAACCATTTTTTTTTTCGGGGGGTGTCAACGAAAATGCAGAAGCAACAAAACGAAGAACGTTACCAAAACAATACAAATATTCAATTGTTTCTTTAAGTGAATGAATGTCTTATTGATGCTGATCTTATTGTTTTATTTAAATCGACTATATGTCCGTTCACCACCCATATCCTTCTCCTGCAAATAGATCACAATTTCTTCTTTTTCGAATTCGTTTTGTTCGTTTTTTCGTTATACGATTTTGGCATATTATCACGTTTTGTGTCTATTTCGGATAACTATTGAGTGCATGTTATGGCATTGTGTCCAATGCATAGATACAAACAAATTTCCAAGAGATTTTCTCGCTTTCAGTTCTTTTATTTTTTTGCATGTTCGACGTAAGGGATTAAGATCATGATTTCATTTTAGTTTCTTCTTCAATGTCAATCGATGGCATTTCTTTTTGTCGTCCTTTTTTTTCTTCGACTAAGTTATTCAATTGTGTGTCGGACCAATTCTCTACTGAATAAAGAAAACGATGAAGATCACACTTTTGGCATTTTTCTCCTCTGTATTTTTCAAAGTGAAAATTGGCATTTCAATGGAAACGATGTGCCTTCTTTCAAATCTTAGCATGATTCAAATATTTCTCAATTCATTGTATCGTTTTGGGCATTCATCGGATAATTCGGTTTTTTCATCTTTGGTTCGATGTTTTGTTGAACCAAAAATTGCCGTGTTACGATTAAATCATGCTCACACAATATGACTACAATGGCCGGATATAGTGCGTACATATTTTTATTATGGGTTTTTAGTGCAATTCAATTTGCGCATGAAAGCAAAACACATTTTGCGCTTAAGTTCTTAGTTTGGTTGAGCGTGATACAAATGCATCACTTTCAACAGATTCTCTTGTCAATTTTGGCTTTTTTCTTACACTTATTCACTTTTCCTTACTCTCTCACTTTCTCGATCTCTGTCGCTATCTCTGTTTCTTCCAGTGTCTCTTGCCTTCTAAATCTGTCTCCTTTTCATTTGATCTCTTTTCAATTTATTCGGAAATGCTGAGGTGTGATTCTAAGAAATGCAGAGAATGAACCAATTTTTTTTCTTCTGATTGAAGTTGAATTTCAATTTTGGTTGTAATTCAGTCATCTTTATTTGAGACCATTTTATTGGCAAAATACTTGATACGCATACGCCTCGTTACATTTCATTCCATTTCTTTAACAACAACAAAAAAAAAAGCAGCAACTGTGCGACCAACCAACAGCCATTGTCAATAATTGAACAACACAATTTGATTATGATATTGTGTCATTTCGATTGATTGTTCAATCCAAAAAAAAAAAGTCTATCTCATCTCCGGCAAGTCACCCCACTTTGAATGTGAAATGGTAAAAAAAAACACTGACATAAATATGCAAATCGCCTCTTGATGTCAATCAAATGTCAATTTCCATTTCGTTTCGATTGTTTTATTTGTTGTTTTGGCTACATCAAAAATTCACTATAAGTTGTAATCTCAAGTGACTGAAGCGCATTTTTTTTCCCATCAATTTCTCTGTGGCCACAATGCATATCTTTTTGGTCACCACATCACATTCAAATGACGATTTTTTTTTTTTTTTTTAATCTGATGTCATTTGCATTTTTTATACAGAGCAAAGATATTGAGAAAATATCAATTTCAATTACTATTCATAAAATGAAAAGAAAGAATTTTTGGATGAAAATTGGTTTTGCATTTAATGGCATTTGAAAAAAAATAATTTATTTTCAATGTTCAATGAAAGAAAGAAAGAAAGAGAGATCATTCAAAAGATTTCAATTTTCTATTAAATTGAACATTTGATTGTATGTCATAAATGGTTGCTTATTGTTGCATTCATCTTATTATTAAGATAAAAGCGAATATTGACCGGAGGTAACGGATTGTCCAGTCTGCACCTTTTCTTTTGTGTCATAATTGTGTGATTGGTAAATTTCCGTTGCCGTTGGTCATTGAATTATTTAAAATGGAATTCAAATATATTCAAGACGCAATTCAAATACGACTTAATGAAATACGATATCTTTTGGTCACTTCCGAGTTCAAGGATAGAATACATTCAACAAAAAAAAAAAAAAAAAAAAAAAAAAAAAAACCAGAATGTGTGCCAGAGAAATTATGGTTTCTGACATGTTCAAAATTCTAAAAATAGCATTGTTTCGAGAAAGATCTTTATATGAATTTTTCTAAAAGAGTTTCCAAAAAGTTGAAATTCCCATTGATATAAAACCGTTAAAATCAACAATGGGAAAATGGTGAAATTGTTAATTTTTACCAACGGATTATAAGTGCAACCGAGATTTGGATGAGAAGAATTAAAACCAACCGTTCATTGTTTAATGAATATTTCACTTTTATTTGAAATGCACAGAGAGTGAAAGAAAATAAAAACTGCTTCTATTTTTTTTTCACCATTGCAATGATGGAAATTAACCCTCAATGAAACCATTCATTAATAACATGCGAGCGGTGAAAGTGTCAAAGAAGCGGATAGAATTAGTATGTTCATTTTAGTGAATAAAAAGTGTTTAGTTTTGATGAAGCGATCGATTGCATGTGTGCAATAAGCATTAACAATCTCATCAAAAATTAGTGCGATATTGGGTAATGGCTATCCCTCTCAATATTAAGTGACGAACGAAAAAAAAAAAACGATTTTTTCAACTAAAAAATTCGATTTTTCCATCGTAAATGAGGCTTAAGACCGACGGAACAAAAAAAACCAACAATCCTGCATTGGAAATGTGTCTCTATTTACAGAATGGATAGTGAGTGAGAGAAGAAGAAAAAAATAGACGAAATTTGAAAATGAGATAAATGCCAAATTACCCTCATCGTATACGCATGTGTGAATAAATCGTCGGAACTGCACATGGCCAAATTTTCAATGTTTGTTCAAAAATAGGAAAAAAAAAAATGTATAAGCCGAAAGATGTAATGTTGTATTTTGATATGTTGGTGACATATTCAGTAGCCGTATCCACAATTTTGGTACAAATACCAGCGTAAAATAGCGAGCCACACAATACAAATTGTGAGGCTGTGTCGATATAGAAAATCAACCGAAGAGAGAGTGAGAGAGAGAGAGAGAGAGAGAGAAAGATGAATTGAATTTGAGAAGAAGAAAACATCATAGAATTCAAAGAAAATCACCGAATCAGGCTTCAAATTTAAAGAGAAGATGAAAAAAAAATCTCCCTAAACATCACACGCATAACAATAAAAACGACCATCAAAAATGATTTCAAATAATTTTCGAGTGAATCCATTTCATCATAAATGAATATTTTGTATCTTTCACTTCTAGATACAATTTAGCAAATTGGCAATGCAATTGAGCATGTGTGACTCTTTTGGTTTGCAAAAAATTGTTAAGTGAGATCGTACCAACGTAATCGAAAACATCAACAAACAATCATTTTGTTGAAGTGCTAAACAAACTATCTGATTGCAGGTAAAGAAACAATATTTTGTTTTTCTTCTCTTTTTCAGTCATTCATGTGGTTGAGTGCAGAAAATCGACAATATTTTTCAATTATGACACCAAAACCCATCTTGATGTAATACAGACATAACATACAGCTGAACATAGGAATGGTATGGATGAGGGGCAAAACAAGAAATTAGACGCTTCCTTTCATTCATTGCGTTGCATTGGTTATTTATTTCTTTGGCCAGGTGGAAACCAAACAAAATATTAAGTATGTGCCATTTGATTGACAAGACAAAGGGTTCTGATGCCGATGCGCGCACGGCAATGACAGTCACTGACACACACACACACATACATAGTGTCACAAAGGAAGCGTATCAACCACCATGAAACAAAATCAGGGATTTAATGGCGAATAAAATATGATTTCGTTTTTCTTGATTTTTTTTTTTTTCTCTATTTTGTTTCTCTTCGATTGCTCTTCTCTGCTCAATTCGATTTTCATCTCTCTTTCCTTTCAAATGAATCTCTACTTCCCTAGTCTTCTCTCTTCTTTTTTTTTTTGCTCTTCTTTGGTCTTCTTCACACTGCAAATGTTCATCGACATTGTCAATTGATGATTAAATTGAGAATTGCACAATTAGAACATTCCATGAAAAATGATGTTATAATCATCTGCGCCAGGCGATGATACGATCACAATAAGCCGGATCAAATAAAAAGGAAGCGAAAATTGAGATATTTTTTTTTTCTTTATTTTCGATTCGCTACCGTTTCTATGTTTACATCCTACCTTAAGATGTGATTGAAAAGAAATGGCATTTTCCACATACAAACATCTTCACAATGATAAATGATCACAAATTGAATATTAGCCATAGAAACTCTTTTTTTTTTTTTTAAACACAGAAAATTCTCAATGCACAAAATGGATTTATATGATGATTAATCGAATTCAGAATCAACACCGCATAAAATTGTCGATGGATTTATAATTTTACAGTGTGCATTTATTTGGCTTTTGCTTCATTGTTATTGCTTGTTTGCGTTCATTGTTTGGATACAGGCATTTTTAAAGGATTCCAGAAAAGAAAGCGAAAGCGAAAGCAAACATTTTGATCCACTTTTAATCAATTAGAAAATTTATTATTAGCCGGTTTATTTCGTTTTTTTTTTTTTTTGTTTGTGTATTTCTATCAACAAATTTGTTCGTTGCAGGCATATTTGCGGAGGCAAGCGCCTCAAAAGGAGATGATGATGGATTTGTTATGCTGGCACATTACACAAAAGGCAAAATCAAATAAAATGATGCTTAAAGGTAATTTTATTGCCACAATTTTTGGTTGTTGTTATATTTGCTTTTTACATGTTTCGCCTCCATATTTTTCATTAATTTCTCGATCATTTGCAGCTTCTTGGCGTGTGTCACATACCATGTATGCTGTTATGCAATTTCGTTCAGAGTTTTCGTTTCAATGAATGTGATTTATTGTTACATCATATTGAGATTAAATTCTTATTTAATGAAAAACAAGTACTTATTCTATTTATATCGATATATTTCATAATGTTTTCATATCACTTTGCATTGTGCGTTCTTAATTTGGATATTAAATTGATGGCTTTTGTTCTAAGTTTTGTTATTCTGTGCAAATTTAGCATTATTGAGGGAAATACGTATGAAAATTGTGGTGGAATTTAATCGAATTAAAGGTTTTTGAATTATTTTCAGAATTTAGAAAAAATTGGAAAATTTGAAAAAAAATAAAGGAAAAAGAATGGAAATAGTTAAAAAACAAAAACGAACTTTGAAAATAAACGAAAAAATCAAAAGTTTTCGATCTATTTTCAAAATGTATTCATTTCATTGGCACCCCTTTTTTTTCATATCGACAGTCATATGACTTTAACACTCACCCGTTTATATGTGACTTAAATGAATATAATTATGGTTGGGAATACACGAAGAAGGGTATTTTATGAAAGCGGCAACACAAATAATGGAATAAAAAATCCGTCGAGGTATCGTTCTTCTTTTTTCGATCTCTCTCTCTCTCTCTCTCTCTCTCTCTCTCTCTCTCTTTCTCTCTGTTTCTCTCTATTCATTCACTTATTTTTTATTCAATCACTTCGTACGTTGACGTTTCTATTTTATGTTTAATGTTTGGCACAAGCAGAGCATTTGCATTTGATTCATATATGTTGTTGTCGTTTTTTTTGTCCTTTTGAAATTCACTTTATTCAATTCAAGCCTTATGAATACATAATATCATTGGGATGTTATGTTTAAATGTTGATGCCGTCGTTGAATTGAAAAAAAAAAAAGAAAATCCAATACCGAAAATGAAGTTAAAAAGTCGTTTTTCCACGTGAACGATTTGATGAGTACCAAAAAATTTGTAATGGATAATTTTTTGGTATTATCCATTGTTGCTCACCGTTTTTGTTTGTTTGAAATTGAGTGAGTAACGAGAAAATGAGAACGATAGAGAGAGAATTCAATATAAAGAGAAAATAAAGAATCTACTTGACGTAGGCATAACATGATTGAAACGTTTATTTAAAGAGGATTTTCGATAAATAAATTATTTGGCTATTGATAAAGATGCTTGAATTGGCAAAATGGCTATCGATCGTGCACTTGAAATGAGGCCATTTCTCATTTTTTTTTTATACACTTGAATAAAAAAAAACAACAAAAAAACCCAATACTTAATGTTCCATTGTACGGTTATCCAATTTCGTATGCTTAATCCAATGAAATAATGTTGTTTTTAACAATAATTTTATTGAAGAAAGCCATTTTGTATAAAAAGATTCGAAAATTTATTTTCTCAATATAAACTTCTCAAAAACAACAAAGAAAATGTCTGACAACTTTGTAATAAAATGATTCTCCAAAAGTAATTGTTCTATTGAAAGTTAGCATTTTGCGTAACAATTTTTTTTGTACAAAAAAAAAAACGAAACGAGACATTATGAATTATTTGTGAATATAATTCATATAAATGTTGTTGTTAAGCGAATCATTGAAAAATTACATATAATTTGAATGATTGAAATGTGGTAAGAATGTCCAGTCATCTGTTTAATTCAAAAATTCAACGTGCACAACCCTCTCCGAGTGAATGTTCATTAATTTTCTGACCAATTTGCTCGCATGATGACAAGATAATCGGTGTAAATTTATCAATGGTCAATTTCACACAATTGCAAACAATATTAATGTCCGGCAATTTATAAAATTGAAACGCCAGATGGGCACGATTAAGGCAAAATATCTAACATATTTTGACAAATTTTGAAACAGACGACAATTGGCAAACCAAAACGATTGTTGTGCTGTTATAAGTGTTAAGTATTTGCATCGGTTTGAGTTTCACCTCATTTTTGGTATTTACTTTAAAGATAACCATTACAATTGCAATTGCAATTGTCGCTATTTTCTCGAACTTAATGGATTCCGTTTATGTGTTAATTGTTATTTACACATACAATACCAAGTGATTGGGGAAAGGAAAAAATGCTTAAGCCGACTTTTGTTGTTGAATGAAGAGCATTCATTCGTTGCATTGAAAGTGAATTTGTACTGTATGCAACGAGATTTTATTTGTGTAGTGAGAGAGTGTAAGCTAGCTGTCAGATTATGAAAATCGATATTAATGAATTTGCATGGAAAAAATGCCATTCGAATAAATTGGGTGAAAATGATGTAAGCAAACTTTCAACATAATCTAATCACTTGCAAATCGTGTTGATTCGATTGAAAATGAATGGAAAATGTAATGAAAAAAGTTCCGTTGATTTTAAAAGTAACCGAAATAGAAATGTAAATTGAATTTCTCGAGCCGGTGTGATTTATGGCCGATTTGGGATATTTTAATTGAAAAATCCAAACATTGCGCAAAATAAAAATTCATGATTTACGTTGATTCACATAAATTGACTGATAATTGTGTCACTAATGATTCCAATGACACAACGAACGTTCGTTTGAATTTACACCATCGGATCATTCCGCATCAGTGCGCTAATTACTGACTGACGCGTTCGCACACATTCAATTCAAAAGTAAAACCACGAAATGCGGTAGTGTGTTTCGTTTTTGTTTTTTTTTTTTCTTGTAATAATACCCTCAAACACAACATTCAATATCAGACGTTACAACTGTTACACGTGAGTTAAGCTATTATTTAGCAGCAAACAACAAGAATCGTCATCTCCATCCAAGAACAATCATTTGCCACCCTTACACAAAACTCATTCAAACGAACGTAATGTTAACCCAAAACGGGAAGAATTTATGAATTTTCTCGAAAAGTGACTAGTTGCTGAATTTGCAAAGTGAGACTACAAAGATGAATTGCTTAACACCCCCTCATTTATACACAATTCAAAAGCATATGTTTGCGTTGTAATGGGGAAACGGTAGAAACAAATGAATATGTCTTACATCAATGATAACAAAGATTTTGTAAGAACAAAGAGAGAGCGTGAGAGAGAAAGAGAGAGAGAGAGAGAGAGCGAGAAACAGAGAGCGTGCGAGAAACAGAGAGAGAGAGAGAGAGAGAGAGAGAGAGAGAGAAGAGAGAGAGTAAGGAAGAGAGAGAGAGAGAGAGAGAGAGAGCGAGAGAGAGAGAGAGAGAGAGAGAGAGTGAGAGAGAGAGTGAGAGAAATGAATTGGATTTCCTTCTGCCGGCAAATTTAAATTTGTTGGTGGTGAAAATTGCATCAATTTAGTTTGTTAAGAGAGATTATAATACGATTACATCATAATAATATTGTTGGAAATTTGATCAATCAACAGCATTACATACAATGCGACGAATCGTTTGCCAACGACATGGAAACTTTGATCTTTTAACATTTTGTGCGCTTCTTATGCTTTGATTACAAATTCACTTTATTTGGATGTTTTATATCAATTTGTGTGCACGTTTACATAGCGCACACCACTTGCTCAAATCTTGATGACTTGATAGATGTGTTGACTGGTTAATGATGCGAAAACAATTATAGAAAATCAAACTTGTTTTGAAGGGTGATTTTTCTTCGGTCATTTTTTCTCCCTTAGTTTACTTGCTTTTGAATGAATTTCTCAAGTGTTACTTACCTCCCATGCCACATTTTTGTCCATTGGTTCACTTTCCGTAAAATGAAATGGATACGGCCCGAATTGAGAACCGCGATGTAATGTCCTTTTTGCATAAATCGCACCATTTTGTATATCCAATGCTATTTGCGGTTGAAATTGTTCCAATTCATTTATTGATAATTTTTCATTTGATCGAGACACCTACAGAATTTTATAGAAAAATGGGAAATATACTCAATATAAAGCAGAAAATAAGAAAACAAACAAAATCCTATTTTAACAAGCACAATTTCTAATTGTTACAATTAAACAAAACAATATTTTAATTTGTAATTGGTTCAAGACCATGTTTACCTTGTTATAAAATCGACGATCCAAAAGATAATTTGGCGAACTCTGAAGAAGGTCCGGCAATGAACTTCCACTTCTTTTCGACATTTCAAGTTCGTCCCCACTACCACCTGTTTAATTAATGAAACCAAACAAAAGCACACACAATCGTAAATATTTTGAAATTTCATGGAATGCGAGAAATATTCAAACAATAATAACAATAATACAAAAACACTGTTTTTCCTTCAGGTCAATAAATTCATAAGAATAGTCGCTAAGAATAGCAGAGATTTCTTTTTTTTTTTTTCTCAAAGGGGCAATGGCATTTTGTCACCATCGCAGGTAATTACAATTATCCGGAACCAAACTGAATGTTATTTAATCGCTGATTCAATTCAATCGTCACAATTTAAATAAATGATATCACGTGCCTAGCTCTCGTTAAATGAATTGCTCATAATGTAATGAACACTTTAAATTTAATCAAAACAACAATAGTATCCGGTTTCATTCTAAGTTGGAATTTCAAATTTTTTTTTTTTTTTCACTTTTATTTTCCCCGTTCAATGATCAATTTGAAATCAAACAATTCTAATGAATTTCATTTAATAATTGCGAAACACTTTTAAGTGGCACAAGTTCATACAAAAACAATACTTATTGAGGCAGGATTTCCTTTGAAAAAGTGCAATTTTACAACGAAATTTTGATATTTTCCAACAAAAAGGACGATTTTATTTTTTCAAAGAATCAATTTTGAAGAAAGGACAAAAAGAGATTTTTTTTCAAAACAATGCAAGTTAAATGAAATTAAAATACATTGATTCGGCTTATTTTTTATACAACAATTTTCCGAGTCAGAAAAAAGGGAGCATTTATAACATAGAAAATTTTTCATATTTCATAGAGTTTGATTTAATGAAGATTTGAGTTTACAAGAACAATGATTCATTAGATGGACTTTATCTTATTCCTTAAAGTTCGGAACTTAAAAAAATCTTTGATTTTATTTGTTTTCATGAGTTTGATTCAATCAGAATTTTTGTATTTTCTTCAATTATTATAAACGAGTCTCTTATTCTCTTGACGTTTTAATTTTTTTTTTTCGTTTTGAATTTATTTTTATTTTCATGGTCACTCCATAATTTCACATGGATTTGCATTTTCACGTGAATTTTGATTTCTACATTTTGTGCGAATTTTTAAAATGATCTTCATTACAAATTTCACAGTCAAAAGTCAGATTTGATTTTAAACAGCGTTGAAAAGTTTTGATTTACAGTAAGAACAAGTTTTTTGAACAATTTAGAGTGGATTATTTTCGAATTTTTATTGATAAACTGAAGATGATTTAAAAAGATCACACATTTCGAGATGTACAATGTATTGTTATTTTGAATTTTTCCTTTTTTTTATTCTCAAAAATTGATAACTGTCTCTAATACCTGTTGTATCATATGACGATGATAATGATAAATTCATTTTCAATGTGTTTTTTTTCTAAATTTTTCTATCGAGTCTCGTACAATTTTCAAACAAATCAATGTTTGTTTACACTAAATTTCATTTTAAGAAAATCACTTTTTTTCACGAACTGCAGATTATTCATGTAAAATTGTTATTATTTTTTTCAACAATGTATTATGTTTTGATTTGCACAATAATGACTTAAACACGTTTTTATAACTAATTTGCACAAGATGATTGTCACTTTTGATCAGCGAAGAAAATGCTTTTTTCAATTTTTTTTCTTTTCTTTTCGAATCAATTGAATTCCGTTGAATAATTTAAAATCAATAAAAGCAATGTAAAAAATTAATAAATTAAAAGAAAAATGTGTATGGCACAGAATTCGTTGAATTTCGATCACTTAAAATGCACAAACATTTAAAAAAAAATAAACAAAAAACAAAGTGAAACGATGTTGTTTCATCGATTGTTGTTTTTCATCAAGTGAGAGATCGTTGTGTGACGACGATGATGTCGCTATCCAAATGTTTTAGTTGCACAGTTTATCGAAAGCGAATAGTCGGTAAAACTGTGATAGGCCTGACTGGCATCCGCTTTGGTATTGTCTGTCTGTTGCGTGTGAATAGCAACTACTAGTATCGGCTCGGATTGAAAGACGACAACGACGGCAACGAGAGGAATCAGTTTGTTGTTGTTCCAAGGATGCTTGAAAAATTGTTTTGATTTAATTGTCAAAATGCCAAGGGGCAGACGAACATCCCCTTCTCTATATTTTCAATTCTGCCTATGTACGAACGATATATCGTTACAATGCACGTTCGCTTATTCTAACACATACATTCTTCCTCACTCTTCCGTCTATCTTTCTCTCTCTCTCTCTCTCTCTCTCTCTCTCTCTCTTTTTCCCATTTACTCTTTTTCATTTTCCATTCTGTCGTTTCCATTCTCACATTTTCGCACACAAACAAACAACACAGTGATCACTGAACTGATCCAGCCCGGACAACACAAACGCACACATCGACAACCAAAAAGATACTATATTTAACTACCGATGCCACATTGATATAGTTTTGGCATATAATCATCGCACAAAAATGATTCGATTGTATTGTCACTGTACAAGCAAAAGCACTCACTCATTTACTCATTCGTACGCATACATACATAGATTGAGGCCCGAACTCAAGCCCGAGCACGATGCTCCGTTGCCGCACGGATTTCATCGTCCCGTTTCACTTTACTACAAACATAAATCCATATGCTCTTTCAGTACAATGGCATACAAGAGAAACGGATACATTCCGTATTAAGCGCATTTAGTCATTTTTGCTCTCTGTATTCATTTGTTTTGTGTGCGCTCTTCTCTGTAAACTTGTTGTTGTTGTTGTATTTGTATTTTTGTTGCTCTATTCTAGTATCGTTCATTTCGTCTGTCAGATAGAACCGTGGCAATACACAGAGTGGAAAATAGAGAGACATCATGACGATCTAAATTGAATGTTACTGCATTGTTGTTGTTGTTGTTGGTTATTCGTACCGTCGAATGTATCTCTCTCAACGTTTTTCCAATTCAAACAAACTCAGTAGCATCAACAAAAGGGAGTGGCATTGGGCGGTCTTTAAGGGATGTTTTTCATCTTTGTGTGTTTGCATGTGATACGTATCAGATGTGTACGCAAACATTTAAGAGATTTGCTATGAACTTCGACTCATCCGCTACCGAATTTATTTGACTCTTGCTCTAATAAAATCGTTCTATTACGATGAATCTCTATACTCATACACACAGCAAAAACGGAAATTTCTCTATTATCGCAATAGAATGAGCGTAAGTGGTGAGTTTTCGCGATTTATCACAAGCAAGTAGGTTTATGTGAAGAAAAAAAAAAAGTTTTTTTTTCCAAAAAATCAATGCCAGTTCATTCAGAAATGAGAAGTGAAAAAAAAAACCAATTGAAATGAGAATGAGACAAAAAAGGTATAAAAGTGAGATGGAATGTGAATCGAATTTACCGATTTGCATTGTGAAAATGTATTAGCAATTGTAATGGAAAGGCGTGTGCTTTTGATATATCATCGTTTATCATCGTCGATTTCATTATGTGGTTGTCATCGTATCAATGAACGAAAAATGGTATATAAAGCGATTGAGTTCGTCGTATGCAATCGAATCAAATATTGATATCTATTGTGCGAAAGCGATTTTCACGTGGAAAGTCTGTAAGAGAGAGAAAGAGAGAGAGAGAGAAGAGAGAGAGAGAGAGAGAGAGAGAGAGAGAGAGAGAGAGAGAAAGCGAGAGAGGGAGAGAAAGAGATTGAGAAGTTCTTGCTCCCGCTCTCTCTCTCTCTCTTTCTCTCTCTCTCTTCTCTCTCTCTCTCCCTCTCGTCGTCATCGTCGTCGCATCTCATATTGTCTCATCAGTTGGTTGATCCCGGTTTGCCATTGCCATTGGTAAGAGAGACACATTTTTGGTTGGAAAAATACATAATATGAAAAGAAAATTACGGAAAATGTTATGTACGGGTGTTATGAGCTCATGCTCAGATGCTCATCCACATGCCCATATTTGGCAAACCGCACTTATACACACTTGTATCTTTCGTATATTGTCTGATTTGATTCTGTGTAGCTGAAAATGTGTTTGCGAAAAGCGCTAGAGATGTGATTATGGTGATGGGATGATGATGATGATGATATTGTGGTCGCAGCAAACAGTATTTTTGTGGTGGTAGTGGTAATGGTCGTCATCGTCGTCGTCGTCGTCGTCATCGTCATTGTCGATTACGAATGATAAAGATGTGTATGTGCGATGTGCGTCCTGAAAAAAGGATACAGCATTGGCCTTTTTCTTTTCATCTCAATTGGTTTTTCTCCATTTTTGGTTGGTGGATGATGATTTCGCATCCGATGATATTACATTTCGGGGTTGGATTGAACCATATTGAGTGAGAATGAGAGAGCAAGATTGAAAGAGTGGCAATGAAACAGAAAGAGAGAGAGAGAGAGAAAGAGTAAAAAAGACAACGAAATTGGATGTGAGAGTGAAACACCGAGAAAAGAATGAGAGAAAAAGATACAGAGAGTGAAACGAAAAACACATCACAACACACAGAGAGCATTTCATATTCCCTTGTATTATCTACTCCATATCAATGGTATTCCATGAGTTTGCGTTCTATCTGTATCTTTTCTCGCATCAGCGCAATGGTATTCTACGCAGAAATAACGTGTCTCTTTCGGCCCAGATTTATCTGCAGTAATCTCAATGAGATGGGTTCCGTTTAAGGAATTTCACTACACTGAATATTCGCTCAATCCCACAATAAAACGGAGAATGGGATGTAGGCAGGGCCAGAAATATGTACCATTATCTTGGTCGCTTCATGAACATATGTACACAACACATTTTCAATAAACAATTACATTTTCTTGATTTCCAACAACAATTTTTAATTCTTCGAATAAACATTCAACACATTTTCAAGTCATTTTTTCTTCTCTTTTCAAATTTAGAATTTTATTCGCAATTTTGGTGATGGTTAATGTCATAAATGAATATTTTTGTCATTTTCTTCAATTCAAATTAATCTTTTTCATTTAACTGTTTAATCGAATTTTCTCTATTTGCAATGACTTTTTTCTCAAAACATTTACACAAACTTTTTTTTTTTTCTTTTTTCGACTTTTTGATGAATCGGATTCTTTTTTATTCTTACCTTTCATAGGACATTTTCTCTCTCATTTGTTTTATTTTCTAAAATATTTTTTTGAATGATTCAACTCGAATTGTATTCAAAAATAATCAGCGTTTCTTTCCTCTTCCTTCTCTACTTCTTTTATACTTCTTCTTCAAATATGTTTTCATTTGAATATTTCTCAGTGAGAAATTTAAAATATATAACCGTCAATGTGCATCAATGAAAATCTCATTGAATTCCAAGGAAAAAAAAAATAGAAAAATCTCATGCACAAATTAACAATAAATTTTAATCCTTTTAAAAGAATTTATGTGATAACTTCTTCCACATGAACTGGCCTCAATGCGTATGTTCTTTTTTTTATCTTCTTTTTTATCTATTCGTTTGATCCCTTCAACACTTGATTATGTAAATGTCAACCCATCAATTCAAAAAGATTCTTTTTTTTTTTTTGCAACTGGTACCATGACTTTTTTGTTATACCTAAAATATGAATGCATTCTTCATTGATTCAAGAAAGTGGAAATAGAATAGAATCGTATTAATGAAGCAATATGAAATAGATCTATTTCTACAACTGTTCGGTTTAAATAAACCGAGAATTTGTATTATTGCAACTAAAAGAAAGTATGCAAAAAGGAATTGTAATTGTGTATAAAATATGCAAATGAAATGGAAAATGTCTTTGTTAACTGACTAATTTATAGATATTCTTTATATTCAATTTTATCTCTCATCACTGGCTAAACATTACATTAATAGTTTAAGCAAAAGCATTTGCTCTAATTACATATTCATAGTTAAGGTTAAATAAAATCATGTAAAACTCTTGTCATAAATGTATATACATATACTGGTATGTCTCTGTGTGGTAAAATGGAAAAAATTTATTGCGTGAAAATTATAACTGTACTATTCATGGATGATCTGTATGGTTTGCCCTATATTAAGTGAAAGACGGTGAAAGATGAATCATGCGCCGTTCATATTCATAATTTATAATATGATGAGTTTTTTTTTTCATTCTTTCTTGTTACAGGGGGATATGCTGTATTAAATGCGATGCGTGCGCAAAAAAAAAAGAACTCGTTTTATAACCTTTTCACCACTTTGCTTTGTCGTTGATTTTAAAGTTGAATTCAAAGGTCGAATCAATACTTTGCCGTGCAAAAATTGAAAATAATGGCAGAAAAATCGATGATAATATGCAAATAAAAAAAATACAATGTTCTTGTATTGGAATGCACAAACTATTGAAATGATGACCCTACTTTCATTTATGTCGTTTCAATCCAGTGACGATTCTCATTTGAATGCCATTTCCTATGAACTCCTGTTGTGCAGAACATCCGACATTGTTATGAATTTATGGAATTCATTTTAATAGCTGTAAACATGAAGGAATGTTCGTTGTTATTTCGATCGAAGGTTATATTTCGATATCGTCAATGAATACAATTATGATTTTTTGGCGCATTTTGAGACTATTGAATAGAGAGAAAATAGCGAACAACTATCAGTCGAACGATTCAGTTTGACTTCATTAAATCATAATAATAACCATAGTTTGTGAAGAGTAGAAAATAGACTCGTAAAACTCCTGCTGGCACAACAATCACATGAATATGGCCTCCGAATTGAATTTAACATTGGGAATAACATTTACGCAGTTTCTTGTCATGGTAAGACACAGTCGACAACACATTTTTATGTATTCTTATCACTTTTCTTTTCAGTTACTTCTTGCAATGAAATTGACTTGTATATATCAATTTAGGGACATTCACAGCCTATTGAATAGACATATAACGATGTCACTGTTCATTATACCCTTGATTTGAGAATCAACAAATTTCATCGATCTTAAAGAATGGAATATCCTCTTCGGTGGAAAAATAAACGGAATAAAGCAGCGGTAAACATACACACTTCTTTAGTGTTCACTCTATTTTCTCTCTGTCTTTTGATCTCTTTCTCTTTCTTTGTCTCGATGGAACTCATTCTCTTTCGTTCTTTTTTCTTCTAATCTTCCTTTCCCTATCTCTTTTCTTCTTTAAAAATGTTTCTTTTTTCCTTTTTTTCCTTAATTCTCTCTCTCTCTCTCTCTCTCTCTCTCTCTCTCTCTCTCTCTCTCTCTTTTCTCAATGATTAAATGGTGCATTTGCTCATTGATAAAAGAAATCACTCTGAGCTATAGAAATCAGTTGGAAATCATCAAAAAAAAAAAAAAAAAAAAATTACAGCATAGGGCATCAACAAACTAGAAATTGGCGGGTATTTTTTTCTGACGAAATTCAATATTCTAATTTCGACAGTGAACGAAGTAAAAATGGGGTTTTGTTTTACTTTCACTAATCTTTTGAATTCTACCATAAATGTGAAAAAGAAAAATAACTATCAAAGCATTTAGTTGATGCAAACCATTTTGCTTTACAAATTCCAATTATATCTAGTAGATTCAAAGCCAAGGTAGTTATTAACATTGTCTTGGCACCTTATTTCAATTGACCGCAAAACGAAAACAGTTATTTTGATTGTTCAAAGACTCTTGTGTTTGGTTATTATTAAAACAGTTTCGATAATTACATTCATATACCACGGCAATGACCATTTTCAATATATTCCCCGTAAATTGTATAAACAAATTTTAATGAATACCATTTGAGAATGAAATTCATGTGGTTTCTTATTCAGGCATTGCGATGAGAAAAGGATTTTGTTCGTCTTTACCGTTGATTTAGATTGGTGTTGTCACGGCAACTTCATAAATGCTATGCAAACGGACGATTTGATTGTTGTGGAAATTGGTGAAAACCACAAAAACCTCATGAACCAAACAAGAAAGGTAAGAAAATTAGATTTTGTGTGCGTGACAAATCAATTGAATTGTATATATTTGATGCCGGGTTCAACATTCGTGCGGTCTTTTGTTCTAGTCATTTACCAATCTAATCATACATTCGATTCGATGGTCGGTGTTGATGAACAATTTCTCATTTGGCATACAATTTTTCTTCTATACACAAGAACATTTGTCATTTGCTCATAATTTTAGATATCTTCATCCATCGTAAATGTAATTGCGTGTTAAGCACAAGTCAGGATGAAAAAAAAAACAAAAATCCCAATGAAACGGTATTGGATTCCATTCATTTTGTGCTCATCAGTGCGACATATTTATTGTATTTTGCCCTTCATTCACCTCTTTTTCTGACATGAATTGTGTGTGAAACGAAAGGCTTGAAAGACCATTAATTTTCCTCAATTTTCGATTCGCAATATTGCAAACAATCTATCTAATCTATTTTCAATAGAATGACAAACGAACATTCTCTACGCTCGAATAGCATTAGAACGATTGTAGCAATAAAGTTTGACAACTTGATAAACCTATTTCAATTTTGTCAATTGAATGAATCTGTAGAAGTTTCTAGCGCGAAGGAAACGATTTTTTTTTCTCGGTGAAAAAGTGCAAAAAAAAAAATGTGGGAATAAGACAATGTAGAAAAATTACAAGAAG
The DNA here is from genome assembly GCA_029041755.1 of Resseliella maxima. Taxonomy (NCBI): domain Eukaryota; kingdom Metazoa; phylum Arthropoda; class Insecta; order Diptera; family Cecidomyiidae; genus Resseliella; species Resseliella maxima. The sequence goes on from JAQOWM010000537.1 coordinate 153,996, forward strand.
AGAAGAAATCCAAGAAAATGCGGAAAAAAAAATCGATACAATTCATTTTACGTTTCTTATGTGAAAAGCCAAAGGTCAAAAGCAGAAGCAACATAAGCAAGGTTATACCCTCATTGAACAGTGACATCAAGCATTGATTGTGTCTTTGTACAGGTTGCTTTGATTCCCTTTCTAAAATCGAAATCCTATTCATTGCTTAGATGCAGATGCATCGAGTTCAAGCGAAGGGTTGTGTGCATCTAATGAAAATTAACCATAACTTACAGTATTATTGATTGTAGATTCCTTCTTTTTTTTTTTGCTTCCGAAAATGTTATAAAATTCTTCAAATTATTTTCAAATTAATCCTTTTTCATTGGATTAAAGGGTAAATTCCATGGAAATCAAAGGGTAAACAATTTTCACTTTTTTTTGGTAAAAAATGTCAAATTCTCAGTTCATCATGATGTTACACAACACAATTTTCAGCATGTGTTCAACTCAAGATGATGAAATTAACCCCTTATTATTCCATTCGTCAATCGAATCAACTGCAGGCGTTCCAATCAAAATATTTTATAAGAAAAACGAATTTTCTCACGAAGAGAATGAAATAAAAAACAAAATCACTGATGTTTAACATGAATAGCTCTTGATTTTCGCATTTTAATTTGATTTCTTTCGATGTACATTCAAAAATCGAAACTGACTTGAGAAACGGAATTGACTTGAGAAACGGAACTAACTTTAAATTCACAATTGAAAAGCCGTTCCGTATAAGGAATCAACACTGTAGACTACATTGAAATTCGGAATTGAAGAAGAGAAAACACCTTCAAGCTATTTATATATTGGTTTTTGGTAACAAAAACCATCATGTTCAAAGTAATTACATGCAATCTGCTTGTTGAAGTTATGTGATGGGAACGTTTTCTTTTTTTCTCTCTAATTTTCTACTGTGGATGTTATCCAACAATATTTTGAGCCAAAAATAAAAATAATATTTTTGTAAGCTTTAAGGCATTTGCGTAATTTTAAATCATCGGTCAAACCATAGTTAAATATTGAAACGATGCCATTGTGTATTTAGGTGAACTATGACGACGACGACAACGACGATGGTGGCTTTTCCGCCTTTGCCAGTTAAACACAATAGATTGGTTTAATGAATTTCTAATTTGATTAGACAATATTCTTCGTATGAGAATATTCGAAGCGTTTTGCTATTTTCATCACATTGTTTGTTTTGAGTGACTAAATTAAATTCAATTTCATATACTTCTCTATCTTGCTCTCTCATTCTTTTCCTCACTCTCTCCCTCTCCTTCTCTCTCGCTCTCTCTCTCTCGCTCTCTCGCTCTCTCGCTCTCTCTCGCTCTCTCGCTCTCTCTCGCTCTCTCTCGCTCTCTCTCGCTCTCTCGCTCTCTCTCGCTCTCTCTCGCTCTCTCTCGCTCTCTCGCTCTCTCGCTCTCTCGCTCTCTCTCGCTCTCTCTCTTTCACACTGAGTGTTTTTTTCCCTTTCACTCCAATTCAATCTTGGTTATCGTCATTTCGGTTTCCAGTCTAAAATTCGTACAGACATTTGTGCACTTGATTGTTTCATTTGGATCGTATGTTTCGTTTTATAATTAGATGCATATTTGTTGTTTGCATTGTAAATATGTAACATGTATCAAAAGGCCATTGAATAAAAGTGAATATGAAAAGGCGTTTACAACAAGGCATTAATGCATTATAAATTATATAAACACTTTGATTATTTACGCCACGCGTTTGTATATCATAACCAGTTGCAATTTTAAGATTGAGAATAGCGCACGATGCAGTAGCAACAGCAGCACATGCACTGTGCAAACAAATTCAGAGACCGTAATAATTGATTGAAGATTGTTGTTCTATCGCCAATGGCAAAACACATACACTGTGTAAATCGGAAAATGTTATCCTTTCAATAGATGGGGCCAATTGAAATGTATCTCATTCATTCAAGCCATACAATGGAAGTTTATCTGGTTTTTCAATCGTGCATTTTATCTGGTTCTCTCAATAGGAACCGTCCTTCAGTCCGAATTGAATGTTTGCGGAAAAAAAAAAAAAAAAATTGGCAATGATAATGATCCACTTTAAATTCTATTGAAAATAGCAAACACAATACACACAAGTATCATTTTTTATTTAATTCTGACAATGTCTTTCTACCTTCAATTTGATTGTCCATAGTTTGGTGATCGCATTTCCCGTGCTTGATGGTGACGTGTTATCGCCACGTTCAAATGAACAGGATAATATGTTTATTTAAAGAAAAAAAAAGAAGAACATTTGATTAGGAAAAAGAAGACCATTTTTTTCAGAGTCGAAGAACGGTCGATTCGATGAGAAAATAACGTTCCATTTGAAAAGAGATTTCTTCTGGCTCTATTTTTTTAAAAAAAGAGGAGAACATTTGATGTGAAAAGTGAAGAGAGCTCACCAAAAGAGAGGAGAAAAAACGTTTAAAAACGGAAGAACGTTTTGATTTGAAAAGTGAAGAAACGTTTTGATATGCTGATAAAGCGAATCATTTTGGCAAAGATTCATGCATCCCAGGCACGTACCAACCGAAAAGAATGATCGAATCGAAATTGTTTGAATAGTGGTGATTTTCAATCTTTTTAGCTCAATTCATTTTATTGTTGAACCAATAAAATGCTTTTCATCACTAAAATGCTTCAAATAAAATGGTATTGCCCATTGGAGAATCTAAATGCGATTTAAAATTGTTGTTTGAATTCGGTTTCGATGAACAATGGAAACGTGTGTGGCATTGTGGACATGGATTGGCAGAAAAGACGAACGGCGTCTTTTCTTTTTATTTAAGTATGCCATTTAAATTCGATTTCTCATCTTACTTTTCAATCCATTACTTATCACACGGCAGATATATCAATTTCCAAAATTCAATAAAATCCTCAATTCAAGTAAAATGTTCTCTGGAAAAGGAAAACTTCACAAAATCGAATACGAAGACACAATAGAAATTGTGAACTACGCGGCAAAAACATGTAAAATGTCGAATGAAAAGGGCACGTTGCATTTTCCAAATACTACACATAATTTATTAGTATTTTCGTTAAGAAGTTCCGTTAGTTGTGAAAAAAGTCTATCAATTGCATACAGCCCTACAAAAGGAAGTACAATTTGAAGACGAAAAAAAAAAATACACCAAATGCACAGACACATTAAAGCAATGCCATGCAGCGACAGACGCATAACAAAGTAGCCGCAGCATGCATTTGACTTGTTTATGAATGTAATGGCATTTTTTTTTTCACTTTCTATCGTAGCGCTTGCAATTCGCTAAATGTAATTGGCTTTTTCGTATCGACATCCAATTAAGGCACGAATTTTATTTCCATTCATGGTTTCCATTGATATTACCAACACTGTATCAACATTGTAACAATGTTAAACTTAACAACACCGAAACAATGTGATACGATTTTTAAAAAAATAGACAGAGCACACACCACTCACACTGACACGCACACAAAAGAGACGCACTGACAATAAGCATTCAGATAGTTGTTTCGTGTTTGGGAATTTGCAATTCAATGTATACACAAATGGTGCGGCCGTTGAAAAATCGAGCGAAAAAAATCACGTCAACAGAAGAATATTAAAAAAAAAAAAATTGTTTCAGTCTCTCTCTTTTTCGTATCTGAATTTAAAAGTCCTTCAAAACATACGTTTTTAGAAACGGTGATGATCAAAGAGCGACCCTTTGGCGGGGCATATTCACTTTGAAATTTCTCATCAACACTAATAACTGTTATTATCACACTCAGGGGTCCTTCATCGCGATGTAAAAATATTCTCGCTGAAAATTTTTTACGTTTAATTGCCCCATCTCTCTCTCTCTCTCTCTCTCTCGCTCTCTCTGTCTCATTGTCTCTCTCTCTTTCTCTGCATTCTGCTGGTGCTTTGTATACTGGGTTCTACTCGTCTATGTCACCAGGTCGTTGTATCAATATTTCTCATTCACAATTTCCATCTTTTCCTATGCCACTTTTTTTCTGCAATGCAATTTTTTGCGCCCAATGTACAGAAAACAATCGATAAAAGTGCTTTTCACATCGGAAGCATATTAAAAAAGAAAATAGCACAACAAGAGCAGCCATTCATCGTCATCATCATTTTTGGGGTTAAACGATTCCAATTAGTGATTTGAAAGTGATACCAACAACAGATTCATGCATTTTCAAATATACGAAGAATAGTTTGCCGCCAATAAATCAAAAACGATTGAATTACTTGACTGTGTTGATGTTGAGACTGACATTTGACTTCGGTAAATTCAAAGTTTAACGACACAGTGAGAGCGCACCCGTGTGTGTGTGTGAATGTGCAGAAAATGTTTTCTGTGTGAAATCTGTCGGCTTGTTGTAGAAAACAAACTCCATGTAGTGCCATGATGAATGTAGCGTCGAAACGATTAATTCAATGAATTGAAATGAAAATTGAATTGAGAAATTCCAGAACATTTAAATGAACCGTTTTTTTTTTTCTTTTTTTCATTTTGATGAGCACTTTTTCTTGAATAACTCCTTCGAGTTTGAAATAGCAGTTAATATTCAAGATTTCAATGAATTTTGTCTGTTGCGCACGCGCGAGCAGCTGATTTTCTTATTGTTGAAAATGAAATGAAACGCAAAAAAGAAAACTAAAATGTAAGAAGTGGGCCTAACAACTCCGCCTTCTCAAAACCGTTGATATATCCAAAAAGGTGATATGTGTCTTTTCTCTTTAAATAGTGAAGATCAAAATTCAAATGCTTTAGGGGCAAACAATAGGCCCAAAAATGAATGAATGTACCATGTCAAAAGAAAATGAATTGCTATCAATGTGTTTGTAACGTCTTTACAATGTATTTAACTAATAATGTATGCTGCACTTCATTCAACATCATATTAAATTCACTATAACCACATCATGCCAAACTGGTTTCTATACCAAAATCGACGGAAAAAAAAATACAAACAAAATGAAACTGCATACTATATTATGGTTAAACATGCACAAAACCGGCATATCAGATTTTGCTATGGCATTCCATATCGAGCCCAGGCTAAATGTGTAATCTAATATTTTCTTGGGTGAATTGAAAAATCGGAAAAGACCGTGGCCTTGATTGCACCAGTTGAATACACAGAACGGAACAACGTTCCATGTGTACAAGCGCATTTCATACATTGTTTGCATTCATTTCTTGCGATTTTTACACAATTGATTTTACTGCATTTACGCATAATAGCATTTAAGCAAAACAAAGTTCAATTGACTTATTAAAAACTCAAAATAGTTTATTCATTGATGACATGTGAGTGTTCGATCATGATTTTTTCCTAAGATCATTGTGAAGAAACGATAAGATTTGCTATTATTGTACAAGTCAATATTTCAGTTACGCGTTATTTAATGTGAACGATTTTCAATTGTAATAAGGATAGGAAATGAACTGCATTAAGAAGATCGTCAATGTCAATTATTGCAATCAATATTTGGTCGATTTAGCATATTTAGAGTATGGAAAATGCAAGAGAGAGAGAGAGAGAGAGAGAGAGAGAGAGAGAGAGAGAGTAAGCGAGAGAAAGTGAGAGCAAAAAATAGGAAAAAAGACGAATGGAAAGAGTAAGAGTAAGAGAGGAAGAGAGATGGAGAGAGAGGCAAAGAGTGAGAGAAGGAGCAAGATTGACTAAGATAGAGCCAACGACAAGCAGTTGTAGCATTCGCGCAATAACACATTGTCAACATACAATGGAAGGTGAGCGGAAGTCTATAGAATGTTGAAAATAAAAAGAAGGTATCGTACCTATCTCGTTATGTCTATCAAACAGAAACACATTTGTTGTAATTTTGATTCAAGTTGTTCGTGTGTGTATTTTTTTTCTGCGCTGGTTTTCACCTCTTGCAAGCGAATTTAGTGGTTTGAAATATAATTTAAGAAGAAGAACAAGAACAAGAAAAACACACATTCACAATGAATATAAACGACAAAAGCGGTTGTAATTTGAACGTTTTGCAAGGCAGCAGAAGGAAGAAAACGAAAAAAAAAAAAATGTAAATGTAGTTCTATCTCTCATTCCACAGTCGCCGGAAGTTGGCTGGCGTGCGCCATGTCATTTCAATTGAATGGTGTGTACAGCGATTTCTGTTTTTTTTTTTGTGTGTCTCTATATTACTTGTCTTGTTATTGTACTCAGAATGGCAGAACAATAGATAATGAACACGATGATGAGGTTGATGAAGAACTAATATTACAATGCGGTCCTTGCTTTTTTTTTTTTTTTTTTTTTTCTTTGACAAGCATAACAAATGGAATTTATGCAACGAAAAACAACAAGACGACAGTAAAAGCACGCGAATGAAATTACAAAATAGATAAAGAGACAGATTATATGGTATTCTTGATCGTTTCGCATTGTTTGACACAACCGACAATTGTGATAAATATGTAATATTATGGTTGTGTTGTGCGCTATGCCAAAACCATTGATAATGTTAGTTCTGAAGTAAAGAATGAAAAAAAAATGAAAAAAATTACAGCCGCTGTCACACCAACTGCCGCATCGAACCATTTGCATAAACACTGTCGTTATGACACAACAGTATTTATGAATCGAAAATAAGCACTTTTAACACTATTCTTTTTCTTCAATTGTATACTGTCTTCTAGTTTGGATGGCGCGAAACTCTTTTACAAAAGAAAGCCACATGTAAATGAAATCTGTACGTAGAATGGAAAGCATATATTGAACGCTTCTGCAATGCACCTAATGACATATTTATGCATGTCCATCATTCGCGATGGAAAACGTGTTTTTCTCTGTTTTCAAATGATACGATGACAAAATTACTCACAGCGGAACACAACAATCTTCAGAGGAAATCAAAATTATTTGGCGCATTGTTAAATTGACAATGTTAATGTGCATGGCGAAAAGGGTTTTTTTTTGCCTATTTATCTTGCATGCATTGTACAACATAATTATGATTACATCATAAAAACATCTGGTTGAATTTGTCCTTTTTTTTGCGTCTTAGTGCGGATATTATTTCAATGGAGAAAAAAAGGTGAACGCTAAGTGTGCCATGAAGATGTTCTCTTTATTGTCTGACAAACAAACAGATTTAAGAGCATCTCTTTTGTTGTGAATTAAAGCGATGAATGTTGTACGAGCTATGAATTTTTTTTTTTCGAGCAATGAGTCTTAAACGAGAAATGAATCATGAACAAGCAATGAGTCTTGAATGAACGATGTATTCCGCAATGAATAAGCAATGTTCCATTTATTTTTTTTTTATTTGCCGATGCGTTGAAAATTGATTTGCTAAGCAATGTTTTTGACGGCAATCAACAATTCCATCGAACACTCTTTCGAAAAAAATTTATTTTAAGCATACATTCGGTTTTGCTATTTTTTAGGCAACCTGAGCAGCTCAGTTTGCTAGCGTCAGTTGCCTAATGGTCGCACAAACAACGTTCCTTACTGCATTGTGAATGCGAACGTCGAACGCAAGGATACTTATGTGCTGTGATGTTTTTTGTGTTAGGCAACTGACGCTAGCCAACTGAGCTGCTCAGGTTGCCTAAAAAATAGCAAAACCGAATGTATGATTTTAAGTTCTTCTTCCGATGAAAATTTTCAATTCGATTTTTCGTCCTGCGAGAAATTGGATTCCATTCTGTCTTTGGCTTTAATTCATTTTGTATGAGATTTGACCCCATTATTTATGAGAGATTTTTCATTTCATAAATTTTAATACCAAGTATTTTGGCAATCTTTACCGGAAATTTCTTGGCATTATAGGGACATTTTACGTAATTTCCTGACTCAAAAACTGTGAAAGATCCACATTTACAAAAATAGTCCAATATCATTTGATAAGAGTGGCAATGACAGATTTGTTAAATTGCTTGGCGCGGAAAAACGGAAAATTGGTCACTTTTGAAATAACAGTTAATTTCTTCACCACAGGAATCCAAATCATAATTCACACAATGCATGTAACATGGTAATGTTTGTGCTACTATTTCAATAAGATGAATAACAACATCATAAACTGTTTTTCCATTTGCAGTCAACTTATAAAATTAACGTTTTTAGCCCTAACCCCTTTCATTTGTTATAATAAAAATTTGGAAAACATTTTTATTTTGTCTAATAATAAATTTGTATCATTTCCATGACACAAACTCTGCAAACAGATGACGACAGCACAACACGATTGAACGATGTGAACGGTGCACCCTTTATTTTTTTTAATAAAGTTTAATAACAATCTTCTGTTCATACGACATAACCAAAATCTTGTCTCTTACTGTGTGTTGTGTGTGTTTCATTTTTTCCGATGCCATTGTTCCTGGTTTGCCATTCACACCAATAAATTCCATTTCTGATAAATAGAGCATTCTGCTGTTGCCCGATCATTTATGAAAAGTCGTTACAAACGTCTGACAGGAACCTGAACAACACAATTCATTCAGTACTTTCATGGTGCGTTTTCGTCTCCATCGTCATCGTCATCGTTCAAACTGTGCGTGTTTTGCATGTAGTTTTTGCTTTTTTGTCTGTCGCTTTTGCGAAAAGTGGAAAATCGCACGACATATGGAAACTTCATGGAAAAAAGGGCGACAGGTTAGTCTTGATAGAATTTTGGCTTTAATCCAAAACACATTTTTGTGTCGCGTCAAAAAATCGGCTACAAAGACGAATAAAACCATGTTGTGACTGTGTCATCATAAATGTTTCACACTTTATTTGTTTCACTCAATAAAAAGAAAAATTATGATTCAAACGAAACCCCTTGTCGTTGCTTAACAGATAGTAATCGTGCCTGACGGTTGAGATGATGATCACTGTTCTAACGCTCGATTATTAAAAGGCAATGTCATTGCCGTTTGCTCACCCATTCTCGTCTGCAGACAAATTACATCTTTTTGTGCGATGGAAAAAAGGCAAACCTGAACTTTGTAACACTTGCTAAAAAGTGTTGTTAACTGTCAAAAACATGCACACGCCCGAACATGCGAGCTCATCATCATCATCATTGCTGAAGATGAATTGTGAATGGAGCGCGGCTCAATAGAATCTATGTAACAACGGATGATGTTGCTACTGCTTTCTTCTTCATGTCTGTGCGCATTTATTTTTTGATCTTTCATGCCGCGCCTCACACATTTTGTTCAAAAATCAATTTATTACAAGTTGAAAATTAACTTGGAGAGAATGATAGAGAGAGGAGAGAGAGAGAGAGAGAGAGAGAGAGAGGGCACGAAAAAGGAGGAAAAAGTAAGAAAAACAGAGAAAAAGCGGGATAAAGCAAGTGATTGCGAAAAAAGATGCCTCAGCTTCAAATGTATATTTGATTGGCAAAAAATGAAGATAAAAAGCAATGCAAAGGCGGTCGCGATGAGTTTTCAATTTGTTGTTGATGTTTGGTGTGAAATTGTTTCGATGCCAAACAAATATATCTTCAAGTGAAAATTAAAATTATACAACCGAAAAAAAGACCCAAGAAATTATACCGAAAGAAAAAACATGATTTATTTTGGAGCAACATGGTTTTAATGAGATTTTCATTGGAAGATGAAACGAGACAGAAGTGAAGAAAAAACATGCAAACAAACTGTTTACGCGCTGAACTTTGGCTTTTGTAATATTTGATTGAATTTATTTGTTGAACGTGCAATGCAAGCGGCCGTATGAACGCTAGAAATATACACATTTTTGAGTAATTCAAAACTAGGAAGTGACAAACAGAATGTTAATCGACTGTCGACTACAGGAACACACATTTTGTAACGAACAAATTTATTTGTCTGCTTTGTTCTTATTTTTCATTACATGGGGACAACATCACTCCTCAACGCATTCAATAAACATTGAACATTATGCAATGAGAAATTGAGCAATAAGCATTGAGAAATTCTACAATTGAGCTATGAGCATTGAACTTTAAGAATTGAACATTGTGTCCTCTATATTGGTAACAATTCGTTTCCTTCCCGTATTTCATTCGAATGAATCATTTCATCTTTATCGAAGTTATTCTGCTCGTTTATTTGAAAAAAATGCATATTTCTCTGACTTTTCCCGCGACTTTTCAATTCAACAAAGAATTCATATGAAAATGTATGTTTTTCAAGGCATTCAAATACAAATTCTTCAGCTTGGATGCTACACTCGATATGTCCTTCACTTTGATTCGTATGTTTTCATTGTCAAAATAAGTACTTTGAAAGCAAAATAACAAAAAACAATACGTTGTTGTGCATGGAAATGCAGGCAAAGGGTAAATTGAAAAGGTTTCGATTTTTCATACATTTCGTTGATTTTTTTTTTTTTCAAGAAGAATTTTGTTTTTTTTTTCTCTCTCTTGAAAAAGAATGATTCTTTTTATGTTCATTAAAATTCGATGGTAAAATAGAATGCAACGCGATTTCGATATTCCTCCATTCACTCGATAAATTTTCATTTCAAAAAAGAATGAGCAAAAATGATTCAAGAGAGAGAGAAAAAGAGAGAGAGAGAAAGGGAGAGACATAGAGAGACATAGAGAGAGAAAAAGAAAGAGAGAGAAAGAAAGATAGAGAGAGAGAGAGAGAGAGAGAGAGAGAGAGAGCAACAAATTATAAATGTCTATTGACTAAAATGCATTCGAATTTCTGAATAAAAATGAATTCGAATAAAAATTAACCCAAAGAATTGTGTGTATTTATTCTCCATTGTATTGCGTATTGTTTTTGGTTGGCTTTTGATGGTTTTCAATTGATTCGATGATGAGAATATTCTTAAGAATGGTGATGGTATTTAGTGTGTACATCGAAGGGATATGCAAATTTTTGAGTGAATGATTTTGAAATTCATCAATTGGAAGTTCGTCAATCTGATGTACGGTAAATTCAAAAGCCAGTCGGGGAATTATTCAACTCCTAAAAAAATGTTCAGTTCAAAAACTGTACAGTTCTTTAAATCAAGAAAAAAACATTCTATTTTGATTTATTCATAGCTATATTGATTCTTTTTATTAGAGGGATGTGACAATGTTTCGATGTAAAATGTCTCGTTTATTTTATGTCATGTGTCATTCATCATTCGGGGCACTCTATAAATAAAAAAAAAATGAATAAATCATTGGATTTATAATCAAAATTTTTTTTTATTAACTGCGTCATAAGCACACAGAATCTCGTCATTGTCATTGTCATTATCAAGTATTATGCTAAGCTTTTTGATAAACAAATAACAAGAAAATCGTTTCCATCCCAACCCATTTTGAAAATTAGCCGAACAGAAGCCATATGCTGATTTATGAAGGGTAATTTGTGTACGCGATGTGACATGATACTGTTCTGGTTTTGTTACAAATTTAAAACCCAATTTGGGCACAGAATGTAAACATGAATATTTTGCTCGGCTTATTTGAATTTAATTACAATTCAATAATTCACAGCTGAAGCAAATACGTTATTTTGCGTTCAAAACATTTACGGGACTAAATGTTTCAGACATTCAAAGTGGTTTTTATTTCAATTTGGAAAATATTTTGCTTTGAACAGAATTTCGCCTTGAACAACATTTTATTCCAAATGAATTTTGAAAGAATTTCATGTCTTGCCTTTCGGACAAAAGAATTTCTTCAACCAGACTTTTTTTCCATGAAAATCTTTTCCAAATATAGTTTTCAAAAAAAAAAAAAAGAAAATTTACCGCGAACTAAGTCACTTTTCATTTTTTAAAACTACCTTCATTGTATGTAACTATTCAATTGTGATAAAAAAAAAACTCCAAATGTAAATCATTTCGAAATGGTTGAAAATGCTATCATCAGGCCCATCGCTAAAAAGTCGTCGACATTAAAAGTCTATTAACACATAATTGAAGGAACAATGTGCATGGAGAAACAAATGTAATTGAAATGGAATGAAGAGAACGAAATGTTTGTGCGAAACGTACAACCACAAGCAGACATCTGCAGAGAAACACGATTACAAGCCCAAACGGTAAATTGCTCGAATAATAAATTCATTCATTGTCTCGCATGATATGATTATGATTACGAATGAAGAGGAAAAACAATATGAAAAATAACGAACGGTTTTTTTTTTTTTGTTCTCTTCCTTCATTCTGTTGTTTTCCCATTTATATGATTTTGATATCATTTTCAAATGCACGAGATTTGAACATACACTCGTTCACTCTCAAAAGTACCCACACACTCATGCAAACATTAAGTCGCATTTCTCTGAACGTAAATGTGAATACAAATCTAAATCTGAAACGAATGAGCAAGAGCAATTTGTGTGTATGTGCAAACACAAGACGAGGTCATACTGTTGAAAAATGAATGAGCCTGAGCGCGCTCGATGAATACAGCCGTTTCCGAAAGTTGAGGGGATGTGTTGCATAGATTCAATTGAACGAAACAACGAATTACGGACACAATTACGTTGATACTTGATAGGTCTTTGAGTTGTTAGCTCTCTACCAATATTCGACGAATATCTTTTGTGGATTTCAACGAGATTTTGCAAAAGGACACATTGGATTCGATGGTGTATTTCTTTCTCTCTCTCTCTCTCTCTCTGCCTCTCACTCCCCTTGTCTCTCAACATTAATCGGTGCAATCTGCATCACTAATATGCCATTCCCAATCAAAGCAAACACTTCACTCTAAATAACTATTCTCACATGCAATTCCAAAAAATTTACTCCTGTCGACGATATAGTGTTTGCATTGTTTGTGCTAATTTTTTAATATTCTCATGCGGTTTTTGTATGCATACATTTGCGCGCACAAATTTGTTTGCATTTATTAACTATTTTCATTTTTCAATTTTCAACAGTTTTAAATTTGTATGATGCATTTTGTGAACTAAAAAAATTCCACAAAATAACAATTAGTTCAGAAGATTTCATTTGAATGTTGATGATATTTCAAAATTTCCATCAAAGATGAATCCGCTGAAAAGTTCAGCGACTTGATGAAATCATAAATACGTTTGTCATTAGGTCGTAATTTATTTGCTACTAAATCAAACCATCGCATAACAAAATCACAACAACCAACATACGTATTGAAATCAGTTGAGATTTGTTCAAGTGTCGTTCGTTCAAATAAAACAGCCATCACTAATCGAGAGAACTCTATATATATATATAACGAATGGAATGAAGAGAAGAGCGAAAAAAAAACAAATAATTCAAAAACACAATTATTCTAAAGACAAAGACAAAACCACGGTTCAACCAACGGATTTCATTATATGGCTTGTATTCAATTTGACGATATAGTTTGAAGTTGAACAGACTTTTTTTCTACCGCTTTTGTACACACATTCGAGCGCACTTGAATAATATATACACACGTTGCATATATCAAAACAAAGAGATTAAGAGAGTGAGAGAGAGAGAAAGAGAGAGAAAGAGAGAGAGAAAGAGAGAGGGAGAGAGAGAGAGAAAGAGAGCGAGAACCAGAAGAGAAAAGTAGTAATTTTTAATTTCATAAACTACTTCATAATTTCCATGTTTGCATTTTATAGTAGCCATTTTTTTCCTCTTTTTATATTTATTTCTGTATGTTGGGCTGTAAAAGTAATAAAAAGACCATGGATATTACATTTTTAAGGGTTTAAGATATGTTCCCGTTTTTTATAGAATTTAAAGAGAAAAAAATAACAACAATGAACGTCTTCATGGTTTTATGTTTTAAGCATTGATTTAACTGTTAATCCAAATAATGTTGATGAACATTATAGTTGGACATAAAATGCATTCAATAACTGAATTGTTAACGCAAAAAGAAAATAAAAAAAAAAAAAAAAAATCAAAATTTACCGTTAGATTATTCGAATAATTTTCACAATTTGAATCGAAAAAATGATTTTCATGTTTTAATGCAGAAAAAAACGACTTGATCTAAATGCATTTTATTGTTTTGATCGAAAGAAATTGAATTTCTTGCTTTCAATAAATATATTTCGCTGCGCTAAATGGCATATTTTCTTTCATTTCCGGGTCGATGAGTTAACAATGGTGACATACGTAAAACAAAAAACAACAACATTTCCATTGCTTTTGAGCATTTGCATGGGAATTGCCATTTCTATTAAACGCAATTTGAGCGTAAATGAAATAAATCTATTTTTAAAAAGCGAATCTATTTGTAAAATTAAATAAACAAACAAATGACTAACTATTACAATCATGTGATCAATCGATAAGTTTAACTTCGGCGACTCAAGTAATATCGAGGACATGCGAATAGTTTCAAAATTCTATTCCAATATGCATGCAGGCTCGACTAATTATAAAAGAGTTTCAAACAACCAATCGATAATAAATGTTGAGTTTTCTGTTCATTGATTTGCCATCCGGAGTCATTTGTGTTTTTTGTTTTGTAAAATCTTCATTTGTGTTTTATGGATTTGAAAATATTTTTTGCTCTTCAATTTATGTGTTTCTTTCTTCCTCACTATTCTGCTTGCGCTCTCTCTCTCTCTCGCTCGCTCCTCTCTCTCTCTCTCTCTCTCTCTCTCTATGAATGACTCATTAATATATATATCATCGTTTTGTATGGACGAACGAGGACAAGAAATTCAATCTGTGTGTGACGGCCAAGTGTTGGTTGTAATGCATTTGTAACATTCGCACAATATATTTAGCCGTACAAAAGTGAAAACATCTTCGGTCGAGTCGTGTTAATTGCCAAGAGATGAAAGTGCTAAAAATGAGTAAATGACGCCATATAATGGTAGTCATGCGCACATCACTAACTGATTATTACCGAGCGCTGCTCTTTTTTTTTTCTTCTTCTTCTTCTTTCTTTCTTATTTACGATTTATATGTTTTGTTCAAAGTGCATCAAGATCACAGCAGACTGTACACAAAATCAATGTATCAGTAAATGCAGTCAGAAATTGTTTTCGTTTTTTTTCACCCCCTCTCTCTCTCTCTCTCTCTCTCTCGCTCTCGCCTCTCAACAATCGTTCGTCCCCTGATTCCGATACTCTCGACTCGGATTTCAAACAATTGATGTGAAATCAGTGTAATGTGCTGTACGTGACTTTAGATCCACAAAAAACAACGAAACGAAACAATATATGCGAAATAAAATCATAATCGCGTCGCATTCGCTGCACTTTAAGCCATAGAGACAGATGATAAAGCGTATGCATTCAGTGTACAAATGATGTGATCATTATTATGAACGTTTTAAGTGAAAAAAGAAACAGAAAAGAAGAGAAAAAACAGAACTTGATACACTTTGAATAGTTGTTTTCAACTATTCGACCATTTTATGATGCTGGGCATTGCATTGAGGTTAAGATTTTTCTACATTTCTCAGGTCAATCTTTGGTCAAGTAGAAAAATGATTTGATTTTTTCTTCTGAAATTGATTCATCAATCGTTTGCGAAACTTTATTGACTAATTCTTGAAAGTCTTCTACAATGTTCGAATCGGTGATTAATATTTCACTTACTCCCATTCTGTCTCTGTCTTATTCGCTTTCATTCTTTTAATAACTCTTTCTCTCTCAATGACTTGTTCACTCTTTTCCTCTTTCTCTCTTTCGCTCCACTTTTCTTTCTCTACCGAGAATTGATGTGCCTATGAAGCTTTTAAATGGAGACATCAAAGAAATTCCTTTGTAAAATACACATTCAATTGCATTCAATTTCAATCAGCAATAAAATGTCATTCATTCAATGCGTGTATTGAATCATCAGGGTGCCAATGAATCTGGTTCATTCAATGGCTAATATTTAAAATGCCAAGGACAGTTGCTGGCAAATCAATTCAATGAAAAATATGAAATTTACCACAATTTTCATGCCAATTTCACTAAAAAAAAAAACACCTCCCATGCATTGGAAAATTAACTTTCATATATTCTTTTCTTCTCTTCAATTTCAATACTTTTGAAGTTGAAAAAAAAAAAATTAAATAAATTTCAATCATGAATTGAAGTAGAAAAATCACACTGGAACATCATTTGAACAATAAACAATCACAATGTTCATATTCTTCCCATCCAATTTTGTATCAAATAACATTTAGGCACTTACGCTTAACATCAAAATATATAATAGCGTCTGTGTGTATGGTACTGTTATGGCTATTGATCATCGATGTCCGAGCAATTTCTATAAAAATAGAAATAAACGAAAAATTGGTTTGCACACACTGCAATGTGCGTGTAAATTGAAAATTGTTCTACTTTGATGTTTTGGCATCAATGGCAACCGCTGTTTTTACACACAAACACTGACTTCAAACTTTATCCATAAAGAAACTATGTGTGATACGCACGTGTGGAAATTATGACTTCACCGTCATCAAATCCGAATTGGTTACACAGAAAGAGACACAAACACACACAAAGAGAGAAAGAGAGAGAGAGAGAGAGAGAGAGAGAGAGAATGAGGAAAAAATCAAACGAAATCGAAGCCATAGATTTTATGGTGGTGACACATTTTCGATTATTTATGGTCAATATTCAATGAAAGGCTATTTTGAAACTTTGTGAATTATTTCCTTTTTGGTCAAAAACATACTGCATTTTCGAGAGGGGTCATTTCAATTCAAAAACAGTTCAACAATACCGTTTGTTTTATGAACTTATGCAATTGTAGTCCTTAAAAATGTCACTTTTGTTTAATGACGATTCATCTATCACGTGCTGCAATTATATTTCTATTTCAATTGATAAATCATTGAATTTTACAATTCAAACTAATTACCACAAATGTTGAATCAAATAATGTTAGCCAATTTTTTTGTTTTTTTTTGAAATTTTTTCCCTAGAGGATAGCTAAATCATTACAGATCTTTACGAATCTTGGAACTCTTTCATGAATCTGATTGTCTGAGTATTTTCGGATTTTTTCAAATCTCAAAAAAAAAAAAAAAAAAATCCAAAATGGACATTCTTTTTTGACACAAAATTTTAGCAGAAAAATCTAAAAAATTACTTAATTTAAGGATTAGCCATCATTTGTCGTCATTTTGATAAAAAAAATGTACGTTTTCTTTTTTCAAAGAAAAATAAATGTTGAAAAAAATTATATGCGTTTGTAGTGCGAAAAAGTTCAACTTACGATTTCAATACACTTTCTCGATTAAGTAAAAAACACATAATTACACATTGAGTGATGACACCGGCATGGTTACCGCCGCTTCTTTGAGACTGATAAAAAAAAACTTTCAAATGATTTTATTGTCTAAATACGTTTTATGTTATTTTATTTTCTTTATTGAATCATCATTAATGATAACAGCAATTAAATCGGTAATTTTCCAAAATAAATAACCGCAACAAACTTTCGATAAGAGCATGTATTGTGTATTATTGGTAAAGCTTATCTAATTTAAATTGATGACAAATTCACAATGTTGGAAGATAGCACTTGAATTTTTTATAGAAAAAAAAGAAAAACAATTGTCTTTTATGATCGATTAGATGTTTTGTTCTTCTTTGCTTCACGACAAAAATTCACTTTTTCAATGTTGAAATTTTTTCCCGATTTTTTTTTTTAATCCCTGAAAACGGGAATAAATTCTATTTTTTCAATTTGTTTCCAAAATTAATGCCAAAATTGTTTATTTCTGAATTTTGACTAAAACATTTCTGTATTGCTGCCTATTATTTCGGTTTGATTCGTATAATTGCACACAACATGAAAAACCTTCAAATGTTGTTTACAAAATATTTTATTTTTGTTTGTTTGTTTGTTTGTGATTGTAATGTTTGTGTTTGAAAGCTTCTAGGAAATTAACGGAATTATGTAAGAACGTAAATAAGTAAGAACATTAATACGATCTTAGTGAGAAAAAACATTCGATGGATTAAAAAACGATTAAAATTCTTTTGATGCAATTGTTTGAATTCGTATCTTCAATTTATTATAATTTTTAATATATTCTTAAAAGTAATAAACGAAATTTCACTAAATATGTGTTTATTTATGGTTGAACTTGTTAACGAGCAAAGCTTAACTGAAATTACATAGCATGGATGACTTTTGACAATGCCTTAAATATCTTACTTATCGATTGAATTGATGTTGTTTGATTTTATTGCTGCTTTTGCTTTTATCTCTATTTCGAATGTATTGACAGACAAGCCATTAACTCAAAGACAGTTACGATTGTTTGTTATTTGATGTTTGATAGGTAAACAAAAACCAAACACATTTTTTTAATGACACATTCAAATAACTTGTCCATATTCTACAGTATAGCTACAAACAATCAAAAATAAATTCGCAAAACTTATCATCTGTTTAGATAGTTTGCAATTGAAATTTCTTAAAAATTGAGAAAGACATGGGCGAGGAGAGAGAGAAAGAGAGAGATGGAGAGAGAAACAGTAAAAGTGCGGGAGGGAGATCAAAAGACAGAGAAAGAGAATGGGGGAGGGAGAAAAATAGAGAACGTAAAGAAAAAAAAAACGAAAAAAATGCGAATTCGACTCATAAAATTGGAAATTAAGTAACATTATTGTAATAATTACACAGTGCAAAGTAAGTTATTTTCTTTCTGATAAGGATTAGAATACAGACATTTTGGCTGTGAAAAAAAAAAACATTTTTTTTTCTTTAACTATGACTAATTCTTGTGCTCAGATTGGAAAAAAATTCTGATGTTTTTCGCAAAAGAAAAAAAAATCGTCTGTTCATCATTAGTTTTATCGTTCAATCGAATTAGTGTTTACATGAGAAATGTATTCGAATGAATTGAGATCTAAAGTATCTAAGAAAGGCGAGCATTAAAATTGCCTTCGTCTCTTAGCATCATTAATTCGTACTCATAAAAATATTTCAATTCTGCTTTGTTTCAATGTCTTTCATATTGTCGACTCATCATTTGAGGCGAAGTATATTTGCATTTTTTTTTTTTTGCCTTTTAAAATCAATCGATAACGACGTAAAATAATGTGTCGCAATTCCTTTTTAAATTGAAGAGAATCAACAAAATGCGCAGAAAATTCGTGAAGCATTTCCAAATTCGACTCAGAGCACTAATTATCAATCAATTTATTGAAAAAACTCAACATGAACGCAATGATGCTGATTTTTATAATCAACTGGAAGCTAATGAATTGTATCACTTGCAATATCATTGGAATAATTGTTAAAATTTGATTCATAAAGAACCTTTAGCTGTATCATGCATTTTTTGAAATGATAAAATAAATGTCAAGAAAACCCGATGAATTCATCACAACGCAGTTGATTAGCATTTTCGTTGAAAAGTGTAATTTAAATATGAATTATCCTGACAAGTTATCTTCAACTCAAACTACGTAAAACATCGACCCTAGACATGCGTCATAAAATCTATCTAGTTAGATTGATATGTGTGATTGTTAGAAAAGACGATGTCGGTGATTATGGCAGCGGTCACAATGACGTCGATTATTATTTCATACGAATGAAATGAATAAGTCGATGGAGTGTTATCAGAGTCAATTTATCTTTTTATGACAAAAATTAAGTACATTTTCTTACATATTTTGCTATGGTGTTGTTACCATTTTTGTTTTCTCTTTCCGTTATGCATACGTTTGATTGGTCAGTTGGCGACGAAGACAAAGCGAAAAAAAAAACAACAACACTCGGCAGGTTGAAATGGGGAGAAACAATAGAAAAATGGCATGCAATGAAAACTAAAAAAAAAAAAAAAACATGAAAAACTCAGCATATTTTTATCGAGTGTCTGCACCGGTCAAAGAGCATGAAACCGTGTACGATATCATAAACGAAATGACAAAAAGTCTTGTATTTCTTTCCCTTCGTTTCCCCTTTGACTTTCACATTTAAACCACTATTTTCAATGGAATGAAAAACAATTGAAACTTGGGAAAATTACTAAAAAGAAAACTTGCACGGATCTATATGGAAATCGACAGATTTAATGGCAAATAATAATTTCTTTACATGTCATTTTGCTATTTCATAATTGAAGCAAAACAGTCAAAACAATGAAAGAAGAAAAACTTGTGCAACACAAAAAACTACAGAGAAAAAAACGTAAATTATTCATTGCTGTGATAATAATATAATAATGATGATGGCATTGTCGGACGACGACGACGACGACGATGATTATGGCCGTTATTAATCCGTCAAGACTCAAGACAAAACAAAAAATTACTTCAACTCACTTACTTGAAATTGGAATAGTTGCTTAGTTTAAGGCCCCCATTCGCATTTGTCTTTCGTTTTTTGTGCCTTGCATAATGACTTGAGTGCGTGCATACTTCTAAAAATACACAAAAACACACTAAAACTATTCAAAATAGTCAGATGTGATCAACTGTCTGTGGTTTCTATATAGTGGACGTGAGAATAAACATATTTTGTTTGATCCTTGACTGTCTTTCTATCCGCAACTTTTTTTTTCTTTTGATTCTCGATTATACTTTGAAAATTGACTGTCCTTTGAATCTGATTGTTGAGATTTTCCTTCCAAATTTAGCTGTCGTTCGTGTTTTGACTATGATTCATTCGATCTTCAAAAAACTCAATCTCTGGAATGATCTCAATCCTTGGCTCGTACTTTATATCATGCGGTCTATAGATAAAATAATAGATAAACGGCCTGACGCATGAATCAGAATAGCAATTACTCATTTTGAAGGAAAATGTAAGAGTTTCATAAGAGAAATGACGATAAAATGATAAGAATAGAGTTGACCGAGAATGATAAAGTTAAGCGCAATGGAAGGATTGGAATTACGCATCAACATTTAAATGAAAACGGAAGCTTTTATACCACGACTATAGTTGAATTCTATTTCTTGCGTTATTTTTGTAAAATATTCACATTCCGATGTACTTGAAGATATGAACTACGTAGATAAGAATACACTTAACTATTTATAATCACATTCTCTGTTGATTATTTCATTACATTTTATATTTTCATTTCCTTTAAATTTGATTTCTTTTCGCCATATTTCTTCCATTTTGATTTCCTTTTGATTAATCTTAACATCGTATGAAGTCAATGCATGAAATAATATCTCAAGAAAAAAAAACTTTTAATTTGAATATAAACCAATGTAGATCATTTATTATTGTAAGAACCATTTTGAATGTCTCTTGAGATTTTCTATTGCGTCAAACTGCGTGAAAAGTTTTTGATTAACAAACGAACTTTTGAATTTTATTCGATATGAAAAAGGAAAAAGCAATTTTTCAAACGAATTGATTTATAAAATTTCCCAAAAATTATCATCACCAAATGTTGGGAAATGAGTAAGAAATATGGATTCTCTTTTTTTCAGTTACTGCCTCTATCAATTCCAAACTCAATCTCTCACTCTCTAACTCTCTCTCTCTCTCTCTCTCTCTCTCTTTCTCTTTCTCAATTTCTTTCTCATTCTCTTTCTCAATCTCTTTCACATTCTCTCTCTCTCTCTTTTTCTCTCTGTTCCTCCTAAATTCGAAACCAAACTATATAATAATATAAAAAGTAATTGAATGAAAAGTGCGCACAAACAGTAATTTTAATTAAAAAGTTTTGGTCGCGGTGTGAAGAAAAGAGTCTGGTAAGAACGGCATTTGGTTGTTTTTCGGCATAAATTGTAACCGATGCAAACCATAAAATAAGAGACAAGGAGCATGAGAAATCTGGCCAAAAATTGTGTAGTCTTTGAAAATTTGAAACAAGGGAACGGGCACTCAAAGTGTACATTTTTTTTCTCCATCTTCAAGAAAATTCGAATGAGAAGTGTGAGTTTGTTGAGAGAAACACGACAGCAACAAAAACAAAAATTCTTTAATCACAATATAAATTTCTCATGTAGACCGTTATTAAATGCAATTAGTATCAGTTTTTATAAACCGATTCGGTCCATTTTACGGATTGAACGAAATGCTTCCGCTAGTGAAGAGAAAAAAAGGCGATAAATTTGTGTGTGTGCGCGTTTTTTTTTTCGCTTCTTCGGTGAAAATCGTTTGGTGCATCTGTCACTTTTTAAACTGTTTAATTAATAAAATGATATTCACAATTAGCGTGAACATAAAGCAAATAAAGGGATCATGTTGCCTACCAGCAATATTTCGGTTGTGATATTTTTCGGGAAAGCATTTGTTACGGTATTTTACACATAAGCTATTTATTATAATATTGACAACATACGTACGACATGCAGCTTATTGAATGTCAACAGAACGGAAGCTAACCTTCACCGTTCAAATTCAATGACTCAAAATCAACACATTGTGTGTCTAAACATATTACAAGAGCACAACACACACACACGAACGTTTATTTTGGTAAACGCACAAAATATTCGCATAATGCGTGCTCTTTTCACTAAAATGAATTATGTGTGGATATCATAGCAATGATTGACATACAGTTGATATGACAAATTTTCCGTCACATTTTACTGGAATGTAATTGTTTATGTGAATCTTATACGAAATCACAATAAAAGAATACAAATGACAGCATCCAAGTGCACCATTTTGAATTTATAGCCGACCCATTTAAATAAAATCCATTAGTTTTTAATATAGACTCGCGTACCAAGTACTGACTACACAATAACTGTGTATGATCTGTATATATTCTAAATATTCACTTGTCGTGTGTTTTGAGCTTTATCAAAATCAGTTAGTATTCGTAGTGATTTTATTATTAAAAACTGGCATCATGATGAAATTTGTCGTGTGCCCCTGTCGCCCATACACATAACTCCATCTTTGGGCACACAATATCTTTATATTATTTTCTACAATTGCTACCATATGGATAATGACTAAATCTTCTGTATTTTATTCATTTTTATTAAGAGTCATTTTTCGAGTGGCGATAATTATTACATTAATCTCATCTCGTAAATTCAAACATATTTCCATAATTTTCAAGTCAAGTGTTTCTCATCGGTGCTTCTATCACAAATGACCCATTAAAAATAAACCCATCCAACTTTTAATCAACAATTTTATATGAAACGATTTGACGTTGAACTTATTTCGTAGCAGCGAAACAAACAGCCAAGCTAACATTGACTCAAAGTACATTCAATTACATCTTTTTTTTTTGTATGATTTCTGGGGAAAACTTGTTTTTTTTCTCATTTCTAATCTTTCGATGAAATACTCAAATGAAATTCTTCTGAAGCTTTCTGCTTTGAGTTTTCAACAAAATAATTATTCTTTGAAATTATGATGAAGACTCATCATATGAATCTATAAGAATTTGAAGAAAGTGATAATTTAAAATAATTGTGATAATTTTGATATTTTTTCTTCCAAAACAAAGTGATTCACGATAAAAAAGAAAAAAAAAAATTCAGAAAAAGACTTCATTTTTATCTCATATTATTGAATTTTTCTTACATGTTATCACATGGACATGTAGTCATAGAAAATAATTTTTCTTATTGAAATGATAATATTCTATAAAAATAACAAAAATAAAAAGAAAAAAAAAAGACTTTAATGCGTTAAACAGAATTCCCCAATATTCATTGTGAACTGAATGAAAAATGAGTCAACATTTCAATAATAGAGAAATTGTGAGGATCGCATAAAATGAGTAAATAATCTACTTAACAAAAAAGCGTATGCAATGTCACATCTCTTGTGTGTTTACAAGTGAAATGAAAAGTGCATTCGATTTTATGGTTTGCGCATGAAATATCTCACATATGCACGCATCAATATTGTAAGGCGATTTACATACAGAACAGTAAATGGTTTTTCTGATGACTGTAAGTGACCAAAAACATTTTGCACAGCTTAAAGAACGAACGTTGTTTTTTTTTTCATATCGATTAAAGAATGGAAGACAGTCGTCTTGGTTATTGTGCAGTATGCAAATAGTTGTGGTTGCAATTTTAAAGAGATACATGATGAAGCACGACCACCATGATGCTGTATAAAATAATCACTCAGAGCCCGAAAAAAAACTATCCGTAACGCAAAATTTTGATTTTGTATGCAAGCACGTGTTCAATGCATACGTAAACAAAAGGTACGATACGCTTTAGTGTATTGCAAATTCCAACAACAACAACAACAACAACAAAAAAAACGATAACATTTGCAAACAAATGCTATGTTGGTACATTCAGTGTAATGTCATTCACATTTTGTCGATATGTTTTTTTTTTCTTCTGAAAGCGAAACTTGGCAATAAAATCTGTCTTCGTAAATGCAAAAATGGTTTTGGGTGACAAAACAAAAAGTTACCATCATGATGTTTCCAAACATAAGCCGGAAATTGAACTGTCACCTATCCAAATGCATTAATTTTTTTCGATTAATCGATTTTCAACTGACAAAATGTTGTTTCACATTTCTTCGTGTTTCGATTTAAATCACACTTTTTCGAACAAAAACTAATCGACTTCTTCCTTTAGAAACAAAGCCACATTTTGGCTTTCTATTTCAATGAAACAACGAAAATTTCAATAAATTAACTGACAATGCGCAATCAAAGACTTTGAGTGACTTGGCATTTCCTCTAAATGTCTATTGTTTGGAGTTCGTTCATATGAAGATATTTATAATGTAAACTATAAGACTAACTAGTAAGTTCAGATGCCAGTCGAAATGGTATTTTCCATAAAATTCGTAGACAAATTTTGTAGACGAAAAAAAATGAAATATGCGATGAAAAAAATAACCTTCGACAGTATTCATTAAACGAAAAATAATCGAGGAAAAAGAATTGCTGAACGAAAATCGATGTTTTCTGAAGAAAATGCAATGTTCGCTAAACAAAAACCAATGCATTTCTAATAATATTCTATAACGGGCTTTCTTATCCATGCATGGTCGAAATGTCTAAACAAATGTTCGATCGACTTCAGATTATAACAATTTTGACTATGCAAAAAAACCGCATGAAATTTCCTAAATTCATCGAAGATACAACTTTTCATTTTCGTTTCAATTTCTCTTACCTCTCTCTCTCTCTCTCTCTCTCTCTCTCTCTCTCTCTCACTATCTCTCTCACTATCTCTCTCTCTCTCTCTCTTTCTTTCTTTCTTTCTCTATCTCTATTTTCCAAAAATTAACTTGTTCACTTTATCTATTTTGCATGACACGAAAGCCGATGTAGAAAACATTGTGTACTTATCATGTTGAAAATTTGTTTGAAAATTGAGTTCTAGGATAAGCATTTCAATGTCTATATATACTTTAGTATTCGTATGCGCCATAGGCATTTTAAGCAAAACGAACATCAGCTTAAGTGCATGAAGAGCAAAATACCGAACATGTGTCGAAGTAGTGAAGGATAATAATGTTCGTGTGATATGATTCGAAGAATACAAGCGATTACAAAAGGGAGTGCAAAAAAAAAACAAAATAGAAGAATAAGTCCCGTAGTGAAGTCAGGCAAACAAATGAACGGATGAACAAGAGAATAAAAAATCGTCGAGAAAGTTGCAGTGAAAAGAATCTAATAAAAATATTGACAATATGTTAGGCGCGTGTTCATCATCCATCTTTGTGTCTTAAACAATTGCTCGCATGTGTGTGTGTGTTTTTTTTTTTCTCTCCTTTGCCTCGCCATTTGGCATTGTGTTACGATGCTTAAGCGTACATTATCCGTTTATTCCATTCGGTTTTATTATTGTTAAACGATACACACAATGTGATAGAGAGTAAGAGAAACGGTGAAAATGTTGTGCATAAAATTGCGGGGATTTTGCACCGTTTGTAAATATGCGGAATTAAGATGCACGAAACATTCATTACAATGCAAAAAAAAAAAAAAAAAAAATGAGACTTGCAGTGCGAAATTGGAATTAAATGTACAAAGCAACATAAATTGTTCGCATTTTATTTAATTTTTTTTTTTTACTCTCTTTCATTTAATAATTTTCCATTTTATTTATTTTTCTCTGGTTTGTATATTATCTTCAACTTATCTTCGAAGGCGCTATCTTTTTCATTCAAAATTTTAAGAATAATCATTATGGAATTTACGTCTGTTTTTTTATTCTCACACATATGCTAGTCAAGTTTTGGCATCAACATTATTTTTGCTCTCAATCGGTGTTGCTATGTCCCATGAGATGATTGTCGATGACATGTTATCACAGATTTATTTTTCTATTTTGTACCCAATTGCTACCAACTTGATGAATCGACATGGCTCCAGATAATGGATTGCTTGAGATTATTTATTTCTATGAAACGGTCGAAAATTTGTAGAAAAAAAAGACGAGAGAAGTTAACAATTAATATTAAGGATTGTCTCAACCAGTTATTTTTAAAAAAATTAGATAAACAACATATGAATGTTTGTTGTTTGTGCTAGATAAACAGCATTCGAATTGATAACAGATGAATACAGTCTTATGAAAATATGATTTTTTTTTTAATCATTTCAGAACAACGTATTTTTCATACAATATTTTTTCGCACTTTTTGTGTATGGAAAATTTCAATCAATCAAAGCACCAATATTAGCAATATTTGTGAAAAATCTTCAAACCATTTCTTTCCTTTTTAGGAACTTGACGGAAATTTAAATATGATAGATATTTTGACAGGCTGGCCAGCCTTTTTTCTTACGAAAATCATTACAATGATTTACATTGTTTTGAATCATCTTTTTTCTCGCTATTTCAATACTTTTTTACTTTGCGTTTGCTCAAGTGTTTATATATAGAAAAGTGAATATTATCACAGACTAGACATGCTTACGATTCGAAAACGATGTCACTTTGAATGTGACTTTCAAGTGTCTGAAAAATAAAAATGAAACGACGGAGAAAAAAAAATACGTTAAACATCCTACACTGTCGTCAGTAAGTTTGTGATTACCTTGAAAAAATTGAATTTTTTTGTTGAAAAATTTGCATCATTTCGAGATTTAAAACATAAAAAAAATGTACCGAATGGAAAATAACTGGAAAATCGATGAAATTAATATATTTTCCACAGTTTTAACAAATTTATTACGATTTACTTTTTGTCTCAATTTCGTACATCATTTTTAATTATCTGAAAGCGTCATGAGCACAAGAGTTGTGTCACTAGTTTTAAAATAATTTGCTTCAACATAAATATTGTATTTTTGATCAGATCTTATAGATATTTCATCGAAATCGATAAATAAACATAATGAAAACCCTGTTTATTTAACTTGGTCTCATACTTTCTGACGAAAGTGTATGTGCCATTTTTCATATTACGCAACGTGCTTCCAGCTGAAAATCGACTTGTGTTGTACTATTATGATAACTGACAAATGTATCTCGAATCAGCTGAAATGTTGAATAAATAAACAGTAATATTTAGAGCAGAAAATGATTTCAGTCCTTCCACTAAATTGATAGCAATGAATTTATAAAAGAATCAGTTTATTGTTTTTTGTTAATCGTCTCATTGGAACAACCAACTTGAAAAAGATTGAAATTACTGTGATACACACCAAATAATATTTATTTTCTAAAATAATATAGCATGGAGACTCCATGATGGAATGATAGAAATGTGGAGGATGATAGAGAGAGATTATTTAGGATTCCCATCCATTGGGATGGAGAAAGGAGAGCGAAAAGAAAGAAAAAGAAAAAGAAAGAAAGAAAGACAGAGAGAGAAAGGGATTGAAAAAAGAAAGAATCATAGAGCGAAACTACCAAAAAGAGGGAGAAAAAATGATTAAAGAGAGAGAGAGAGAGAGAGAGAGAGAGAAAGAGAGAGAGAGAGATAGATAGAGGCAAAAAGATATAAAAAATTTCAATTCAATTTTAAATGTTAGTCTTTAATCAATTGACATTGAAATTGTTTATTATTTTAAAAAAATACGTTCAACATGTAGATCTCTGTAAACTTAAATAAAAAAAGTCTCAAAAGTGGGAATTGTTTATAAAATGCTATGCCCGAGATGAATGAAGACTCTTTGGCGTAGTATCTAATAAATAATGAATTGTCATGTAGCTTAGATAACATGAACGGATGTATCTTTGACCACTAATATAAACGCTTTTCCCATGTGCAAAATTGTGTTGGGATAAGCCAAGTATAGAATCATTATTATCACTGAAATAGAGGCAACCATAATTATCATTGCATAAAACAAGTAAACATTAGAAGTCGCAAAATAAAAGAAATCCAAATAACTTTATCTATACATTAAACGAATAAAAAAGAAAATATAAATAATTCTCTTCATTCAAATGTGTTTTAAATCAAATTTATATGTGGAAATTCAATATGCACGTTAACGTATGCATTATAATTCAATTGATGATATTTCAGATAATAAAATTGTTAACGATTATTTACAGCCATTGAAAAGCAACAAGCAGTTACATTGAATAATTTTCGTATGTGTTTGTCGGCATTGCCTAGCACATTAAAACTCACCAACTTATGGGGTTGGCAAAATGTGAAAATTTATCGAACAAATCCATGTGCAATTTTAACAACCGTTTGCACATTTACAAAATGTGAATTAGATCAAGAGAAAGCAAATTTTGTGCACACACGCCATAAAATATTTAGCATGAAATCATTTAATTTTCATTAGATTTAAAAACGCATTTTCATTTTAAAAAATTTTCTACCATTGAATTTTTATGGAATATCATACGCATGCACTGTAGCAATGAATTATGACAAGGGTGAATATGAATATTGTTTGCAAATTTGGTCTCTCTCTTTTTTTTTTCTCTTCCTTCCATTTGATTTATGCATTTTAATATTTGCACATAATACGACGCTTTTGGATAAATAAAATATGCAGTGTGTAATGTGATTTGCATTAAAGGTGAAATGGTTGACTTAACCTTGTGATTTGTGGTGATAACAAATAGTGAAAATAATATGAAAATTGTAAAATACATAACAATTTTTGGGAAATGTCGGTATAAATCCGAAATGTTTGCGATTTACATCTGTTAATTTCGATTTATGTTTTGTTGGCTAATCAATGTCTTTCTTTCTCTCTTTCTCTCTTTCTCTCTCTCTCTCTTTCTCTTTCTATCTCTCTCTCTGTGTTTGACTGAATTCATAATTGTGGTTTCCGGGTGCGTGGATCTTGGGCATTGTTCTTTTCGCATTGTCGCAGCGAAAATGTTCATTGTTTGGCAGAAAACATATAGTAAAACTTAATGAAACCTTAAAAGTCACCACCAATTAAACATCAAACATGCCAAAAAAAAAAAAAATATTCGAATGGATTGCGTTGAAGGTACACATTTCGTGTATCTTATCACATCAATTGAAGACGGAAAAGTGATGGCAGCCTTTTGTTTGTACATTTAATTTTTAGAGTCAGACCAGAGAAAGACGTTAAAAGGAAATTATTGTACATTTTCTGAATTTCCGAAAATCATTGCGATAGACGATGTTTCTAAACAGAAAGGGGGGTTCTAAATAAAACGGATACACAACGGTAAATTAAGTGTTTGATTTGAAGCGAACATACAAATGATTGTTTCTACTACAACGATTAAAGGCTATTTCCAGTACACCAGATAGAAATCTTATAAGCGTGTAGTACAACGATAACAATGGTTCCTTTGCCAGAAATTCGCTGAGTGGATTCATTGACATTTGTTAACATTGCATCGGCAACAGCATGTTATACACACACCCGAAAATTAACTTTTTCTCTATGCGCGGGGGCATAGCGCAATATTACATAAAAGGACGCGTGCCGCCAATCTTTTCTTTTCTTCTTTTACCTATGCAGAATGTTTGTGTATTTAGAGGCAATTTGAAATCGCGGTTCAATTTTTTTGTTTTTTTTTTTTTCGTTTTGTTTCACTCTTGGTTTATTTTCTTTCTACGCACATCATTTTAGTCCAGTTGAATTACCGTTCTTTCGTAGTGATGACTACCTTTCAAACCAATTATTTCGTTATTCTGCATTTAATAACATTATTACATGCAAAACAAACAAATATACCGAGAGTGTAAATATATTCAATGCCAAGAAACAGACAATGAATGATATAATAATGAATATCAATTTAGATGGGAATAAAAGAAGCTTCGTAATTGATTTTCACTTTTCCATTGACACTTTTGTCACAACCAAACAATCAATGATTCCCTACAGGTTAATCACATTCTTTACAAATGGATCAAGTTCAACCGGAGACTCTTAATTGAAAATTTATTGATTTTTTGCATAATTTTTCATAATTTATTTGAGCAAGTTTCCTTTGATGGCACTTGTAAAGACAATGGAAACAAGTTTTGATTAGAAAATGTTTTCGAAGAGAAAAATTTTTTGAATTGGAATGTATCTATATTCTACACCATTGAATCTATAACTTTAACTGAATTTTTCATTGGACAAAAAACAAAAGGGAAAATATGCTTTTAATATTCTCCCTCTTGCTTAAGGTCGATTTATTACATTACACTGGACCGTATCGAATATTTTATCAAATGAATTGAAATGAGTCATTTCAACAGAATTTAAATTTCTGTGATTTTAATCAATTATTTCATTATACTGTCCATTTACTGTTTGAATCAACATAGAATTTCATCTTTTAGACGTAAACAATGCAAACTAATGACCCGATCCATATCGTTGAATCTACGTAATCATCGAAAGGCACCCTTGTGGTATCTTCTGCTTACTCTATCTCTTTGTGTTTTAGACTTTCTCTCTCTCTTTCCCTATCTGTCTTTCTCACTCTCCCTCTCTCTCTTCTCTATTCTCACCATCTCTAATTGTCACTCCCTCGTTCTCCTTTCTCTCATTCCTACCCCATCTCTCTCTCTCTCTCACTCTCTCTCTCTCTCTCTCTCTCTCTCTCTCTCTCTCTCTCTCTTTCTTTCTCGATTTCTCTATCTTTGCTCTCTCTCTCTCTCTCTTTTCACTCTTTGCACTCAACAAATCATTAAAAATCGTGTTCATCATTTTGATGGTTATTTCTTCGAATGCAAATGAATGTCGATAATTTAAATTGATTCATTTCAAATTCAAGCATATCATTTAAAATATGGTTTCTTCCAAAAGCCATATGAAATGATTCAATGTTTTCTAAATGATGCAAGCAAGTCCACGTTTGTCATAAAATCAGTGAAACGATAAATAAATTTTTTAAAAACAGTTGCTGTTGATGAAAAATAGTAGGTCATGGAGTGTGATAAATACGATTGATTTGCGCGTCAGATGCGAAGCAAATTGAATAGAATTGCACACTATCCGAAACTAAATAGATGTGAATTGGCTTTTGTTTTTGTAAATAAATAGGTTCGAAAGATGTCGATTTCAACGCATTTGCATTGGGAGAGAAAGAGAATTTGAAAAAAAAAAATGAAAACGATTAGAATACAAAACAATCGAAGTTCCTTTTATGAATATAAGCTCATTAAAACTCACCATGAAATGAATATTTCAAACAAAAGAAAAATATCAAAAAAAGATTGACGATAAACGCTCAAAAGTCGATAAAATCAAGTAAAATCAGACAACATGGAACAATACATATTAGAAAATGCATCGTAATAAATAGAACACAATGTGAATTATTTACACCGGCCGGATACAGAGTGTATCATACAGTGCCATGTCTACATTTCTACAGACAATTTATTTGCAAACACCATTTTGAATGCAAATTGCATTATGCAATTGAAATGGGAAAAAAAAAAAATTCCTTTTTTACCGGCTGGCGATACAAACTCAAATTCATTTACTCGACAAAAATATGCCGCACATCTTTGTTATCAGAAAATTGATTTTGTCAACCGATCGTAATTAGTTTCTCGCTGTACGCTGAAAATGTTTATTGTTGATTTTTGAAATTGGCCACGCATTTTGAAATCAAATCACATTTCAGAAATGAGTTTTTGCCATCCAAAATGGATTTATTGAAATTGCTTTTGATTTGCTGTGGTTGCGTTGGATTTACTCAGTGTTGTCATAAAATTGAATCTAAAACGTTCTTCCAATGATTTTTTTTTACAGAGTCCAACCTGTTCAATTATGCGAACCTTGCTTGTCGAGTATGAAAACTTGCTTGTTTCTATGCGGATATAAAAAAAACTGATGAATCAGAAGATAGCAATTGTCTGAAGATGCACAAAAGAACTGCATCCTGTTTTCCTTTGTATTCTATGGGATTGTATTGCATTCGTTTTACTTCTAAATGTTGGATTTTATTGAATTTCTTAAGAAAAGAGCAAAAAAAAAATGTTCTTTCAAATGATAATTATATTTCTAGTCGTATTTCGAATCTTCTTTACTTCCGATGCATGTTTTAATTCATGAACATTGTTCGCATTGAGGTCAAGTCAAAATACTCAAATCATCACTTTGATGATGAATGATCACTCTTTGTTGTCGTCCGATATGTGGATTTATAGCTCATCAGCAAAATAAATTTATTACCAATCATCAGAGAAGATTCAAATACATTCTACTGTTTTGCATACTAATGACCACATAAAAATTTCAAATCTGCGGAAAAATTTTCAGTTTTTTTTTTTTTTTTTTTTATTTATAGATATGCGTTTGCAATGTGTTGACATAAATTTTGTAGTTTTTTGAGATTTAGTAACAAAAAATGCACATCTTATTCCGAATAGACACATTAACACTAATAGGAGAAAAAGAGCGCATCATTGTATTGCCACCGAAAATATCGTTCACAAACGAATTATGACAAAGATATTATTCATTTGACGCCTTTCAACACAAATTTTTATTGATTTACAAATGAAAAAAGAAAAAAAAAACTTTGTTCTAAATCTCGATTCAAAACGCCTTTGCAACTAGAATATAAAAAATTATTTTCAATGCATGTGAATTTCGATGCGGCCGTCAACGAAATTTCGTGCATGACAATTTCTCAAATCATTTCCACGAATGAACACAAACCAAAAAAAAAAAAAAAAAAAAAAATCGATCACTGTGATTACCGTTAGAAAAGAGTGTTTCTAACTAAGAAGGAACAAACCGTCGGTGAAAATGTTCTGGAAAAAAATTTTGCGTAGTACTTACTTTGTTTACGTTTTCTAGCCACAGGTTTTGAACGCATCGTTGCTTCTTATTTCACTTTGTTTTCCTTTATAAATTTGACTGAATAACAATTTAAAATTGTTTACATGCAATTCATTTTAAGCAATTGAGCTCAATGGTCCAGATCAACAAATGATTGTAGTTTATTTACTGTTTATAGATATATGAAACGTCCTTCAGTTTAAAAACAAACGAGGAAACAAAAAAACAATTTTTGCTTTGGCAATGTAACAATATTTATTGAAATGTATTTTTGTTCAAAAATGTCAACAATTGATGTGAAAAAAAAAAAAAAAAAAAAATGACACAATCACTGAAATGTTCCCAAAATGTCAATGATCTGGAAACTTCTTTTTTTTCTCTCTCTCAATGCAAGCGAATATTTTTTTTTTTTAATCGAACTTTACTCAATTTTGAATTTACTTTTACTGTTCAAAAACTCAACTGAATTGATTTACTGTTCTTATTGAACAAATGTGTATACGATTCTCAATGTTTATTTTGATTTGAAAATGCAAAAGCGCGTAAAAATCACGACCGCGAAACTCAGTCACTTTGCTGTCACTATCGTTCAGTATCCACCGAACGAATAAAAACAAATTTCATATTTAATACTTTCGAAAATGAAATAAAAAAAAAAAAGAAAACAGAAATCAACAACATAACAACAACAAGAAAAATAACAACAACACATTTGACGCGAGAAACATTAACGTGTGTGCATGGTGCCGTTTGTCCCCACTTCATTATGTATTTGCACAATCACATACAAGTGAAGCACGCGAGAAAAATACACACCGAATAATCATCCACTAAAAAAAACACAACAACAACAACGGCAATGGCAGAAGAAGAAGAAGAAGAAAGAAGAGGCAAATAAAATACAACAAAACACTTACTATGCCCGCATATATATAACACAACGACAAGACACTAAGATATACGCCGCACATTTATGCAACGCAACGGACGAACAAAATGAAGAAATCCAAATATCCAAATGAAAAAGAAAAACTCATTTATACACACGATAAATATCGTTGTCTTGAACACCATCCATTGCCACTGAATCGAATTGAGCGCGACCACAACACATCGGCACAACCACCACTACCAGTATACATGCCAAGCGAATCAAAATCACGTGAAAGTGAAAAAGAGAAAGAGAAAAGATTGAGTGAGAAAGCAAAAAAAATAAAGCACAGTTGGAGCGAGTTGAATGTAAAAACAATCACGAATCACGTCCAACGATACATAGTGCCGACTGACAAAGCCTCGCTAATATCTTCGCTCCACGGCCCGAACAAAAAAAACAGGTGCATTTTCAATAGATCACCTAATGAACAAATAAAATATTTTCGAAATTTCTTCCTTGATTTCCCACAGATTTTTCTTTTCCTTTGCATTTCCGCATTTCAAAATATAATTCACAAATAACTAACAAATACTAAAGAAATTTTTGTGTGCAAAATATTCGCATCAATTTACAAATTTCATAAGAAATTTCATTCAATGAATAAATGAAATATTTTAATGAAATCGATAAAATGATTCTTTATTGAAAGATTCAATGAGAAACATTTTGAGACACAATGATATGAATGTTTGTTGAAGATAAACTCAAATTGAAAACTTTTTTGAGTTCAAAGTGATTAAGGATTCATTGTGTTGATTTATTGACATTCTGGTCAGACTTTTTTGGGGCTGATATAGCTTCTCTTTCATTTAGCGACGTTTTCATGTAATCTAATCAAGTTTTGTTTTTATTAATCATCCCTTTTGGCCTTCGTATGTCAACGGACGACCAAAAAGCGGTGACTTCGTAATAAGGACAATTCGATATGCGTTCACATACGCTATTTATAATACACATTTTTGCACATTACGATTGTTGATTTCCCTAGTTGATTAGCATTTGTGCCTTGGAATGGCAAACTATTTTTGCGCATTTTCGATTCTAGAAACTTGTTGACTCTCAAAGCATATACGCAAATAATAATTTAAATGAAATTTGCAATAATTCATCAATATTGTTTTTTTTTTTTTTATTTCTTCTGTCATTCCAATGAGAATCTAGAGCATGTATCACATGTGTGCACAAATGTTGTCTAAAAATAATGAGCGTATCTCTATCTTTAGTTGTTTTCATAAAATGCCGCCAAATTCTTGGAAACAATAGTCATTGCCGACGATCCAAATGCAATAAAAATGAAAATGTGCGCAAATTGTACGGATTGTAGTTCATTTATTTGTTGAACTTGCTGCGTATCTCAATCGTTTTCGTTCTCTTTCTCTCAATCGCTCATATTAGCTTTCCATCTCGCTCTCTTTCTCTCTCTTGATGTCGCACTTTCTTTTGCTCATGCTTTTTTGCACTAGCACTCGCTTTCCCTCTCCTCTCTCTTCCTCTCTCTTCCTCTTCCTCTCTCTTCCTCTTCCTCTCTCTCTCTCTCCCTCTCCCTCTCCCTCTCCCTCTCTCCCTCTCCCTCTCTCTAACTCTCTCTCTCTCACTCTCCATCCATTTGTATATTTTCTAATTCTATTTTAAGGAAAAACCTTGGCACTGTACTTGCCACGCTTACCATTTTGATGAACGGAATATGGTTAACAATACGTGAAAATGAAACCAATCATTCACAACACAAGCATATTTTTAGTAAATGTTTTGATTCGATAATTTGGTTATTTGCACGATTCCATGACGTCTCTCTGATACTGAACTTTGAATTGTGTTATTTTTTTTTTTTTTTTTTTTTTTTGAAGTTCGATGCTCACATAAAATTGTTTCCCGAAAAATCACAAGCGTTGTATAAATATCCGACAAAACAATTTGAAAAATAGAAATGATGTGAAAATTGGATTTTATGCTTCCTTCGTAGATGATTAATGCAAGTCAATAAGACTTTCAAATGATGGTGTATTTGTAGTTTTCAACTCATATTTCATTCTCTAAGTTTGGGAGATTTTTATTTATCTGTTGGAACTGATCAATTTCAGACAATGACGTTGAAATTTTGATTTTGATTTTGAATTTGAATTAAAAGTAAATTTAATTTAAATCTAAAAATTTATGTAAATTTCAAATTGAGTAATCCAAATCCTAGTCCAAATCAATAAGAAAAAATTTGATCATAAATGATTCGCCGAAATCATAAATCATGATTCATAAATCATGAAAACATTAATCCGTGCAATAATAGAACACCGGAATAGATCGAAAGGATGTCACTTCGCTCAAGTGCAAAAGTCAATATGCGTCTCTATCTATTCAAATAGTCAAACGATGAACGTATGTCGGTGCTGACTACCTTTTTTTTTACTCATTTAATTGCTATTTCTCTCTTTCTTTATGTGTGCGTATTCCGATTCTCATTCGACCTCACTCATTTATTTCATTCAAGCAAAGCAAAGCAAAGCAAACGTGTGAGTGAGCAACGTTACTTCGTGTGTCCCCCATCGCATAGACGAATCATTTGTATTATACACAGTGAATAGTATCTGTATCGTCGACACAGTGTCAACGGGAGAGAGAGATATATATTGAAAAAAAAATGTTAGCATGCGCGCGCCAAGCTTCCATACACACTCATACACATATAAATTGAAACGTTAACTGACTATCACTGATATTGTATTGTTGTATGAACAGCAAATCAAACACGCCTACCGCAGCGTATATGATGCGGTTAGAGTGGGTGCCAAACAACCAACAATCATCGCAATCACAAAGTTCAACGTCAATGCGACTGAATACCAAAAAAAAAAAAAAAAAAATCATATCATTTATTGTATGCAAAGCGTATCTTGTTGATTTGTTCGTCATCGTCTAACTAATGTGAACAATTGAATGACAAATGAATTGCCATTTATAATGTAACGACTGTTTGAACACAATATTTAGAAAGAGAAAAAAAAAAACAATTGTTTTTCAAATGTTCGCAATTTTTAATTTTGTTTTCTTTTTTACATAAATAAACCTATTGAATATATTTTTCTGCTTTTGCAATGAAAATGAAGTTGAAATTGTACGGAAAATACTATTTTAGTTATGAGCATTTTACATAGAAAATAGTTTATTTCTACACACTTTACAATGAGACTTTTCATGTGCAATACATTAGCCATGACCTAAATACGAAACCCTTTTTCGCAAAATACCCGTAGCCGGGTAGGCATTTTGACTTCAGATATCGTTCCATGTGCGACGAACAGCAAGAAGTAAAAACCGCATAGAGAAACAGTAGCATTCAACAGCTTCGAGACAGATTCGAAATCTGAACATTTTGCGTAATTTTTCTCAGAGATTTATAACGGGCATTTTCTAAACATTTCCAAGAATTGCTCACAATATTTGATAAAATCAAATGGATTTTTAAATTATCGAGCAAAAAACAAGTTTCATTAATTTTAAAAAAATATTTTTTCTTCAAAAAATTCTAAAAAAAGGAAAAATTCGAAATCATTTTATTTTTTTTTTCAAAATGGTTTTTATTTCAGTGCAATAAAGCATAAAAACTTTCCAAAGAAATCGGATGATTCGATTCGTTTAGCGAGAGAGAATGAGAGATGAGTCGCGCGAAGGCGGAGCTCTCACATGTTCAATGTAAAAGTCGACGCACTAATACAATTGCAAATAAAGATTATAAACGAGATAAGATATATATCATTGCGTCATTTTTATCCACATTATACAGGATTTTTGTGCACAATATTTAGGTGTACTTTGCATGTGTGTTAGCTTTTCTTCTTCTATTATATATATATAATATTCTTACATACTATTTTCGAACATAATAGCTTCCAAGTATTATTAAAAACAATTGATACACTTTCACAATCGTTTATAATTACAATTCGTTCGAAAAAATCTCCTTCACGTTCTCATTATCGCACTTTCTATATTGCTCTATTTCTCTCTTGGTTAATCTTTTTCTCGCATTACTTTTCTCTGTTCTCTCTCTCTCTCTCTCTCTCTCTCTCTCTCTCTCTCTCTCTAACATGTTTCAATCTACAAGATTGTGCTTATCTCGAAATAATGAAATGCAAAAAAAAAAACTTCATTTTGATTAAATTCAAATATGAAAAAAATAAGGCAAAATAAGAAAAATGAAAAAAAAAACAGAGACAATGAAGAAAAGTTGAAAAAAAATATGAAAAATGAAAAAAATTAGAAAGCGAAATATAAAAAGTTGGAAAAAAATGAACAAAATTGGAAAAAAAGGAAGAAAAATAGCAAAAAATCAATAATTTGTAATTTAAAAAAAAAATCGGCTGAATGCCAGAACATCAAGCACTGAATGTGTAATCAACTGAAAAATATGTCAAATGGCCTTAAATAAAAGAAAAAAGAATTTTGCTTCAGCATTTTCAATGTGCTCAAGTCAATTTTTTAAGACGAATTACTGGACTTATGTTTACGTGTTTATGAGTATATTAATTCGTGTGCCTGTAATTAAATGCAATTGTTAAACAAAAACGAATCACACTTGATTATGTATGCACAATTCATTTCTAGGTAGTCTTGACTAACAGTATTTCATTTCTTTTTTTTTTCTCTTTTTATAATATTGGTAACATTCAAAATAAGCGTAATAAATGGAAATTTATGACAAAAATCTGCATGCAATCATGTTTATGTGCACAATAATCTCTTTTTGATTCAATGCCCAAGTGTGGGCAAGAGTGAGCCGAAAGGCTCTAGAAACAAAAAAAAAAAAAAGAAATAACCAATGCTCTGACTGACTTGCATTTATTATTAATTAGTTAGAAAAGTGAACGAAAAAATGGCACACAAGCATGTGAAAGAGAGAGAGAGAGAGAGAGAGAGAGAGAGAGAGAGAGAGAGAGAGAGAAGGGAGAGGAACACAAGCATGAGACCAAGTTTAATTTGAACACATATATCATGTTGGACGCGTATGTAGGGCAGCCATCAAACACCGTCCATTATACAACAATGTTGAAAATTTTACAGTAAACAGAGAATTTGCAATTTTGAAGCGCACAAATTGCATTGCTAATAAACTGAAAAAACATAAATGCACTTCAAGTTTGATAAAAACCAAAAAATCAACAACGAATCCGATCATCGTGGTCAATGGACATTTTCAACACTATTTCACATTGAATACAAAGTTTTCGTAGGGTATGGAATCTTCTCATTTTTCGGAAAGGAAAAAAAACAGCGAAAAAGAGAGAAAGAGGTTCGAATGAGATTCAAAGAGTTAAAGAAGAAGGAATTGAAAGGGGGAAAAGAAAAGAAAACATTGGCGAATAAAGTGAAGAAGAAAGAGAAGGATAGAGATCGAGGGAGAGAGAGAGCGTAAGTGAGAGAGCGGGAAAGGGAGAAAGAGGGGGAGAGCGAGAGAGCGAGAGAGCGAGAGAGGGAGAGAGAGAGCGAAAAAGTAAGAGCAGAAGGGAGAGGTGAAACGAAATTGTCCAAGTATATGATTTTTGATCAACAAAGATTTATGAGTTGATTAACATTTAAAATACTGTCATAGCACTAAAGTTGGGAATGTGAATGGATCAGATAAAGTAAATTGATCGTCATTATACGAAGCAATCGTAACAAGTGACCACCACATTGCTTCATTCTTTATTTTTATTTTTATTTCATTTTCTATGCTCATATTCTTATGATTATTTCATTCGTTCCATTTTGCTATGTTTTCATGCAATAATGATAAAATGCTTTATCGTTTGAGAGACTTGGACACGAAACGAACCATTTAAACGACACATGCACATAAAATCAACCATTAGTCACATAAGCGAAAAGAAAAACCAAAAGAAGAAAAGAAGAAGAAGAAGAAGAAGACGTTTGAAAATTACGAATAGTGAATAACGGCGCACTGAATTCATTTGCCGACGTCAAAATTGTAAACTATAACCAATCATCAAGCTTGGTGTGCAGAAGAAAAAAAAAAAGACCATCAATATGGAAATATATAATCATTTTCCGCTTTTCTTCTTTGTACAATGTCCGTTTTCATTTGCTATCTTGGTTGATCGAGTAGCGTTCGAGCGATACGTCACTCATTTTTAGCCATTTCTTTCTGTTTTCATCCACATTTCATATATTTCAATATGGTATTCTTTCCTATATTTTTTTTTCTCTCTCTCTCTTCTTTTTATTGTACAATATGTGCATATAATAGAATAAATTTTATTTTCCTCGATGTGGTTTCATTATTGGTTGTTGTTGTGTTTTTTTTTTTCTTTTCATTTCGTCTTCTTCTTCATATTTTCTTCATGATATTCGTGAAAAGTGAATAGCATGTGAGAATAAATGATCATCGCGTGTTTGTTATTTGAACATGTCGTGTTTTAAAGTGCACTGCAATTGATTCAGTTATGTGTCCTCAAAAGAAAAACGATGTATTCCTTTCTCACTCTCAGCTCATTTCAAGCAAGGTGTGAGTTTGATATGAAACTCATCTAGACGCCACAACACATCTACCTTCCTTTTTTATGCCTAACTCCCTGGTTATGTTGTGTGTTTTATGCGAATGTTGGATTTTCCACAAAGCCACATTTCTTGTTATTGTTTTTGTTTTTTCTTTCGTTTTCATGAGAAGTCTCTTTTTGCTCATTAGAATAGCGTTGGATGTAAGGTAGCAATGATCATGAATTAGCGTGCACTGTGCTCGATGACGTGATGTGGGCTGAAAAAAAAAATATGATGGAAAACTTATTTATTTCATTGTGGACTTCATTTTATGACAAACGATACAATGAAACTAATAAGACGCAATTGCACAACCACACAACACTTTTCAACGATTATTTTTGGTATAGAAATATGTCTACGTATTGTTTCTATTGGACATTTTAAACGTCAAATTTTTTAATGTTTTCGTTTCTTCAAAACAAATCCGTTTTAACCATTTATACTTTTGATTCGAATCGTATGGCCGCTTTACATTTTTGTCTCATTTGATGAATTTAATGAAATTCTTAGCTTAGTATTCTGATCTCTATCTTTGTATCTCCTTTTTGCCCTCTTGGACTGATTCTCAATCGAAAAAAGTCCTCAAAAATCAAGAAAAGTCCTCAAACAGTAATGAAGGAGATCAAAAACTGAATTAAAGAATCTCATGACTTTGAAGAATTTTTTTTTGAGATTTTGAAGATTTTGACGACATCAAAATTTTGCGAAATGTTCATTCCAACTTACCTTAAAAACTCGAAAGTTGCTACAAACAGATTCGAAAGCTAAAAAAAAACTAGCAATTTTTGTTTCAAATCGATCATATAAAAATAGGGCATTTCTAAGCGTTTTTCTAATTGTTTTTCTCAATAAAATATGTAAAAAAAGACCCCATACATATGAAGGATTACATTCTTAATGAAATGTAAATGACCAAGGATCTAGAGTAGAAGCTGAACGCTTTAAGGTGGAAACTATTTTTTTTACTCACATTTCGGACAAAACGATGAAGATGAATCTAATTAACTTGACTGAAATTGAATGTTATTTTGTATTCTTAAAAAGCATAAAAATGAATATCATACTCACAGTTGTTGAGGGTGATATCAAGTCAAAAATAAAGTCTTAAATCGATTCCTTATTCCATTAATGTTAATAAAATGTATGTGTATTCGTTTGATATTATGTAATGCAATAGGATTATGTATGCAACTGATGAAAATCTCATATATTTAATGAGTGAAAAAAATTTCATTCGCCTTTTCTGTTCCATCAATTTTGTTTAATCGAGGTCGCAATTCTTACCACCAGTGGCAATAATACATCGTCATCGTCATCGTCATAATATTTATGTAAATATTATACATTTCTCATATATTTATAAGTGGTAGTATGGCATTTGCGCGCACCTCATCGAATATAAATATCAAATTAGTGCTCATAGCAAAAATGAAATGGAGAGTGAGAGAGAGGGAGAGAAAAGAGAGAGAAAAGAGAGAGGAGAGAGAGAATGAGAGAAGAAAGGAAGAGCGAGAAGGACAATGATTCGCTTGAACTGAACTAAATAAATTGGCCGCCGTGCAAATGTATAAATTACATGTGACATGCAAAAGAGCCAGTGAGCATAAACATATAGTGTAGATGGCAAGAATAAGGATTAAAAGTTATTTTTTTTTTTTTTTTTTTTGGTAATATAGTCGTTGGTTTATGTCGTTTTAGATCGATTGCAATGATGAATATAATACGGCAACGAAACAATACACTGACCAATAGAACGATTAACGAGACGATATTCAAGGCGGTTTTCTCTCGTCGAAGTCGAGTTAGCGTAAGTATCTCTTTGATTGTTATGTTTGATATCCAAATTTGATTCCATTTTTATTGCGGACATATGACGGTGCGACATTTAGCTGTTTACATTTTTATTCGTTTTGGTAATCGGTAGTATTTTCATTCTCTATATGTCTCACTCACTTTTTATTTATCTAACTCCTCTCTCTCACCCAAACTAACTCCTTCTCTTTCCCTCTCATTCTTTCATCCTCTCGCTCCCTCTCTATCTGATTCTGGCCTTCGACCTCACTCCCAATTTCACTCTCTCGCACCATTGCTGTCTCTTTCTTTTTATTTTTTTGGAATGTGACGTGCCACCTGTTCTCATGACATATTTACATCAATCTTTTCACAAAACTATGATTTTTTGTGTAATTATTTCTAATAGATGACTTCTTGAAACGAATCGCCGCAAAATGTTTGCCTATTTATTGGAATTTTTATCAAAATGTCTCAAACAAAAACTATTTGCTACAATTTACCTTAACGAGAGAACGCACAAACATATTTCATTTCAAAATTTTGTTTTTTTTTTCGTTTCATATCATTCTCTAAAACTAAAAAAAAAAAAAAAAAAAAGTTTAACGATGACAAATGATCAACTTTAGCATTTTTTCCATTTTTTTTTCTATTCAAATTAAAACCACTTTATTAATCGATAGAAAACTACAATTAGTATACAGAGCTTCATTAACATACTACTTTAAAGATAATTTGTGATATAATTCAACAATGGATTGCAATAGCACCAACGTCTAATGCTGACTGTATATACATTAAGCGTAATAATTGTTTTTGTGTGATTTGAATGAACCGCAATGCACATATTATCAGGATGGAAAAAAGGGGGCTCGCAATGTGGTTTGTATATGCAAACTTAATGTGTAAGTGGTTATACTCACTCCATTGCAAGTATTCATCTCACTCACTCAGTTTCGAAAGCCTGTTAACAAGTCATGCTAGAAGCTCAAAAATGATCATTATTGCTTTGTTTTTCTTCTTTTTTTTTTAATGAAAAAAAGCAAAAAAAAAAAACTTTGTCTTATTCGACTAATGCACATTCAGTCTGCTATCTCCCACAATTTTAATATGTAACCTTTGATTTAAATTTTCGCTGTAATATTTGTTCTTTTTATGTGAAAAAGGAAATCACACAACAATAGCCATGAAGTGAACAAATGCAAGAGAGTGGTTGAGCTAAACAGAACAGTTAACAGAGAAGTTATTATGGGCAAAACGATTCAGAGAAAATCGCCTAAACAAAGCGACCGCTCTCGAAACCTGGGTGAAGAGAGAATAAAGAGAAAAGAGCGCTTCACAGGCTAACAATTCATTTTTGACGAGGGTGAATGTTAATTGAAACGTTTTTGCTATTTCGAATGCGTGCACATTTATTTTTAGCTTCTTGAAATGAAAGTGCGACCTATGATCGGTAAATTGGCGCTGGGAAATTGCATAATAAATACTATAGCAATACACCAATGAAATCAACGTGTGCATGTCACATTGCGAGTCATTCAATTGATTGAGGGAGCAATCGAAATATGTAAAACTGTTTATTGTTTATTTGTTTGCGGTTTTTATTCACGATTAAAAACGATTGCAATTGGATTGTTCCCTTTTTTTTTTTTTTTTTTTTTTTGACAAGAACCAAATACAACGACCTATAATTTGTATTGAAAGGTGATAAATGCTAATAAGATACATATTTAGTTGGAAAAGAAGTCCATCCATTGATTAAATATTTCAAAATT
Source organism: Resseliella maxima (assembly GCA_029041755.1). NCBI lineage: Eukaryota > Metazoa > Arthropoda > Insecta > Diptera > Cecidomyiidae > Resseliella > Resseliella maxima. The sequence goes on from JAQOWM010000537.1 coordinate 198,003, forward strand.
AGAGATGAAAAGCGCACAAATGGTCAAATCATAAAATGTAAAAGAATTTTCTAGTTATAAAATTGAAATTTAGAAAATTAACATTCTAATTATTAAATTATTGCAATGTTGCATGGTCAGCGACCACTTGGTTGACCAATTCAAAATGTAAATGTGAATATGAAAAAATGTGAATAGAAATTTTTCCATTTGGCAATAAAATGCGAACAATGCATGGAATGGTCATGTGATGAAAATCGATGAAGCTAAAATGAATGAGAACCACAGTCATAAATGGAATCACAGCAATAGCAAGAGTTATAGCATATATAGCTACAAAGTTTATGCTATCAAAAGATATGAAATCAATAAATCAAATCTGTTTATGTGACCATTTTCAATATTCAACTAATGTAACGGACACAGCGTTAGTTATGTGGTTTCATCAAATCAATTTTTACATTCACTGCGTCACATACACTTTGCCGCATACATGAAAAATTATTGTTTTATTATATATAAAGTATATCGTATTATATGAAATAAAACGACAAATCATCAACCAAATGTGATACACCGAAAATTCAAACGTCCAACAATCATGTTTGTTATGTTTAACAACATGAAAATATGGCAAATCGAAAAGAATAATGCCAAGATACAACCAAATCGAATAACATATATTTACAAGACAAAAGGCGATTTTTCCCATCCAATCCACATGTTACACAAACTTAACAACTTTGACTCATTTCATTCGGCGACCGAGTTAACATTTATGCTTGCAAGGAAGTTGGATTTTTTATTGCTGGCAATTTTAGTGAGATTTTCGGAAGATGATGAGTTTTGGACGAAAATTGCCGCATGTCAACAGTATAGTGGAAACAGTTTTGTTTTTTCATAATTCAAACGATACTTTGTACGCGCTTCAATGATTTTGTTGTCCATTTTTAGCGAAATGTTCCAAGCAGACATCTTATGATTTACGTGAATGGCAGTTTTTACAACATTTTACCTAAAATTTAGTTTTTTTTTTTGGTGGAAGATGGTGAGGGAGAGAAAGGAGGGAGGCTACAGAGAGGAACTTTTTATGAGGAAGATAGATATATGTAGAGAGAGAGAGAGAGTGGAAGAGAGATAGAGAGAGAGAGAGAGAGAGAGAGAGAGAGAGAGAGAGAGAGAGAGAGAAAGAGAGAGAGAGAAAGAGAGAGAGAGAAAGAGAGAGAGAGAAAGAGAGAGAGAGAGTGAAAGTGAAAGAGCGAGAGAGAAGGAGGACAAAAAGGGAGAGATCAAGAAAGCGAAAACGCGATGGAATGGGATGAAGAAAAGGAAGAAAAGTCTCTAAAATTAAAATACCACTCGGATGTGTTTTGCGACCTGAATTTATGATTGCATTTGCTTTGTCAATAAATCTTCCAAGAGCAATGACTCCCATGATAAATGTTATGACTGCGACGTGAAATGTATTTGTTAGTGGTCACTGTAAATAATTGCCTTTGGTCTATCAAATTAAAAATCCCAAATCAGTGTATTGTCGATGTGTGTAGATGGATTTTCTTCTTTGTCATTTGGTTAAAATTTATTCAATTATGTTTTCTATTTTTTTTTTTTTTTTTTTTCCTTTCCGATGATTATCATAATCTTTACCGCGACTAGCAACCAATAGTGGTGGAAAAAGGAAAATTGGCCCACTGTTCTCAATAAATAAATGCTTATTGCGACAATGACGAAGACGAAGACGTCGAGGACAACGGTGCGCGAAGAGTATAGAAATATGTGCCAAAAATCATGACACTCAATCATAAGTGACTGAATTTATTTGATTGTTATCGCTCGACGATCGGCCCAATGTGAAAGAGAAAGCAATTTAATGTCATTCAATGGTTCGCATTTATTTTCGAAAGGAAGTTTTCTATAGACCCAAGTCATACCAAAACAACACACATCATCACACACATTCGCCATTAGATTTTAATCGCTGAATATCATTCTATTTTCACTGTAATTTTTATTCGTGGTTTCACATTTCTCATATTAAATATGCTTCAATTTTTTTTTTTATATTCATATTTTATTTTGACTTGGTTGGCTTTGCTTTGGCTTTGGTATTATAATATTTTTATCGTCGCAATGTCATATAAGAATATCGTACAACTTTATCTAGCAAAAATCAAACAATGTTATGGACTCTGCTTGACATTCTTTGAATCAGCTCACGCTCAGCGCCTTTTCGTTTATATACATTTTTTTTTTTTTTTTTTTTTTTTTAATTCACTTTTTTCTTGCGGTGCCCCCGACAGTCGTGATATCTGGACACTCACAAGTGGACAGTGATTGCAGCCGTTATTTCGGACGAACGGAAGTGCGTGCTTTCAGAAATATTGCCTGTTTTATGCACACAAATATAAAAACATTCCGCTCTATCGTTTGTACTCGAAATATGATTTTTTTTTTTTTTTTTACTTTTGCTTTTCCTTTTGTTTTTGCTTTTTTTTAATGTCACCAACAGCTCGGACGTAAGTCCAATATTCATAATAATAATCAGATTCATAATTAATAAATATTGCTTACGCTCGAGTTAATTTCAAGATATTTACCCATTTTGCATGTGGCGTAATCAAAACGCACGAAATATCCGAATTATGACCACTCTTTAATACAATAAGAAAACAGGATCATAGATATATTTTGTATCCGCATAAATACTTTCAGTACGTTAAACATAATTGAAGGGAATTATTTATTCGAACATTGTAAAAACATCAATAGAAATGAAATTACAAAATTCATTCAATAGAATATTCAAAAAATTACTTAAAGACATTCATAAATATTTTGTATGTTATGCAAGTGTTTTGATTTAAATTTAAAAAGGAAAGAAAAATGCATAAAAATTTTGAAAAATACTCTTGACTTTAGCAATTCGGATGAGATCAATCAACAATTCCACATTTTATTCAAAAATTTTTAATCTAATTTTTCCACTTCAAATCTTATTGAATGAAATCAAATGAGAATAGAAATAAATCAGAATATAATTTATAAATTAACATTCCTTTAATTTGACATTTGAATTTTGCTTCTCTAGATGCTTTTGGTCATATTTTTATACTTTTTCACTTTTTTTTATTTTTTTGGATTTTTTTTTTTTTTTTTTTTTCATTTGAGAATTAGTGTTGTGATCTGTAAAATCCAAATATTTAATTTGTAATTTTCAGTGTTTAATTGAGACACTGTAAAAGAAAAGGGATGATAGCGTGAGAATTTTCACAATTTGTGCATTCTATTAATATTTTACTAAAACTTCTGTAAATGTCATTTACTAAATGACCATGAAGATTTTAATGTTCCTAATAAATTATGCTAAGTTTTATGATTTTTGTCTAAAATTACGTTTTCTTTCCGAATAATACTACTATTTTGTCTCAATGTATCTTATCTCAGTGTCTTAAAAATGAAAAAAAAAAAATGCATCCATATAGGCGGTGAATTTTTTCAACAGTTTTGTGACAAATAAAGATAAATAACATGATCTTTTTTATCTTCTTCATTGGTTTTTCGTTGTTTTGAAAACGTTGCCGCGGCTATCGTTTTGTTTGCCGATGATCATCACCAAAATCATAACATTTGGTACCGTAACGTATTCGCTTCACTTTCATGATTTCACGCTTTCATATGTTACGCTTAACAACACGTATAAGGATGAAGCTAATTTACATGTTCTTAAATCGACCACAAATTGACATATTGCACAGATGCTCTATATCATTGAAATTTACGAAATTGAATTCCAACTCAATGACACGGATAATTCGAATTGATTTCATATTTAATCAGAGTAAACGTGAAAACTCAAACTCGCTCGTGGAAAATTGAATCGGAATTTCCGAAAATGTTGATTTGTAGTTCCGCTTTTCATACAGAAACGTTCGATTCTTACGGTTCTTAAGAGGGAATTTTACCCTCATTTAATTTCTTTCCATACTGTTTAATATTTCAAAAATATTCAAAATGTTTATTTCCTTATTTTCTTTTTTTTTCAGTATTAAAATATTCTCATTTTCGACGTACTTTTTACTTATTAACGGATAAAAAATTTAAGCAATAATATGGTACACAACCATGGAAAATAATGAGGAAACAGGAATAAACCGATATTATTATCTAAAATGTTGTGATCAATGAAAATATTTATTTTAATTCAACAAATTGTAATTTCTCATTTGAGAAAATGAAATAAATTTCAAAAAACAACCGTCTCCATCGAAGAATTTTGAAAATCATCAAATTACAACTCAAAGCTCATATTTGGAAACTTTCATCGAAGTTCAAGCTAGTTTATTGGGACTTTGGACAATGAATTAAGTTTCGCATAATCATACCAAAACTTATTGTTTTTTTTTCCTATGCATATGAGATTTTCTACGGCATGTTTTGAAAATAACTTTCTGTCTATTGTTAGTAGACATTTATTCGAAAGAATACATTTGATTGAAAAAGTGTATAATAAAATTCGCTTTAAAATCATGACAAGGAAACACGAAAATCGTAGGATTATTTTTGGCGGCAATGTTTCAAAATCTTCGTTTGCTGAACCAGTCAAGGCAACATCATTCTCATTCAATAGTTCAGCAGTCTTCGAGGGCAATAATTACAATATACCACATAATTGCGAGAAACTGATAAGAATGAAAATGATTTTACGCAATCAAAAGAACTTTACTAAAATACGTTTGGCGAACTTGCCAAACTATACCGATTCATTTCAGACAACAAAAAGGTATGATTTGTTCCTTTTTTCTTTCAAAACAACAAATAAATTATCATTCAACACTTTACATTAAAAAAAATGATTTGCATATCAGTGGAAGGAACGAATTTTTGGCGAATAAAATAAAATTCAAACCAAATTTCAAAAAAAATATTACACATTTCCAAAGAAAAAATTCTTGTAATTTATTCTATTTTACATGGATTATCTTGTGTCGTTTCGTCTCTTTCGTATGATCCAAAAAAAGTGCACATATTGTCGTCACAAACAAGTAACGAATAAACGCAGCAACAGCAGCAGCAGCAAAGATAGCAACAATAAAATCGTCTTGAACACTCAGACGCATACAAACACGAACTATGATTCAAATACTGGGATCGTTTTGTCAATCATCACATGTGTCTTGGATTTTGTATGCACATTTTTCTTCTAAAATATTTTATATTTTATTTTCCGTTGTGATTTTCTTGTACATTTATGATTTTTTCGTCTAAGCAAATGAACAAAAGAGTCATTCAATTCTTTTTCATTTTCGTATTAAATGCATTTTCAAATAATTAAAATTGAATCTGGCTAAAGCTGAGTTTTCTGTCAAATTATTGTTTATGGTTGTTAACATGTTGTGACATTGAAATATGACAAGAAATGTCAAATGTGTATTTACAGTGTGCACCGATGCGATATTCGAAAAAGGCCGCTGTAAAATGGAATTTACAAATGAATATTTATTTCAATAAATATTATTCAAAAATAAATGGAATTATTTCGAAATTTGTGTATTAATGAAAATTATTCTCCATACTTTTGAGAATAAAATTTATAATTATTCAATGAATCAATGTAAATATTCAATTCTTGTAAAACATTGTTTCGATTGAGTTGTAAGCAATAATCGACTAAAATGATGCTTTGAAATGTGTATTAAAATGTATGAAAATGTTGTGTGTCAATAAGGTTGAAAATGTTTGTATTCAAAAGAAATGCACACACGTTGATACAAAACAAAACCAGTTTTGAAGTTCGAATAGCAGCCAAATAAAACAAATACATAGACATGCACATGCCCAGATATGGTCCATACACACAAATCATCCAACGAATGACGACAAACAAACAAATATGTACATATATATTCAAATCAGCCTACGCATACAATGATTGTCATCAATGCACACACATTCTCTCTCTAACACACACACACATACCAAGCCAAGAAAAACATAACAAAAATATTGGAGTTGAATGAATTTGCGAAAAAAAACAGGCAAACAGTTAGTGGTGCGCATTCAAACGAAATTGCACATTGAACAAGACAACACACATTTTATAAATTCAATTCAGTTAGTGTTTTATGTTTTATTTTTCAAGAAATGAAATTATCAGGAAGATTTCCATTAGTACTCGAGTAGTAATTCATTTGAATAAGAAAAAAAATTTTTTTTTTTTTTTTTTTTTGTTCAACGACCAATCAAATTCATTACCATAATCATCATCATCATTATCAACTGTCCAGTTTCAATTACCTGGACCAAACTCACACAACATTTATTGAGTCAAGCACAATTTGACATACATTTATAAAAGGAACAAAAAAGAAATAACAGAAAAAAGAGAATAAAAACAGAGAAAAACACACTCACCAAACAATCAAACATATATTCTTGTTTTCGCGTTCGCCGAATGTGCGCGAGAATTTACAGTTATAAGAATATTTTGCAGTGAGTGCTCTCAAGAGCAACCGAGATACAACAAGAGTATATATTTTTTTTGAATTGACCTGACCATACATACAACCAATACATTTGCGAAACCGCACAAAAAGACGAAAGACCGTGCTAAAAATCACAAATAAACGAAATAAAAAGAATAAAACACACATGAAAGAAACAACAAGCTAACTAACAAGACCAGAGATACCATTCCAAAGACATCAATTTATTCGATTCAGTTTTGTTTCACAGCTCAAAGTGATATGATACACAAGAGTATTTGATGTTTTTTTTTCCATTTTTGAGGGCAACGACTACGTGAATTTACGCATTTTAATCAATTGTTATAGACGGCATTAAACAAATTTCCAAAATAATATACATTCGTATTGATTAAAACGGTTATTTTTGTTTCTAAAAATTACTTGTGTAATTTTCTTTAAGCAGTGTGTTTTTTTTAGAAAAATTAAATGTTTTTTTTTTTAAAATAAGCAAGAAAACAGAAACAACTCTCGAAAAACAAAAGGATTACCAAGATCTGTAGCAAATTTTAGATGCTAAAAAAAGGGATACATCGTTAAAAGGCTGATTTATATTGACTCAGACTGAATAAAAAAAACATTAATTCTATACAAAATCACGACAAATCTGGCAAAAAATTTAAAACGTGTGAATCGAAATTGGAACACATGCCAAATATTTACTTCGAATTTCAGTAATAAAAGCAAATAAAAAGCATTTTCAAGAAACGAAGAAAGAGATAAATAAGAAGAAATAAGAAAAAAAAAAATCACCAGATACAACAACGAGAATAAAAGAAAAAATTGTGCATCATTGAATTTGACTTAAAAATCAGTGCTGTGTCAAATTCAAAGAAAGATAGAAAGACAGCAAGAGACATTTGGTTCTTAGAGATTTGTGTATGTGTAGTTGTATGGGTGGTTTGTTGTTTATATCGAATATATACACTGACTGACTGACGGTGACAGCTGCTTGTGCGGTTCTGCATGTGTACGGCATTTAGTATGCACTTGGTGTTCAACATTCAATGAAACACACTCGGCAAAAAAAAGCAAAAAAAAATTAATAAAACAATTTTTTTTTTTCTCTTCAGCATTATCATTATAATTGTCATTCCCATTGAAAGAATAAAATCCGAAACGGTTTTAAATTTTGTGCGCAAATTGTAGCAAAAAAAAATTTATAGAAATCTATTTGAATGGAATCGTCATTTACCATAAAACCAAAAATTAAAATTCGTGAAATCAAAATAGTTTCAGTTTTGTTTATAAATTGTTCAATGCAATAACATTAGTGTTGGATTTTTATTTTTCTTTTATTTCTTCATTTTGTTGTTACTAGTTGTTCATATTTTGACATTTTAAAAAGTGTTTTGAAAATAAAAACACGTTTCTTTTCGCGTTTATTTAAGTTTTTTTTTTAAACGCGTGTGGGCCAATCAAATGACGAAACCCTTACAACAAAAGGGAAACTCTTGAAATATAGTGAACGCAACGATTATTTTATTTTTTTTGTTGTTCAGCGATTCTTATCGAAATTGTCAATTTCAACGATTTTAAATTTGCATTTTTAACATTTAGTGATTTAGTGATGAATCAAAAAAGAAAAAGCTTGAACGAGCAACAATTTTAAAAGAATAGAAGATAAATCTGCAATTTAAATTTTATACAAAAATCGAAGAGGGAAAAAAAACAAACAGAAATAAAAAAAAATCGACGAATGAAAATCATAAGGAAAAATTAATGTAAACATTCTATGTTTTGAATTCATAATTTTGCATTGCTTTGGATTAACATACATTTTTGAACGCAAAATAAAAAGAAAAAAAAACTGTGAAAAATCGACACAATTTTTATTCATCGAATCGCATTTAATTTCCAAATTTAAACACAAAGTGAAAAAAGAAAGGTAAGTCAACAAACCAGACTTTGTTGATTGATTTTGTCAATATTTTGAATTTTTTAAATTGAGTATGACAGATATAAACGAGATGGTATCACGCAAAATAAAAACATCGTTATCAATGTTCATGTAATTCCCATGTGTTTAACAGACAATATTTATTGAGTTGCATTACATGTTTGTTTTGCTGCTGCAGTATTTACGGATTTTTCTGTTGCAATGATTTATTCGCCAGATAGAAGCAATTTCATATGTGAAATTTCTTTTTGCCATAGACAAAGACATTCAATATGATTTTAGTGTTTTGTATTAAAAACTATTGACATACAGTGAATGTTATTCAATGAAGAATCAAGAAACAAAAATATTAGTGAACGTATGCGCCTGCCACCGAACAAATTCCAAAATGGCTGCATTGCTCTATGTTTCTATCACAATACACAATTACGATAAACACACACATAAAATCCACACTATTGTTCTTCCTTTTCCTCTTCTCACACTCTCTCTCTCTCTCTCTCTCTCTCTCTTCTTTCTCTCTCTCTCTCTCTCTCTCTCTCTCTCTCTCTCTCTCTCTCTCTCTCTCTCTCTGTCTGTCTGTCTTTCTATATCTATCTTTCCCTCTCTTATTTGTTCCATCTTTCTTGTTCATTCTTCACCTCTCTCATTCGTGTTTCTATCTTCATTTCATGGATATGACACACACGGTTCGGCAAACTAAGAACATTCTTACTACGATTGATGATGATATTCTTGATTTTTCAACAACATTGATTCTATTCGGTTGGTTTGAAGCTGGTTTTCTGTTTACAGCATTAGCTAGGCATTGACTACTTTCCATATATGATGAATTCATTTAATTTTATCGCGTTTATTTTTATTTCGAACATTTTTAGGTAGTCATATCTCTTTCGCCCATCTCATACATTTTTTGTTTTCCATTGGTATGTGTGTTTGTGTTGTATATTTTCAGGCAAAATGAGTACCGTAAAAACTGTCGCTGTAAAGTCAAACGAAGAAGGCGACAATGAAAACAATAATAACATCAACAACAACAACAACAACAACAACAAAAAATTAAAAGAAAGAAAATAGAATATTGTCATGATGAGTGAATGAGAACCAAATATAATAAGTGCCAGAGCTTAAGCATACTTTAAACATTGCTCACGTAGCCACTAAGTTACACTTTGAATTGTTTGTTGCCCGACTGGCACTTATTATAAAACTAAAAATGTGCACCAAATTGATGTACCGTCAAGAACATTTGTAGAAATGAATGTAAAAACCATGTGAATATTTTGACGATAATTATCATTCGAAAAACAAAATATATGCGTGTGAGTGTGTACATGCATTATATACAAAGCTGAAAGGTGATAAATGTGAATGTTAGCATGTGTTCTATATAGAATATATGGTTTTTGTACGATCGTACAAGAATTCATTTGGTCGAATGAATGAATCCAACATATTGTTTAACACTGACTGCTGCATGCATTTATGCTAATATTGGCACAAAAAAAAAACAACACAACACAACTGCATTCGACTGCATATGCCAGTTAACTCACAAGTTATAAAAGCATATGTAGGCATCATAAGCCCCAATGCGCTCAACTAAAAAACTTTATGATCTCTTGTGTTCATGTCTAATTTTATCTCTTCGACTCACAAAAACCCATTTTATATTTGAATTTGTACCACGTTCAAACCGGTTCAAATTATAACAAATTAAAAATTGAAACAACTCATTTCGTTTGAACAGCATTTTTTTTATTGTTTTCATTATTGTGTGATCGATCGTTTATATCTCGTTGCAAAGAAAAGTACGTTATGCCCAAGAATTTCCATTAGAAGTTTTATCAATTTATATATATGAATTGGAAGGGAAACATACATTATTATGGTTTATATTCTATTAAGTGGAAAGAGACAGGAAAAGAGGAGGAGAGAGAGAGGAAGGGAGACAGAAAGACATCGAAATAGATAGTGAGCGAAACACTAAAGTCTGCAATCGCTTGCTATAAATTGCAACCCACCATTGTTTCGATCATTTTCAACAATATCACGTTTTATTTCACCACAAGCAATGTTTTCTCATTTCTGTTTTGATTGCTTCTCTCTCGCTTGTTCCCTCTCTCTCTCTCTCTCTCTTTTCTCTTTTCTTCTCTTCTCTCCTTTTATTGTTTACAATTCGAAAGAATTCTTTATTTTTTTTTTTCTCTTTTCGGAATTGTTTAATTATTGTTTTCCATTTGTTCAACAACGGGCAGCCGTCCATATAGACCGAACGTGGAATATTTGGTAAAACGGTAAATTGTTGTATACGCAATTTCCAATTCAAACTAACAATAAATAAGTACATTCTCCAGAGATTATTGCCAAATTAACAGCTGTTGATGATTTATTTTCAGAATACTCACAAATCTGACAAAAAAAAAAATAAATCTTCTTGGAGAAGTGGAATGCTGAGTAAGAGATTCAAGACTAAAGTATAATGTTTCTTTGAAATTGTTTCAAAATAAACAATCTGTTGTTTGGCAAACAAATTATATCTCAATGCGTTTGGTTTCTTTTTTTGTGAGTTTATATGCGCGTGTTCTACTTTTGCATGAAATCAAAGTCAATATGCAAAATGCCAGTCAAAATAACAGAAATGTGATGTCTTTTTTCATGAGCGACATTTTGTTCCAAATTCAAAATTAATCGAACATTTTTTGTGTGTCGTTCGTTTTTTCTTCTCTCTCTCTCTCTCTATCTATCTATCTATCTCTCTCTCTCTCTCTCTCTCTCTCTCTCTCTCTCTCTCTCTCTCTCTCTCTCTCTCTCTCTCTCTCTCTCTTTTTCTCTGTATTTTCGTGCATTCAAGTATTTAGTAATCAAATTAATAATTATTAATTAACGATTATTAATAATTATTATTTTAATCGTCGGCGAACTTTATTTCGCACATTTGTTTTTATTTCACATTGATTGCCATTGTGTGTTTAAGAGAATGTCATTGTTTTTTGTTTTTCAAATTCAAGACATTCAACCATTTGATAACAAAAAAACAAAAAAAAAATGAAAGAAGGCGACTCATGTAAAACGTATGGATCCTTTCGAAATGTTGTTTCGTAAAACTTCAATCGATTCAGAGGTCGATTATTCCAGCGCAAATTATCACTAATTTTTTTCCTTTGTTCAAATTCCATCAATTGAGTCTGTAAAATTGCTAAGAAAGGTAGCCAAATGAATAAGTTCATTTCAGGTATTCATCAGATAGATATTCATATGACGAATTGAGTTTGCGAATAACAGACACACATACACACAAACAAACAATAACTGATGATCTCACAAAGCTCGTTCTTGTGCTGCTTTTTGTTTACTTTAATCATTGTCTTACTTTACATTTTTGATCCGTCTTCATTTTGGTTTTGTTCATCATTCGGTTGTTCTTGGTTTGGTTTCTTCATCATTCGCAAGAGTGTATATTAAATGATCACATTTCGATCTATATATTATGAAACATCACATCACATGTCTATATGTATTGTTTAAGGTATATGGTGATGGTTTATTATTTATTGTATATAGAGTGTCTATAGAAAATTCGTCGAATGTATTTTCATAATAACATCGGTTCAAATGTTTACTTTAGATATTAGTTTATTAATTGGAATTTAAATGAATGAAACCGAAGAAGTTCTGCTTCAGTAGACAGGCTTGCAAAAAGAAGAAGAAGAAAAAAAAACACAACGAATTTCACTTGTACCATACCAAAAATATATTGTTGTTTTCCATTTTCTGTAAAATGTTTTTATTAACTGGTGTTTTGTTTTCCATTTTCGATCAAAAAAATTTACGCCAATATCGAATAGATTCCAGGATTATTCCATCATATACATTGATACAAAAGTAAACAAGAACATTCTTATCGAAACATATACATATCTATCAATTTTTTTATTATATCAGAGTCTAGCTTATTTCGCATTCAAAACAAGTTGAGAAGGAGAAGAAGAAGAAGAAGAAGAAAAAGAAGAAAAAAAAAGAAAAAAATACTTTGCAAAACAACTTGAAACTAGCAAACAAGGATCGCAACAGTTCGTTTTTTGTTATTGTTGTTGTTGCTGTTGTTTCTTTTTGATGTTTTAACTTGTGTTTTTCTTTATATTCATAAACAGGATAAATTATTACTTGTGAATTTCGAACCATACAGTCTTATTGACTACGGTGTTCAACATTGAACATTTTTTGTTCAACAAACTTTGTGCCATTGAACTAACAACATTTTTGACGTTTTTCAAATAAAAGAGTTCAATTGACATTCAAAGATAACTTGTCGTCACATATCGACTGATCAATGTGTTTGACGTATTAGCTGTGTCTATGACCATATCCAATAAGAATCTGGCCAATTTGTTGTAAATAATTAATTAAAACCAGTTCAAATTGGAAAATTGATGCTAGATTTGATAGAAGCAAATATTTGTTTGCACTGAAAGTCATAAAATATGAAATGTCAATACACCATAAGTCCAAAAATCATTAGAAAGTTGTAAATGATAACCGCCGTTGATATTGATTTGTATTAAAAGCATTTTGCGTATTAAAAAAATAAATAAATTAATATTCCAAAATTTCAATGTTTTTCTAATGAAATTCCGTTCGCTTTATCGAATTTGAAATAAAGTTGAACACAAAAAAAAAAAAAAACAAAACAAAAAAACAAAAAAAAATTCTGATAAACACAAAAAAGAAAAACGTAAACACAAAGAACGTAAATAAAGAAAAAGTAATGAACACAAAACGAAATGTATGATTTTGACAGATGATGACGCCTACAAAAGAATGCGCTTGAAACCTGTTGACGACGTGACTTTATATCATAACCATATGGATATTTATTTGTTTTTTTTTCGATGGTAAATTCTCATTAAAACATACAAATCAACTTGACAGTAGCTAATATAATTGGATTTTATTCTGTGCTTTGTTTATTGAATGTGGTTATGAGTGAGTACGGTGAAGCCTAATGAAATGGTTACAAAATTATCGAAAATATCCAATATGAACAATGGCAAACATCTATACAAATGGATCAATGATGATTTCAATGATTGTCAATCAGTTTGTTCTAGATTTTTTCTGATTTTGATCGGTGAATTCAATTGAAGCCGGTTACTAACTCTTATTTTTTTCCATGCATATCAATACTCCATGGCATTTTCGGAAAATTCAAGTGAAGAACTCTCAATATTGGAATATCATTAAAAATAATCGAATTGAAGATTTCCAATTGAATTCCAAGTTTTAAATTGAACTAAAAACCATTACAATATTGATACGAATTGATGTTTGACCTTTGGAATAACGAATCTGATTCCCAGAATATCGGATGTGACCAGCTGAAAAAACATTTTAAACCTTAAGTTACTTAAGTTAAGTACCATAAAACTCATGTGTCACATTCAAAGAAGAATTCTGTTCACAGACCTCAAGCGATATGTGGGTGACGATTATCATAACAGCATTTCCTATTACGTAACGAAAAAAAAAAAAAAAATGGAAAAAATAGAAGAAAATTGAAAAAAAGAACAAAAATAAGATGAAAAAAGAAAAAAAAATGATTCAATTTCGATTAGAAAACGAATGACGTACTTCATCGATACGTTATAACTGATTGTTGTTTTGTTGATAGCAAACCATTGACACCAAGACGTCACATGAATTTTATCTGACACTCATTTCATATCATTTGAAAGATAAAGAACTTTTTCTCATTTTTTCCAGACATTCCATTCTCATCGCTGCTATTTTTAGCGATGAAAAAAAAAAATATTTTTAAATAAAATAACACAAGAGAAAAAAAGTTTTTTTTTTCTCTGCAATTAGCATATTGCCTCTTTTAAAGATAAAACATTTACATTAAAAATTGAAGCTGCTTATTCAAGCTCAACAAAAGCAAAATGCATTGACAACGTAGTATTTGCCATTCTATTTTCAACATAAATTTATTGAACACTTATTCATGGCAATTTATGCAATACACGTACCTTAAGCCATTCGAATGGATATCTTGAAATGATATGACGCAGGTTATGTGACGTCAATCTGTAAAAAAAAAAAATGATTTCAACATATTTTTGTTGTTATTATATGGTCGAACTTTAGCAGATGGCTTGTGAAAGTTCGTTCGATTCTACCTAAACCAATTGAATGAGCTTCAAAATCACGGTTAAAACTGGAAATAACAAAATGCCCCAAAAAAAAAACCATGGAAAATGTAGAAAGACAAAGCGATACAAAGGCAAAATTTGGTAAATATAAAATACTATATTGAGTTTCATAGTCAAAAATGATACAAATTTTGCTAAAAAAAAAATAAGAACCTGTCAATGATCTTCTCTTCATTTATGTAAATAACATTTAATTCATGTCAATAAATACAAATCTGTGAATAAAACCAGCGATAACGAATAATTTTACAGTTTTCTTTTATGAATTCGTCATTGTGCTGTGTGCTTTTTTCCCTTTCGCATCGCTGTTTGTTGTGCCAATAAAATGGAAAAAAAAACGTAATAAAAATGAACGATTTTTGCCGTGATAATCGTGCTCCGTATCACACACTTTCAGCTGACAAATGTGTTATTTGTACGTTAAATCGGGTGTCATCGAATGCTTTTGACATTGTTTTGTCTGTATAATATTTCTTCTGGCTGAACATTTGTTTTTTTTTATTGCATTTTGTGTGCGCATTTGTGATTGTGTGTACAAGTTTGTTGAAGTCAATGCTCGATTAAAATACAACCATACAACATGGTAAACAAGATTTGCAAAATGTGCATTTAGAAAGTCTGTAGCTCGTCTATAAATTATATGTTTTTTTTTTCCTTTTGTACCATTTGTTTTTCAGTCTAAACAAATGAAAACAAAAAAAAAATTTATTTGCAACAATTCAGCACTTTTGGTCAGAATAAGAATAAAAAAAAAACACAGACCATGACTAATTGCTGTTGATTATTAATCTTTTTTTCTTCGCCTTTCTCAATCGGTCCAATACTTGCTAAGCAAAACAAATATATTTTTTTTTTTATAAACAAAGCGGCAAACAACACTAAAACCGGAATCAGATTACGTGCTAAATTTGTTTTTCTTTTCTCATTCAGCACTTCAATATAAGTTATTCAACAAACTTTTTTTTTCCATATCATCATATAACGGCTTTTTCCACTGATTTCATTTGTCAGAAATTTGAAATAAATTACTTATTCCACGGAATTTTTCTAATATTTGCTTGGATGGTTTTCGACTGGAATGATTTTAAATTTATTGTGCTGGAATTGAGTTTGAGAACAAATGCAATATGATTTTATTTGTCAAATGATAACATATATTTAACAAGCAAAATTATATTCAATTTCATTCGCAATCGAATATTGTGTTACGCAATGACAAATAAATGTAAACATCACGTTATTGTATCACGTTGCAAATTTAAAGTACATTTTCCAAGATGCCCTTGCTCTAGCACCATTTTCCATAGTCGATGGAATAGAATCATTTACATTTCTTATTTAGTTACACAGAAAATCTTTTGCCTCTTAAACGCATTTTGATGCTTTTCGACAATAACGCGTTTTATTAAATTTTTGTCATCTCTTTTCAGTTCTGTTTCTATATAACATTTTATCATCACACTTAATCATTTTTGTTAAATGGCCACTTTTTATCTTTACAACGTACAACACTTGAAAAAGTTTTACTTTGAAACAAAAATTTGTGATAAATCATTCAATCTTGTTTCGTTTTCGAATATTCTACAAATTATTCAATGAGTATGAGTTTGACAAGTGTGAGTATTAACATCAATATTGACGATTACCTCTTATGAATACAAGCAAATTGCTCTGTTGAATTCTAAGCAACTGTGACTTGATTAAAATTTTTAACGAGTTTGAGAAGAGTAGTGAAGAAAAAGAAAGAGAAATACATTGAGAAAAAAGAGTTAAGAGATTAGAAAAATGTAATGAATAGAGATTTAAGGCAAAAAAATTTGAAGAAACCATTTGAAAAAAATCGTTAAATTTCGTCAAAATGTTAGTACTTACTCAGTCTCAAGTTTAATGTGAATAACGAATAACCAAAGCTAATGATCGAAATTCGGACCGTGGATTTTTTTCAAAATCAAAATGGGATAGAAGAAGAAGAGCGCCAGACCGAGAAAGAGCGCCAAATAGCGAGAGAGAGACAGAGAGAAACAAAGAGAGAGAAAGAGAGAGAGAGAGAAAGAGAGAGAGAAAAGTGAGAGAGAAAAGTGAGAAAAAAAATGATAAGTTGACTGGTGAAAACTAGAGAAAATTAAAAGTGGCAAGAAAAATTTGCATTAAAGTATCCAGTGAAGTGTCAACTTTTTATTTTTAGTCGAGTTGATTGAGCGAAAAGAAGAAAGTCGATGTATGTTCAGCGATGGCTTTCAAAGTAATTTTTTTTTCTCTCCTATTTCTTTCTTGAGTGTCTGTGAAAGATATTCATTTGGCTCAGATAGCCATTAGTTGCGGTTGCATTGATTTGTCACTTTTCCTCCCGTTTTTTCTCTTTCATCAAAAAATCAAACCGTAAATAAGTCGTTTAATGTTGGCGTCACAATTTTATGGCATAAAATTCGCATGGCTGTTGAATATGTTAACGTTTCATATGATAAAATCGTTGTAGTTAATGTTACATTTAAAAATAAATCTATTTGTTTGCAAAATGATCCTTACCACAGTGTCTCATACATGTGCAATGTCATTTTATTCCATATGATATTTGATCATGGATTAATCCGATGACCGATAGATGTCAAACTCATAAAGAATCAAGCTATCAATTATGGTGACACGACTATTGCTGACAAATAGTTGGGGATATTCCCCAAATTTGCAATTTTTCTTATTTTTTCTTCTTCTGACATTCTGCATAATTTGATGTGCTGATGTTTATTGATTGTGTTTCATTTCAAATATTTGCGGTATAGACTAGAGTGTAGGTCAATTAGACGATTGAATTATAATTTAAACAGTTTCGAAACACTATAACTTTGTTGTAAACTCGATTTGAAAATGATAAACGTTGTGGTTTCCATAGACCAGTTTTTTTTTCTTCTTGTTCTTCTCAAGAGAACAAAGAATGAGATAAAAAAAAAAGTGCTTCGATTGAATTTTTTTTTACACAAATCTAAAGTGATCTCATCAATGAATTTTTTGGTGCTTTTTTTGCATTTTATTTCCAAATAGTCACAGAATGAAAATTTTGCGTCTTCAGAATGACTTTACATGTTTTAACAAAACCAGTTGGAAAAGTTTCTTGATGCGCGCGTGCTATTTTAATCTCTAGCTGTATAACATATGTTGAACCAAGTTTGATGATAGATATTCTGTTCTCTAACTCTTCTCTTTACTTCTCGCACTCACACTCTCTTTCCCTCTCTTTCTCACTCACTATCATTCTCCCTCGCTGTTTCTCTCTCATTCTTCATCTCTTTCTCTCTCTCCCTCTCTCTCTCCCTCTCTCTCTCCCTCTCTCTCTCGCTCTCTCTCTCTCCCTCTCTCTCTCACTCACTATCATTCTCCCTCGTTGTTTCGCTCTCATTCTTCATCTCTCTCTCTCTCTCTTCCCCTCTCTCTCTCTCTCTCACTCTCTCTCTCTCTTTCTCTCTGCCATCATCTGTGCTTATAATCAAATTAGTCACGTCATTTGGAGTGTTGCTCAGAAATTAGTTTATTGCTCGATAATAGAATATCGTCAAGGTTAAGATGAAATAAATTAGAACCGCATGGTTTAAAGCTTGACAACCGCTTCGAAAATTAAATTTATAATAAGAAATCGGATGCCATAACACGAGTTTTTGCTGTGATTTTATTAGTTTTA
Organism: Resseliella maxima; assembly: GCA_029041755.1. Classification (NCBI taxonomy): domain Eukaryota; kingdom Metazoa; phylum Arthropoda; class Insecta; order Diptera; family Cecidomyiidae; genus Resseliella; species Resseliella maxima. The sequence goes on from JAQOWM010000537.1 coordinate 216,285, forward strand.
CATATGGTTTTAATTCTCAGCAAATGTACAAATATCGATAGTAAGATTTTTCCATATTCATTAAATTATTTTAATTTTTGCTATAAATTTTTTTCATTTATTTCACTGAATTTCCGCATTGCAAACTTGTGTTAATTTGATAGCTTTGATTACAAATTGGAATTAAACGAAAAAAAAAAAATGATTGATATCTAATAAGATACTTTCTCTCAGAAATAGCGAATATTTGCTTCTGATGTTTTAATTGATTATTTATGATGATTAGTTGCCATCGTCGGTATAAAGTTTAATAGAAGTGACGAAATGATATAAGAGTTCGTGAGTTTGAATAAAAGGTTTTTTTAAAAAAAAAAATCAAACGTCTTTTTACGACTAAATTTGTGAATTAAACGGAATATTGCGACGTAATTTCTTACGGTTATGTGGCGCTTATTGTGCAAAACGGTTTTAATCGGTTTATCGAACATTATTGAAATGTGTCAAAAGTCGCAGACAAAGACCAGACAAAATTTAAATTCAAAGATCAATGAAGTTTCAATCAATCTTAGTTAATATATCCCAAAACCCATCTTTTTTCAACGCATTGCAAAAAAAATAAACCATAATTTGTACCCGGATTGTCTTTCTCTCCTTCTCGCATTCATCCATGCGCCTTTTTGCTAATTATCATCGATTTCCATTAGCAACAAACACAAATTCAATTTTTGATTGTCGAATGTAATTGCTCTGACAAAAATCAACCAGTTCATGGTTTTGTCGAGTTCAATGATATCCACACAAATTACATTATCATTTACTGTCACAGAACATTTATTATTTGTTGAGTTAGGAAGTTGTAACTTTTTTTCTCAAGAAAATAGATTTCAACAGTGTTCTTGACTTAATCATTTCTGTATATTTCATAAATGACCTTTATTATTCTTATTTTCAAGTTCTTGAAACAATGAATAGCAAAAAATATCCCGAGCAAAAAGTTGAAAAATATTTATAAAAAAGAACCGAAAATTGTTAGTTTGCACAAATAATTCCAAAGAGATTCAACTAATTGGCTAATAAATTGTCAAAAATAACCCATTCAAGAGACATACGGAGATAAAAACTCCAATAGAATGAATCATTGTTTTACACGTAACGGTTTATTTAACTCACTGTTTTGTTATAAACTGTGATTTATTTGCCAATACTATGGAGATGGAACAAGAGAGAGAGAGAGAGAGAGAAAGGGAGAGAGACGTTGAACTTCGTTTGGCGGGAGTTCAATGTACTTTAAGCCATTGAAAATAATAGCGCTGAAATGATGATTACATAAAATTCTCTCAAACGTTGAGAAATGTTCAAAGGAATTCACAGCGTAGGTCAAAAATTTACTTGACAAACACGCATCGCTGTTTCGCTGTTTCATTACATCGTATTTTTTGCCCCTGACTGTGATTACCGTTAAGACATATTGACTTGTGAAAATTGAAATATTTTTATGCAGAATTTTAAGTTAGTAAATTTTGCAAAGTCAAAAACTATTTTCAATCATTTATTGAAGATCGTAGATTTCACATTTGTCGATTGTCTCTCATCTACTGATTATTATCGATTGTTGATTATCTAAAATGGAATTCACATTAATGTTGATTTTTGTGTGTCCACATATTTCATTCCAAAAATATAAAAATTCTTTAAATGATAAATTAATACCTTGAATTGTTTATAAAATATTTAAAAAAATTCCATAAAACCACAAATGAAGCATTTTTACTTGAATTATTCAGTCAAAGCCGCAAACGTATCAAATTCAACTGAATTATTCCAAATAAGATTGGGTTATTTTAGTAATATGTACATTATCCATGTATTGATAAGCACAATGTTTACTGACAATATTGAAAACATCAACGAGAATTAATAAGATTGTGTTAATGGTTTTATTATTTGCCCGTGAGCAGGTCAAAGCAATACGTCGTTGACGCTACGGTTCGATTAGCACCAAATTAAGTACGCAACAAAAACGAGACCATAAGGAATCTTGGTTAAGACAGTAGTGTGACTGGTGCATGCCAATGGTCAAATTCTGAAGGCATGTTCATTTTAATGTTTCCGCATTTGTGGTTATTTAAATTTATCTATGGCAACCCGGAGCGGTTTATCTTTCATATACAACAAGAGTGGTAAAATTACTTTGTTTTCAGTAAATATATGAAATATTTCAAGCAATGTAGATTTTATTATCATTTGTCTGACATACTCTTCTTTATCAAAAATTTGTTGATAAAACATGAAATCCATTGACCCACATAATTAGAATGGCTACAATACAAGATGTGCACATCAATTTTTAATTTTATTTCCATCACACAGATTGATAATTGTAGCAAAAGTTGCTGCTATTTAAATGCATGCTTGCTCCATGTATATTTGCCAATGATATGTTGCTTCACAACAAACTAAAAATAAAGTTTGCATAGTGACACTTTAGCAAAAGCAAAAAAAAACAAAAAAAAAAAAAAAAACCAAATAAATTAGCATTAGGAATGCAAGCATAAAAATGTCAGATGGTCATTAAATATTGTTAATAAAAAAAAGCAGCACATCTGATTTGAATTGACCAAATACGATTGTGATATGGATAAAATGTATGCGAGAAAGTGAGTTTGGTTGACTCTTCATCGTATTATGCTTCATTTTTGGTTGGACAGAAAGCAAACGAACCAAAAAAGAAGAAAAACAAAATACAGTTGATTTGAAAGCAGAGTGGGAGCCAAAAAAATGATGCGTACAAATTGGGTGACAAGAAAAGGTTTCACTTTGGTCTAGGTCATCGACATACCACCTTTTATCAAGAATTAAATATCAATTTTACTTTGGCTTGTGATCCATTTTATTTCGGCATATTTATAGTTGCGAAAACGTATTGCTGGTATATGTTAGAATTTTGATTGAAAGGTTATTTCAGACAAAGTTCGACAAATGAGAAAATTAGAAATGTCTAAGATGGTGTTTGCACGTGTCAACAAAATGAGCTATTGCTACAATATTCACCACTGACATCAATGCAATCAATTACTCTATCGAATTGCGTGATAATACACAATTTTCTGGTACAAACACCAACTGCTAATCTGTAAAACTTTCAATAGGGGAAAAAAAGTGACAAGAAAACTCTAAAACTGCCAATCACTGCCATCAACCAGGTTTATTGATTTCTTCTTACAAGAAAAAAAAAAAAAAAAAAAAAAAAACACAGAAAAACCAAGTTTTATGGTTTCAACGAAATCAACGCGTCTGGTGTGCAAAGTTTTAAGTATAATTTGTTGCGAGAAAATGATGCCATAAAAATGCATCTGAGCTAATATTTATTCAATGGTATCCTTGGGTATTGAATGATTGAGTGTGAGACTGTGGACGCAGGAGAAAGAATGAGATATTGAAAAACACGCACACACAGAGAGAGAAAGAGAGAAAGAGAGAGAGAGAGAGAGAGAGAGAGAGAGAGAGAGAGAGAGTGAGGGAGAGAGAGAGAGAGAATGAGAGAGAGAGAGAGAGAAAGAGAGAAAGAAAGAAAAATCGACTAAATCCGCGAGAGTAAGAGAAATACCGCTATTTTATTCCGATTTTTTAAAAAAACATGAGCAAATCAACAGGTTACAAATTGTACCAATAAGCAAATGATTTTCATGTACAAAATTTCTTTACACAAGTCATAATAACCGTAGATTGCTCACTGAAATTAAATATATGAAATTTGTTTTCAAGGCGAATCAATAATAATAAAAAAAAAAATAACAACAGAACAACAGAATCGTTGTTCCAAAAGGTCAGTTAAATTGCTCTTTCATCTAGTCAATAAATGAGGGCCAATAAATGTACAAATATGAAATATCAATATCTTTATGATTTCATCGAAGCGAACGAAATCTTAAGAGAAATTTTGAAATGTTTCTGCTTATATTTTTTGTAATTTATTTCGGCAAGAATCAGCTGCTGGCACATTTTCCCTTTGACCGAACAGAAAAAAACAAAAAACATACCATCAACAACACAAAGAAAGACACAAGATAAAAAAAATGTACAGCTACATGGAGAGGAGCCGGTTTAACCGGTATGTTTAAAATTAAAAAATTCGGTCAATACCGCCACACAACATGTTTTCGATCGTTTGTGATTTATTAATTCGAAAATGATTAGATTTGATTTCAATTTAACAATGGCGATGCGGGAAAGCATATCTATTTTAAAATGCAAATTTTAGAGAGTGAGAGCTCAGCAATTCCAATAGTCAATGGTAATATGAAAGTTATTTCTTTATCAAACTGGAGTCTATATCTGTCACCTTGGCAGAATATACCAAAAATAGCAAAGAGATTTATGTAGCATCGATGTCTTCTATGAAAGCTTATTCACAGCAAAGGCGCTTAGGTAGCAAAATATGTTGAAATAGCTAGGGGCCGAAGTAAAATTGACTCCAAAGTTCAAATGACTTCAAAGCCCAAATGACGCCAAATCACTTAAAAAAGCCCAAGTGACGTCAAATCACTGAAAAAAATTAAGAAAAATTTTATTAGAATATGCAAGAATTCACTCCGTTCCATATCAAGCCAAATATTGTTAAATACTACATTATGTATCTTTTGCAATACGGAATTGACTTTGAAAGCAAAAAAAAAAAAAAAAAAAAAATGTGTTTGTAAGCCGATTATCATGTTTTTGTGTCAAGTAATAAATCAGTGAAAATACAACGGGCGCTTATCATTATTGCGCCGTCTAGAATTAAATTTCGACTGAAAAATAATAATACCAAAATAAATTGTGCTTTGGGATTCTGGCATATTTTTGATGTTTGACGCATCAAAATTCGTTTATCATGAAGATAACAGCATGTGTTACGCTCTCAATTCAATATTAATTGAGAGTTGAATGACTATTGTCCCTAAATCAATCCAAACGAATATTACATTTTTGTTTTATCTCTCTTTTCGTTTGTTTCCTTCAAAAAAAAAAAAAAAAGATTCAGTTCTAAGAATAAGATCTCATTCACATTAAAAAATAAGAACGGCGTGTGTTGATTTTTTGTTTGGTTTGTAATCAAATACGCTTTTCATTTTCAGCTATATAAATTATTTAAACACTTAATTTCACAATAAATCTGATGAAGAGTAGCCTCAGAAGAAGCAAAATAACACAAAAAATGCTTGTGCAAATGTCGAAATTTTATTACAAGTCGCTCTCTCAGTGTGTGTGTGTTGGTGAGTGTATGTGAAACTGGCGTATATTCACCGGTAAATTGTTTACTTGGACGAAGCCCGATATACGAATAAAAACATTGAATCAAATTACAATTATCTGTATGGTTTATGAATTTGACAGGATTGTATTTAAATTTCATCGCTGTGTAATTACATTTATGATTTCAACGTTTTCTATTTGTGTGTTTGTGAGTGTTTGTGTGTCCCCATTCGACGAAATGCAAGAAGTGAATATGCGTGAGCTAATTTTCAACGGTATAATGTATACATCACCAAAGAAGTAAAAGAAAAAAGAAAAAGAAGAGAAAACAAAACTTGTTTTCGTCTGAAATCTGAAATACAAAATTGTTTGTGCAATTGTTGTTTGGCTTGATTATCGTTTAACCATTGACCAGCAAAATTATATTCTTGATGTGTGGCTTTCAAGCCAACTGATGCAAAATCAACATCAGAATTTCATATGTTCCTTTGAGATTCGATTACATTTGCACACACGATTTGACGCATTTAACCTCTTTCGAATCAGCTGCGTTGTTAGCGTTCAACTTTTTTTTTCGTGCTGTTTGCGTTCAATTAATGTCGAAATTTAAAAAAAAAATTGCTCAATTTTTTATTTTTTTTTTTTATTTTTTTTTTTATTAACCACATTCATCTTATGGCGTTCCATTCACATAGATAAAAAAAAACAAAAAAAAAAAAAGAAAAAAAAAACCGAAAAAAAGCACACAAAATGAAAATCAGCAATTTTGTTGCTCTTGTAATTGAAGCTGAAAACTGGTTTTGCAGCATCGTGCAACAGTATACAATTCATATTTACTTGCACAAATCTAAGTAGCCATTTATGTGTGAAAATTAACACGATGCAAAATGAAACAGTTGCTAACGTGCCATTTGAAATGTAGAATTCTAATTTATAGTTAAGCAGTTGAATCGATATCTATTTTACAAACTCGAAAATCAATATGGTTTTTTTTTTAATCGATTTAGCTGTCTCAAGACAGTGAAGCTTAAAACTTTGCTAGCTGAAAATCAAAGATTTGTAAACACGATAACAAAAACTATCTTGGCATGGACTATCTATACATGGAGACCATTTCCTAATTTGAAAGACAAGAAAAAAAAAATCGGTCCCGATAGAATTCAATATTTAATTTATGAGTCCACAGTGACATGAAATAAACAATATATATATTTGATTAGTAAATGATTTGTTAGAAATAGTAAATATTGTATTATCGATGACGGAAATTAAATGGCAAAGACGAATTTAATTCGATTCGATTAAGTTGGACAATGTCATATGACATAAGCGAATACTCAATAAAATGCGCAAATTGATTAATTACCTATAATTATTCGTTCATTTGCACTAACAAATTCGAATATCATCACACAGTCAAATCAAACAAATTCAGTTATGGCCATTCCTAAACGATGCGTAGTAAATGTTAACCGGTTATTGATTTGCACACGCATACATACGCATTTATGAATAATGTAAAATGTCGAATAACATCGATATCATGTATTTTTTTTAATATAGTGTGTTTTTATGTGTGTGTGTGTGTGTTTGTGTTCGATATATTGGCACCAATTAACGTGCCGATTAATTAAACAGTAAGCGCGATCGATTGTATTCGCATATGTATGAAGCATAAAATAATTTTGTATACAAAATACGTCACTGATATATATAAATATATATATATGAGCAATGTGCTCGATATGTGATAATCATTGTTTCAATGTCAAACCAGATTAGATTAAGCGAAACAACAGAGACAAAAAAACTACAGACAAGAAACAAAACAAAACGAAAAACGCAGGCGGAAAAAAAGCATTGATTAGGCGGCAATGTTTTTTTTTTTACTATTCGGCTTCTTGTTTTGCTTCAATCTGTATGTGATGTCAATCGTTATATGATAAATAATACGTCTAACGGCCAAAGTAGTCAAACAAGTTGCTTTTTGCAGCCTATTGTTTTCCTGTACAGTTTCTTTAGTTAGATTCTTTGGCTTTTTTTATTCCATCTTTTTCTACTTCTTCTAATTCTTTTCTGTACATTTCGGTCTTTATAAAGAGACTTCGTAACAAAAATGAACACTAAATTGAGCGAATTAATGATGCATTGAAATATGCATTAGGTTTACTGTCAGGGGTTTCATACAAATCACCGCAATTACATTGAAGAATATATAAACATTGAATCGTGCACAGAATAAATTTAACCATTTTATAAATAAATAAATCGAATGTAGGTTGGACTTAAGTCAATGCGTTGAAACTCTGTTTAACCCAATTAAAAATTGTATTTTACATCTAAAGCACTCACTTCAAGTGTCCAATCATTTCCATTTTGGCATGTGTTAATTTTATTTATTTATTGATTGGGATTGGAAATGGTAATTGTATGGTTGGTGTCAATGTCTATGACATACATATTTATTGCTACAAATCACAATTGTATCGTGCAATATAATGGAAAAACAACAACGATGATGAATGTGCAAATACAAATGAAATGAAATGGATAGAAAATCATCAAGTGACATGTGCTTTCGAATTTGCACTAAAATCACATTTATTTTTGCATAAATTTGGCCATTACTACAAGTGAATTTCCTTCATTTACCTTGATTTGAAAGTTTCATGCTTGAAATACAATTTTTTCAAATGGATTGAGAATAAGCGCGGAAACAAAATGACTACCTAGCAACAGAGAATCACATTGATTAGGCATTTGGTATTCGATAATGGACTTTGCAAATTCACTATTTTAGAATTCGACATTCGCTATTCTTTATTCATTATGGAACATTGTTAAAATCGTTCTCTTAAACGACAAATTTTAATTTATTACGTAATTTCCACAAAATCCATATAATTCAACTCATTGAATTTCATTCAACTCACAACACTAAATTTTATTGTATTTCATTTTACTTCATTTGTGCTTTTATGTTAATGCACTGTGCATATTGGATAAATAATAATCAATAAATGCGTTTACTAATTCACAAAAAAAAGGCAAAAAAAAAAAAAAAATCTTGGCCACTATTATTCCAAGTGACAAATGAAAAGTACAAAATTGCATATTTAAATGATAATCGCCAGGCCGATTATTAACATTTAAATAATTGAATTAGTACAAATAGCGGAATTACTGAATGTAATATTCGGTTTATTGACATGGAATTGTCTGTCATTTAAAGTTTTTAAAAACAAAACAAAAAATGGTGTAATTACTCGACCGCAGGGATTAATTAAATCGTTTATCTTTTTTGTTTCATTTCTGCATTTTTTTTTCTTTTTTGTATCTGTTTCTGCATACAATCGAGTTGACTTAAGCAAGGTTGTTGACTTTCTAACTAGAAATTGATAGTCGTATGCATGAGAGCAATAGTAGAAAAAAAAAAACGCTTAAAATGTTTCCATCTCATTCGTTCGACAAATAATTGCATTTTTGTTGTTGTTGTCAGCATTTATTGTGTGTGAGTGATGTTGAGTAGAAAAAGCGCGTTTGATGGATTGTTTTAATTATGTGCTTTATTTCGAATTGACTTAAAATCTACAACACTCTATTTATTAAGCATTACCACACACGCCAAACAAACACTCATTTCAATTAGAATGCATAAAAACATGTGAATAATGTTATTCGTTTTTCTGTTTCTTTCTCGGTAATCTTTAGACAAGCAGCTGACATACTAAACGTTCTCCACTGCATTTTTCTTTTCTTTTAAATTCTCGGTAAGTACATCCACTTGTTTAGTTTTATTTTATTTCATTTTTTTTTTTTTGTTTTTGGTCGGCAAAGTGGGAAAAAAAAACTTCTAAAAACTTTTGCAAAATAAAACTTCAAGCAAATATTGAATGTGAGTTTTCAGCACAAAAAAAATTGTTATTATTGTTTTAAAAGAATTTAGCAGCACGCGCATTTTTTTTTTTTTGCTGCTACAAACCACTCAAAAACATTCAGTGCACACAGAATATTCGTTAAAAGCTAGCAATTATACAATTAGTACACATAGATAAAGTTTTTATTTTGTTGTTCGCGTCATGTCGAAAAATTAAACGTTCCGTTTTTGTTCATTTTCGTATCCGAACATTGTACGGTGTTTCTATTCATCGATCGATTGCAATGCAAATTGATCAATTTGACGGATTTATTATTTATTTAAACAATAGTCCATTGCTACGATTTCTAGCTGTGTCATCGCAATGTGATTTCTCATTATTGGTCTTCTTCTTCTTCTTCTTCCTTTCCACCTGCTTCCCCCTCTCGTTTTCCTTTTTCTTTTTCCTTTTGCAAATTCATCAATTCTTCTCCTTATTTCTTTCACTCTTTTTTCGGCAATTCTCTTTAACAATCGTTCGGTGTCTCTTTTTTTGTTGTTATTGTGGCATACATCCAAGTACGCGCAATAACCACAAATTGAGTAATGTTCGCGATGCGTGTGTGTGATTTTTTTTTCTGCTTCATATATATATACATAATTCGAAGGTTGAGGTCACTATCAAACGAAACAATTATCACGAAATGGAATGGAAAAAGTGAAGATCGCAAAAAAAAGCGTCTACAAATGATGCGCGTGTGTGTGGTTGAATAATTGTGTTGGCTATTTTTTTTTCTGCAAACTAAACAAACGCAATCATATATGTTTTTTTTGGACTGTTCAGTGTTCACATTTCTTGGCATGCATTGTGGTGTATATGGAAAACAACATCACAAGAGAGAATGAACGATTTCATAATGAATTTATTTTTGGTTGTTGAAATTTTATGTAGATGCATTGTGATAGTCGAACAGAAATAACGGTGGTTCGGCACTTTAGTTTTTTTTTTTTTTTTTTTTTTTATTCCATGTAACATTTTCTTTACATCTGAATTAATGCAATAATAAACACAATCGTTTTGATAGTTGATGGACTTGAAATGTTCAGTATTCAACAGAACAATGAAGGTCTTACACATGCTTCGTGTTTACATAACGAAGAATTTCGAGTTTGATGGAAATTTTCCACAATTGAAATTATTGAATCTCAAAATTTGGCCTAACCAACAGATTATTTTGATGGATCGAACAAACAATGTCATATTTAGACACAATTTGACAGCTGTTATATCACTATTTAGATGACAAACATTGATAGGTAGCTTTTGTAAAATCAAGTTTTAAAACAAGACATTTCAACTGTAAACGAAACAAGTGTAAAATCACAAATAAATTCATTATCACATTAAGTGATAAAAAAAAAACATGAATATTTTATTTCGAAGTGTACTCGATCCGTTCATAGTTCATTTTAATTAATTAACATTCCAGATTGAAATGTGAAAATTAAAAATTGTCGATCGTTAATAATCGAACTGTCTCTTTCAATTAAAAATACGAATGAAACCAAAGTTTGCACGCAAAAGACTCATTAAAACTATATCAATTTTTTTTTTTTTTTGCGGCAAAAATCATTTTAAAGAAGGAAAAACAATGCACTTGATATAATGATTTCATTGAACCATTTGATAGTAGTTCAATTTATCACAGGGTTAAAAACACCATTCTCATAATTAATCTTATATTTATGTGGCTTTTGTTTCTGATTATGTCTTAGATTAATGATATCTATGGCTAAAAATAGAGAATGTGCTGCTGCATGCTGTTTGCTGTTGAAATCATGAGTGCGAGAGAAGTAAAAAAACAAAATCAAAACTATTGTTCGTCACGAGTGTGTTGTGTATTGATTAGATTGAGTGAAAAATTAAAAGAATTTTTTTCTCTCAGTCTGAACAAGTACGTTGATGTTTGCAGAGATTTTCTATCTAAAAAAAGAAACCGTCAACGTGCTACTGACACAAAACTAGTTGTTCTTGTCAAAGCAAAATAAAATGGGTTAAAAGTCAACCATGTACAAATGCGGTTAACCGATTTATGCACGTTCTACGCGCTTCAGTCGTTGAATCAAAAAGAGATCGCATTTAATCTAAATACACACATCTTCTTTGCAACAAATGTGCAGGTATTTTTTTTTGTTTTCTGTTTGTGAACCTTGCTGCATATGCCGTTACATTTCCAAATCGATAATCTGGTATTCGTCGCATAACCAAAGAAAACAACAGAAAAAAAAAAGAAGCCGATTAATGAACGGTGTTCATAATGCATGCATGCACGTGCCCACCAAACAATCACTATCATTTAATTGGATAATAATGGAATGTTTGAGAACAATAACCGCACCGTTTCACAAAAAGAAGAAAAAATTCCATTTTTTGTTTTTTTGACATTTCAAAAAGAAATTTCCGTAACCATAATTTAGAATTCGGGCCAAACATCCACATTTCCATTAAATTGCCATATTTATCGGCCAATGCTCGCTCTCAACTCGACCATAAAAACAAGTTTTCAAAATTAAATGCCAATGTATTCAAGAATTTACTGAACAACAACAACAACAAAATGATACCATTTTCTATGTATTCAGTGAGTACTACTTACAAATTATTTGCAATTTCTTTCGTGCAATGCATTTCATTTATTTATACATTTGTTTAAATGCGTTTGTGGCAATTGTGCAATGGTGGCAAATCTGATAAAAACAAAAAAACCGAATACAAATCCAAAAATAGTTTTTGGTATTCATTGAAAATGGGGCTAACTTTATTCCTGGTTCACGGATTGATTGGCCTGCTGTATAAAACAATTTGTTACTATGAAAATATTCTCTCAAAATTGATTCATCATTGTTATGCAAATATTTATTTCTTTTAGTCTCATTGCGGTAATATTGAAGCCATAATGCAGGAGACATTTTTAATTTCATGTCCAAAAATAGATATTCAAAAGACTTTAGCAATTTTAAATATGCCAACTCAATGAATTTTGTAGATGTTTTTTTCCTCTTTTCTTTAGATATTTCTGGAAAATTTATCGCTTTTGCAATAACAAGAACTCGATCAATATGCTAGTTAAACTCACACTAAACCAAATTCTGCAACCATAAAACCGTTTTTTTTAATCAGCTTACGATTACACATTATATTCAATTAATGCTTCGTACATTGTGTATGACTCTATGTTATTTGTACGTTGAAGAAAAGAAAAAAAAAACCATTTGTACTAACTCTGACATGTGTATTACACCATTGAATCGCATAGAAAGTTCGTAGATAGAAACATTTTGATAGCTGTGCGTGCAATGCACTTAATAAATATTGCATTTAATTGTGAATTTTCATTTTTTGTACTTTTTTACACAGAAATACTCAAGCAATGCAAACAAGTCATCGTTGTTGGATGCAGTTTTTAATTATATTTTTTCTTTTCATTCATTCTATTCAACCCGACCCACTACTATCGAAATTTTATACTGAAAGCGACACGCACGCACACACACACACACACACACACACACACACACACACACACACACACACACACAACACACACACACACACACACACACACACACACACACACACACACACACACACACACACACACACAGTTCATATAATGCTTTGCACGTTATCTGATTGCAGCTACAGTAACTTGATAGAATACTCCGTTTAATTCATTCACTTGATAATCTTTATCGAGTCACTTGAGAACAATATGCACTATGGCCTTCGTTTATGTATAATTTTTACCCTTGCGAAAATGAAAAGAAACGTGACTGGATTGCAAATTTAACACAATTTTTTTCGGTGTTATTTGAAGTATGCGAGAGAATGGGATGAAAAAAAGAATGAAACAATGGGGGGAGGGGGAAGGAAGAGAGAGAGAGAAAGAGAGAGGGAGGACAAGATGAGTAACGGAATAAAAAAGACAGAAAATTCATGCAAACAGTGTGAATTTTTCAGATTTCAGTAGTACCATTTGAACTTCCATGAGGGAAAAATCTCTGTTGTGTTATCGCATTTGCTAGCAAATTTTCTATCTATGCGTTGTGTTTGTGTATATTGAAATGGAATCTATTCCGCTCGCATATTTTGTTCCTCGGATTAAGTTAGTTTTGCCATTAAAATTTAGAATTTCCCAAATTGTGAGCAAATGCTCGGTGCGCAACTGGTGCACAATTTACTCTTGTTACCCTTTATCATTTCAATTTTGCTTCGACTAATGACGATTAGGTAATGTTTCTATTTACTAAGTACAAGCGAATAACCGCAGTACAAACACATTGACCTTTATCAATTGGTTGGCGTGTGGCTTCATTCATACTTCTATTCATTTCGTAATCATTTTAATGCAAATAAAATCACTGGAGTTCATAACGTGCTTTTAATTCGTACACAATTGTTTTCTCTCATCTCATTCCTTGTTTTTCCTCTCTCTTTCTTCTCTGTCATTTTCCATCTTTTCTCCCGTTGTCCATTTATTTTCTAATTCTTTTCACCTTTCTCTCTCCTTTTTTTTCTTTTTTTCTTTCTTTCTCTCTCTTTCTCAGTTAATCTACCTTTCTCTCCCTCTCTTTCTCTCTCTCTCTCTCTCTCTCTCTCTCTCTCTCTCTCTCTCTCTCTCTCTCTCTCTCTCTCATCTCTCTCTCTCTCTCTCTCTCTCTCTCTCTCTCTCTCTCTCTTCCTCTCTTTCAGTCAATCTCTCTCTCTCTCTCTCTCTCTCTCTCTCTCTCTCTCTCTCTCTCTCTCTCTTTCTCTCTCTCTCTCTCTCATTCTCTCTCTCTCTCTCTCGCTCTCTCTCTCTCTCTCTCTTCCTCTCTTTCAGTCAACTCTCTCTCTCTCTCTCTCTCTCTCTCTCTTAGTCAATCTTTCTATCTCTATCATATCCTTTCACTCTTCCTTCTCTTTCAATAATCTTCATCTTCGCTTTTGCCTTCATTCGCCATTTTTTCATTTCATGATTATGAAATTAATCTGCAGCAAAAGAACAATAATCTATTTAAATTGGCTATATTTAAAATGGATCCAAACGCAAACGATTATCTCTGATCCAATTGTGTTCATTTCATAATTCATCAAATGCTGGAGGTGCGATTGCATCTGCCAATTGTTGTTCGTTTTTTTTTTTTGCAATACAATTTCGATTCAAAGTCATAAAAAAATCATTCATAATTATTATCATTGTTGGGTTATTTTTTTTTTATTCGAAATTAACCCGAGATAATAAACGTTTAATCAACGACAATCGGAATTGACTAGTGATGATTATAATTTCATTCACATTTTTTCTCTGTTGCTCTTCTCCCTTGTGTCTACAATCGTTTTCCAAATGAACCTTGAATTTCTATAAAAATTGAGATATTTTTACAATTTTCATGAGCTGCTTAAAATGTGTGCACATTCAACAGCTAAATAGCAACAAATATCTTTAGCTGAACTTGAACTAATGCCGACATTTATGCGGTGGAGAAAAACCAATTATTTCTTTACTGTAATTCTCGCATGTTTTTTTATGATGGCATAATCATTATATCGTAATAACAATTCAAATCGAATTTATTTGCTCATTTAAATATTGAGCTGAGAAAATAAAAATGTATCGATTGAAGGTTAATAATTCGGATTTTGAGATTTCGGAATGTTTGGATTTTGAAATGTCTAGAATCATAGACAATAAATAATGTTATTACAACATTTGGTCGTTTTTTTTCTATATTGTCGAACATTTTGTGTGAACGAAATTCGCACATACATGTAAAACTGTCTAAAATCACGGTTCATTAATAGGCCGGAACAAATTCTGAAATGAATATCCATCAAACTTTAAAATTAAGAAAAATGGGTTTTTGTTCTCGATGGTTATTTCTCGTTTTTGTTGGCATTTTGTTTCATTCGATTCAAGACCATGCCGATTCTTGTCTGTAGAAAATTATATCGGAAATGCGATCGACGCAAACAAGCCAAGTTTCAATAGCAACAAGCAAAATTTTATTGTTTTGATTTAATTGAGAATATAAATAATTCATTTAATTCACAGTAAAAAAATGCTTTTTTTTCATTCATGCACCAAATTTAAACGGCATTCATTCAACATTAAATGTTTTCATTCAATGTGAGAAACAGTGTTTGAATGAAGCATGCTACATTGCATTTAAGTTCAGACCATATCTTTATTGTGCGTTTATTTTGTTTGGTTCGTGACACTGATTGCCGGTTACATGCCAGCCAAATTGTTTGTGAATAAACAAATCAAAATTCATAATGCAAACGATCACAACAGTTTTATTTGATCATATAATTTTCTAGATATCTACTCTCACTCAGAGTAAATTTCGTCTCCTCCTTCGTTGTTGGCATCATCGTTTTTTTATCACTGTTTCGTCAATATTTTTGAACGCTTTACGCTACTTTTCATTTTATGCATGGAATTATTCGCAAATGACGCGATCCAGATTTTGTGTTTTTATTTTTTCGCTTTATTTTGTGTTTTTGTATTCATTTTAAAAAGCAAAACTCTTAGA
Source organism: Resseliella maxima (assembly GCA_029041755.1). NCBI lineage: Eukaryota > Metazoa > Arthropoda > Insecta > Diptera > Cecidomyiidae > Resseliella > Resseliella maxima. The sequence continues at coordinate 231,934 of JAQOWM010000537.1, forward strand.
CTAATTGGAATAATTGTACAGCACATTGCTTGATTATATGAACAGGCGGTGTACATGAGCGTTAATGATTACGATGATTCAAAAGAAGAAGAAGTAAAAGAAGGAAAAAAACACATTTAAAATATACACAAACACTTGAGCATACGTAGGAGGATTGAAATTATCATTTAAATTATAAATGCAAACCAAATGCGTGTATCCGTTGTTGCCAAATGTTTGTATTTAGTTTAGAAATTAAGATGAATCGCCCGTTTGGGTCGAACGACTCTAGCATTTATTTGCCGAGAGTGAGTGTCTAGAGCAACAAAAACAAAAAAAAAAAAAGAAAGAAGATTGATTTTAAAATACATTGACGGAGACACCCAGACTCTCAGACGTAAACATTGTGCGCATTAGATGAACACATTTTCAAAGCAAACATTTTCACGGAGCTGCAATGATTCATGTTTAATTATAAACAATATCAAAATTGTGTGCTCCATTTCGTACATTTTTTTTCCACTAAATTGGCAATTTATAATACTTTGAAAACGTTGTATAAAACGTCAATCGTATCAACGTAAAATTGAATGGCTGGCTTAGGCGTCAGTCATGTTTTAGCATAATCAAAATGTCAGCTGGAAATTCAATGAAGAATTAAAATCTATGCTGTAAATGTCATTAAATGTTGATTACTCTCATCGCTTCCATCATATTTTTTCACACAATTCATTATGCAGACTATCGTCGAATATGAAAAAGAATAAAAAAAAAAGAAACCTGAACGTGCATTTGGATTGGACATTTATTTTAGAAGAATTTAAATTCAAAATGACATTGTGTGGTGAGATTTATTAAATAGAAAACTCCTTTTTGGATAAATACATATTGAATCGATGTCATCGACATTGAATAAGACATTTCCAGTGGAATTAACAAAATCCATAAAAATTGTGCACATTTGAAAAGTTCCCTTTTTTGGAAAACATTTTCATAATGGGAAAGTTCAATGTAACATCATATCAATTTATTCCAACGACATTATTTGGGTATCTTTTGATCAATAGTCACGACGTAACCATACTCAATTTCGTCATTCTATTCAATATAATTGCTAATATATGATTCTTAAATGTGTGAAATTGTATTCCAATTGATTTGGTCAAAATGCAAATAAATAAAATTCACATTCCATAATTATTTCAGAATTGACATTTAACAACCAGTTTGGGACGAAACGAAACGAAATGAATTCTGTTTTTAGCACCTCACAAATATTTATTCAATAAATTCGCTCTGTTTAGATGTTTTTTTTTTTCTTCTTTTCTGTTCTCTCTTTGAATTCTCGTTTAGTGCAACATTAACGAAATGTGGGGAGTTTTAGTGCATTTTTAAGACTTTTGAGAAAACATTCACATTCTTTCTAAATAATTTTTATTCTGAATATATTTTTCGTTTGAATTATTTTATGACTGAAAAATCACAATTTGAATCGTAACAATTTTGTATTGATAGTTTAACCACATATGGGTCAGTGCAGTAAATAAATCATTAAATATGAAATGAATTCACGTGGTTGTATGAAAACCCTTTAATCTGCTATATTTACGATTACTTTCCTTGGATTATGACAGGAAATCAACTATAATGATTAAATGAAAAAGAGCGAAAAGAAATAAAATAGAAGGAGATAGAGATTGAAAATTAACAGCAAAGATAATAGGGCGAGAAAAAGAGATAACGACTGAAATTGCGCACGTTTTTGCATGAACCTTCTAAGCTTATGTGATTTATAAGCAGTCGTTGCACTGCATTTCATGTTAATTTGTTTACAACAATTGACATTTTCACTTTTTTTCTCGGCGCATTAATACGAATCAGATATACTAATGAGATCACTCAACAAAATATAAAAAGGTGACCCGGTAACCTTTAGAGATTGTCTGTTGAGTTTTAAGTTTTAATACAAACAATTGAAAATTGTATTCATATTTTTGCATTTTCGCACCTCTTATTCTCACTCTCATTAAATTATCTTTCTCTCTCTCTCTCTCTCTCATTCTCTCTCTCTCTCTCTCTCTCTCCTATCTCTCTCCTTCTCTCTCTCTCTCTCTCTCTCCTTCTCTCTTCTTCTCTCTTCTTCTCTCTCTCTCTCTCTCTCTCCTTCTCTCTCCTTCTCTCTCTCTCTCTCTCTCTCTCTCTCTCTCTCCTTCTCTCTCTCTCTCTCTTTTCTCTCTCACTTTCCTGGTTATTATCTTTTTCTTTCTCCATTACGGCATTTTTCAATATATTAACGACTCTACGTTCTGTAATTTTAAACCAATTTCGATATAAACTCGAGTTTCATTGGTGATTATCCGAAATTTGTATGCATTGTTTGATGGTCACACTGTATATTGTGTGCTACAAAGGGTACGAATGAATGCAGAAACAAAACAGCAAATCGAATTAAATTATGCAATTTAATTGAATAAATTCTGTCAAAGTAAAAAGTTCAACAACATTGATCTGAAGAAAACTTTTTAATGGTTTTGTGCCTTTAAAATAATTTGCCAGTTTTTCAGAGTTGAAAGTGGACGCTCGTTTTATTCGTACTGTTAATTGAATAGCATTGTAATTGTTTGTCAACAAAATAAAGCTGAAAGAAAGTTTCCGTTTTGAGGTGGAAAAAAGGGAGAGAAAATATTCGTTCTCCCGAAGGAGAGTAGAGGGGTTAGAAAGAAGTAGAAATAGAGTGGGATAGGGAGAAAAATAGATAAGTAGAGATAGAAGGAGAGACGAAGATAGAGAATGTGGTGATGAAAAAAAAGAGAATTATATTCAGTAAAACCGCAAAATAAAATTAACAAAATGATTTCCATCATCAAGAGAGAATTTACGATGTTTTGCTTAATGAATCTGAAGAGAACCTTGCCTGCGGTAAAAAGCCTTGCTGAAATCGTGTCGAAAGAAAAAAAAAAAATTACCAGAAAAAAAAAACACCGTAATTTATAAATTTGTTCCTCTTTTGTATGTCACGTCAAGAGGATACGTGATATGTGTTACATGCGCTCAAAACTCAATCTTGTTCTGTGTCAAGAGATAAAAAAAAAAATGGCCGAAAACAAGAATGCAAGTTTGACCTTGTTTACTGTATCTCCCCACGTAGGCCAATCCCAATATAAACGTTATTCCATCGATAAGAGTAGAAAAAAAAGATTGGTGTGCACCAAATATAGCGTGGTTGTATGGTTAACAAACCGGTTAATGTTAATATTAGAACTTGAAATGTCCACAACTATGTGATTACATTAGAATAAATAGAAGAAGAAAAAACGAACAAAAAATTTCAATAATCATTACTTAGATGCACTTAGAGTAATTCAATATACATTTTCAATATGGAAATGTTGATAATTTCAACATTAATACATTTAGCAATGCTTACATACTACTTATAGTTGTGAATTATATCGCCAGTTGTGTTAATTTCAATTTGATTTGTTTTTGATCCCATTCATGCATACAGAAAGCACCGAGAAGCAATTGAAATGACATTAGTACGTCTGATAATGAGCAATGTATAAGATCAGAGTAATACAAATCATGGGTCATTTAATGATAATTTAAATACAATTTTGTTTAAATTCAAGTTTTAAAAAGTCACAACAATTTTATTCGTTTTGTTGAATATAAATAGATCGATGGCATATGCACATGTAATGATACCTAAAATAAACCGCATAATCATCGAAACGATTTTCGTTTTTTAAATTCTTTTTTAATCCGTGTCATTCATTCAATTTTAATTTCGACAGAAGAGTCTGTGGGAGAACAACAATGAAATAAACTTTCTGATTCGACGAATTTTTTTTTTTTTTTTAAATTGTCAACGGTCAAAGAAACGGAACAAAGAATTATTTGATCAATTGTTATCTCAATTTTTATAGTTTATTCACGACGCAATCGATATTATTTAACAAATGGCTTGATGTTAATTTATCTTTTACACTAAATGCATGACATTTAACGTGACTTTATCGATTCATGTTTCTAGAAATAATTAATCAGATTGTGTGATTATCGGTTCAAGTGGTTGAATCAATTTCACATTAATTTTACATTAAATGCTTTGTTTTTTTCTTTTTGTTTTGATTAGGTAAGCGAATAAAACGAGACATTTAAAAATAAAAATAGAAGCAAAGCAATGATTATTTTAGATATAAATGACGCAAATTGAATAATCGATGAGAATTTATGAATGTATGTGCGCGTGTGGAGTGTAATTGAAATATGATCACAATTTGACCGACATGATATTCATATTATTATTATAGATTCGTTGTTACACAAATTTATCATTATGACGACTACAACTACGCGGATGACACGGTCAACACCTTATCGATACATACAGCATTGAGCATCCAATTAAAGAAAACAAAAAAAAAAAAAAAAAAAAATCGAATTATAAGAGATTATTGCGTGTCACACAATCGATACAAAATAAGGAAGCTATTTGTAGACGCCGTATTGTTCACAGACCGCACATCTTGCATGTAAATCAAGTAGGAGTTTGTCTGAACAATGATATTCAATATTTCGAATGTTTTAGTTTTTTTTTTTATTCGTTTCGGGTCGTTAAGTGTATTGAATTTTCTTGAGGTTGCCGTTGCTTTTTTTTTTTGCCATCATTGCTATTCATGCTGTTGCTGTCGTTGATATTTTTTGCTGTCGCAAGTATTTTTGCTGTTGTTGTTATTGTTGTTGTTTTGTTTTCGGTCGAAATCCGCGCGAATAGTCCATTAGATAAAATTACAAACCATGACAAACAATCCAAAGCAATATGGAAGAATAACCGACATAGAAACGCATATTTCATGTAATTCACTGCTAAATAGCAAATATATAAAAAGAAATATGCGACCAGAGCATTTTCATTTCATTGTGTGAGAAACGATAAAAAAAACACCATTGAATGAGTTTGAAAATAGAACTGAAGAAAAACCGAAACCAACACGAAAATGAATGAAGAATAATACATAATAAAATGTAATGTATTAAATCATGAATTGACCAATAAATTTTATATTCATGATGGTACTTGAGCGGAAAGTAAATCACGTATTAACATTGCAAACAGAACAGCACAAGTCAATGCAATAAAGGCAACTATTTGGCGTGAAATGGAAATAAAAAAGAAAGACTCAGAATCAAGAATACAATTTGAACGTTGGTGACAAGTCATTTCGCTATGATTCTATCCTTCGTTCTTATTGAGTAAGTGAGTGAATGAGTGTGGTTGTGTGTGTGTATGTACCGTTAAGAGCCGCGTAAGCGGTTCAACGTTCACCAATTACACATCTTTGTACGAGCGCAAAGAGAATCGACAAAAAAAAAATAAAAAGCGAAGCAAAACAATTCGAAAGTAGATTGAACTTGAAATGAGTTGAACAACAACAATAACAATAATATAAGGCTGACTGGTCCAGACATTGAACGCCGTTAGAAAATAGTCGCAATTACTGTACATTCTCTTTTCAGAACAATCACATTTCTGAAATCCAAACAAATTAACATCAAATGTGAAATTTTTATTTGATTTATAACTGTCATGACTGGTTTCATCATAAAAGAAGCGTCAAACAGACACGCCAACTAATCCACACTTTACTTAAACCAAGACTACATTAACATACTGTATGTTACATACACAATACTTATGCCATTTGATGATTTGCCAAGTCAAATCAATGATCGCTAATCAAGCGATTAAACACAATCCAAATGTGAATAAAAAATCAATATGGATTCCGTTATGCATCATAATGACGTCATAACTATCTGACATTAACATTGTTCAATACAATTCATACCATTAAATTGTGCCCGACCTCGAATGTTTCATTTCGCCAATTGTTCATAGATTATATACGAATAATTTGTTGATAAAAACAGTGCTTATTTTTCATCGATGATCATCATCATTCAATGATAATATAATAATTACACGTTTGCACCATTTTCACGCCAACAGAAATTCCTTTTTTTTTGCACGGGGAGCAGCTGTCAACCGATTCTGGTTCGGGTGTTGCCGGATTCAACGAGTTCGACAAGGAACACATTACATATTAATCAATTCATTTAACATTTATATGCACAATAAATGCATAAAGGGGGCATAACAGAAGCAAAACAGTTAATTGTTGGGTTTCAGTTTAAAAGATATTACAAGTTTAAACATGTACAATGTACATGAACTAAACCGGCGTCATTCGAACTACCACAACCATTCAGGTTATGTGTCACAATAATTTAACGACATAAAAATGCAGACCGGCGCGAAAAAAAAGAACACACACACACAGAGACACATACACAAATTAAACCTAAGCAAATTCAGTACTAACCTACCTCACACTTGTATATCCATAGAATATTTACTCGCCATTCAAATAAATAACAAAAATTTATGGAGAAAAAAAAAAACAAAGAAGAAAAGAAGCAAAAAAATACTAAATGAGGAAAAATACGATAAAGTATGGGAAAAATGAGAAAAAATAAAGAAGTTGAGAAAAAAAATGAAAAAAATGGAAAAAAATGAAAAAAAAAAAAATAAAAAAATCGAAACAGAAAAAAGCACCACAACAAAGCAAAAGAATAACTATGAATGCGGTATTCTTGTGCACATTTCGCCATTTGCAGCAAATTTTCAAGTGTTTCATAATGAAGTATTTTTATTTAACGCTGATAAGTATTGTTTTTTACTTCTTGTGCTTTATATGAATGCATCTATATTTAGTTGAAAAACCCTTTTGTTGTTTGTTTACTGACGTCTGTTCACGGCGAACAAAAAAAATATATATAAAAACTAGTTTTGTGCATTTTCTCTCTCTCTCTCTCTCTCTCTTTTCGAAGACAACGATGATAAAAATTTAAATAGTGATAAAGTCAGTGGGGTTTTTTGTTATTTTGAAATTTCCCAAATTTAAAGTCAAAACAATGTCTTCAAATTGTATAATAAAACAATGAACTCAAAGCAGATTATTTTCCTATTCAATGGGCCTTTCACAATTTAATTGCTTTGACGAGTAAACGATTTCTTTGACGATATCGATTTAACTGAAATGCATCAAACTAATAGGGACTCGCACTTGAATCTCATCTCACTGACTACATAATACAGAATTGTTGAATGTTTGCCTTTGACAAACTGGAAACATAATCTTGTTTTACATAGCTTTCAAATAATAATGATCTTCATGCTAAGAATTTAAATTAAATTGGAAAATTCCATGAATTTACAATTACAGAGATTTTCTCGAATTTTCTTTTTTTTTTCTCTAATTTTTCTGGAATCTATGAATTTGCTTACTTCTGTATTTCGTCAAATGTATTTGAATGTACATTGAAATTTCAAGAAATAAAAACAAATTTAATGAACATAAAATGATTTAATGTTATTTTCCAAATAAAATCTCTTCTTGAAATATTTTATTATTTAAGCTTTTATCTACCCAATGCATGAATTTCACCAATTAATGTCAAAAAAAGTAATGCATTTGATTCTTTTATTTATTACATTTCTTTTACACTTTTTACATTCGACCACATTTTATCATGTTTTATTTAAATCGAATTCTGAAGAAAGAAGAAAGGCTCAAAGAAAACACTCAGACGGACTATGGTTTAAAACGTATATATTCAAATACAGTAAAGTGCGATGGAAAGACAACAGATGTCGTTTTCAAATGTTAGCTTTGTGAAGAATCAGGTGATTTGTAAGGTTTTTGCCAGTTAATATTGTTCGCTGTAGATGTTTGGCTTTTGAAGTGTTTTCATGAAACGCCATCTGTGGAAATTAGGCAAAAGTTATTTATGCTGTGTTAATATAAACTTAAAGTGCATTCAAGTTTAAAACGATTGCAGTGATTGAATTCAAACTTCTGATTGAATTCAAGCTATATATAGTTTTGATCATTTTAGTTATTTAATTCGAAGGATGAACGCATGTGTGCCAAAAGTATGAAAGTTTTTGTACTAAAAGAGTCTGTAAAAAGGATTTTTTATACTGAAAGTTCTGCAGTTGATTCACAACATATTTTGTAATCGAATGAATAGATACCATTAAATAGAAAATAATCATTAAGCTGCAATAAATCCCCCAAAAAATGACAAATTTGTCAACAAAAGCAATGCATAATTTATCGTCTTATTGAATACATTCATCATAATCAACAATACACAGTAATATTCGCATTTCAATGAATACATTTTGCATTAAGATTTCTTTAGCATCATAAAAACAGAACAATTGTTAAATAAAATAAAAAAAAGGCGTTTTCTCAATTTTACTACATGACCAATATGTGTTTGACAATAGAAAGAAAAATTGAATTTACATATTAAATATGCGAATACAGAATACAGTAACTATACAATATAGAATTGTACAAATTGAGAATTGAATCGAATCAAAACCAAATAAATTTGTTCAGAACACTTATTCTGTTCGATTCGTATGATTTGGGTTTTTTTTTTTTTGCTTTTTGAACACAGTGCATTGAATTTTATCGCAAACGACAATACAATACAAACCGAAATTCTTCATATTAATTTCTTTGCGACGCATTCTAATTCCATTTCTCACACACAATAAATATTTTTCGGGTATTGGTTAGGGGTTCGATTGGATTGTGTCGAGCACATAAAATGTTTTCATCATTTCGTCCTTTTTTATTTTCTTTCTATCGTTCTGTGTTGGTCGGTCTCTGTGTTAGACACAAAAGCCAATATCACAATTCAATGAACAATGCGATGGATCTAAACATATCAGGAGACAATGAAAAAAAAAACAAAAAAACAAAGTTTTCATTGTGTAAACGCAATTTTGAATGCGAATATTGCGATTGAACGATGGAAGGTTGTGATAGAAGCACGAGAAAAAAAAAACGATAAAAAATTGAATTTACTTTAATATGGCTTCCATGATGAAATATATAAATTTATTTTTTTTCTTTTGCTCAGCATTTGTTGGTTGACAATTCAATGTAACAACAGCATCCGCATTGAAATCAGACCGATGGTTTTGTAGCATTTCATTCGTTTTTTTTTTCTTTTTCTCTCGGATTTTTCACTTCTGTTATTTTGCTCATCGAAAACTGTTGGTTGGATTTTATTTTTCGCATCTTTTTGCTGTTTGGTGATTTTGAACATAACTGCCTATGCTTCGTAGACGGAATATAAAATGTTTATTTTATTGAGTAAATTGAAAGCATTGTGTAAACAAAATCTACGCATCAATTTTCACATTTTTTTCTCTCTCGCTCTCGTCGATGTGTGTGCAACTGAATTGGATATAGTCTCTAGTATAAGAGCACTTGTATGTTTATATATATTTATTGCTCGTTTGCCAATTGTCACAATTTACTACTCTCTCTCTCTCTCTCTCTCTCTACATAATATCGATTTCTTTTTTTACTACCAATATTTCAACTGGCACATATTCATTATGAACTCAAATCCTTCAGTTGTATTCAAGAAAAAAATCCAGTTGTAAATTCACATTGAAATCCAGATCCATATCAAAATTGAAATTTAACATAAAATTCAATTTTCAAGTTGAAATCCAAATACAGATCAAAATCCTTTAATATAATTTTGAAAACATTTGCATCTTTTACACTTTTTTCTTCTAAGAACGAGAATTTCAAATCGTCATAATCTTCTGCATAGTAAAATTTGTTTTTGGAAAATCTCAAGGAATGGGTGAACAAGAAGAAGAAGAAAAAAAAAAAGGTTTCGGTAGACAAAAATTATGACTTGAGAAATGAAAAATGTGACGGTTCAAAAAACCGACAATTGAGCCAGCTTTATAAAATGTGTCTGTGATTTTTGTGAGAGATTGCTGGTTCCAATGATTGGTTCAACGAATCATTTTTCGTGCAATATAAGAAAGATGCAATGTGTTCGCAGCATGTTTTGGGATGAACTGTGAATATATAAATAAAATGAAGACGAATTCAAATCGATTCGTTTCTTATATTCAGCGTGTTCAGTCAAGCAATGCATCGTTACAATCTTCATAAAATTTCACGAATTACACACAACACGTATATTTCCTTTAGATTTCATGCTGTCGCTCTTGTACATACACACATTGTGTATGTGATGCCGACTATAATAAATGTTGTTGTTATTAATATTTTTTTTGTTTTTCGTTTTGCTTATTCCGTGAATAAGTGAGTTTAAGGTCGTCGCATCTTTTAAAAATGTAAATCAAGTTTTGCTGGCACATGAAGTAAATTATTTATTTTATACATTTCATTGTTTATATCTGGATATTCGACAATCATCTGCGTCTCTCTTAATTTCCAGCGTATGTCGTAAAGTGTCTGTATTTATAATTTTTGCTCCCTTTTGCTCTGTTTTTCTCTCTCTCTCTCTCTCTCTCTCTTTCTCTCTCTCTCTCTCTCTCTCTCTCTCTCTCTCTCTCTCTCTCTCTCTCTCTCTCTCTCTCTCTCTCTCTCTCTCTCTCTCTCTTTATTTTTAATAATTGAAAACGTTTTGTCGTTGACGAACATTAACGATATGTTTGTCGTTTCATTTAAATTAAACTCATTGAATATTATGTAGACGAGTTGGAGTAAAACGTAACACTGTCAAAGGTGGAATAACCAATTTTCGCACAGTTCAATGGTAAAGGCCGAACAATTAATATTTTTTATTTTTTTTTTTATAATTTCAATTGGAAGCTTTCATTAAGTCATTTACGCTATTTGTTTGTATTTTTTGCGAGTTTAATATGCACATGAAATATTCGATTCGTTTGAACTCAACAGAAATGGTTCAATTCATTTGAATCCAAAAGAAATGTTTGATTTGTTTGACCCCAGTCAATATTGTCGATTCGTTTGAAACCAATTGAATTAATTGCATTTCCCAACATTTCATTCAAATTATTCAACTGAAAAAAATGTCTGTTTGTGATTTTCTTTGTAAAATACATAAAATTTAAACATTATTGGCTTGAGCATAAAAGGAATAAAGAATGAATTGTTTTAATAAAAAAAATATATTCGAAAAATTTATTATCTCGTTTATCACAGTTGCAATAATCAATTTACATTCACATTATCTTAAACCTATGAAAAGATGCCAAAGGCTTAAAAATTAATATCGAATTTTGTTAGTGTTCAGCATTTACATTATTGTTGAATTTAAATTTTTCTCTGTGTATTGGGCACATCGCCTCGAAAATCGTTTAGTATGTTTCAAATTCATTTAAATGAAACATTTTGCTTGTCAATGACAATATAAAACTATCAACATTCAGTTTAGTAGCATAAATGAGCTAAGCTATATAGTTTAAACTCGACGCTATTTAAACTTGATGTTATTTTGACTTTTATGCTGTTAGTTGACCTTTTCACATTGACCGCTGCCAAACTCGATATATTACTCTTTTCTCATTGTTTAATCCTTGGTTTTTCTCAGCATTGCGAATGGAAAAAAAGAAGTAACAACGATGACAACGATAAACGACCGACTGGTGTCAGTTGATAAATTTTTATTATTTTTTTTTTTAGCTCACCATTCGTTTTATGTAATGATGAAATGTCTTGCATTACTGAAAAAGTTTATGCTCTTTCAGTGTGTTTGTGTATGGACGTTGCAAACAAACCGTTGATGGTATTCATTTAACTAACGAACATTTTTTGCAAAACTTCTCAAATGCAATCAAGCGGATGCCAGATTAAGTTAAAGTTCTAACACAAATAACAGACAAGAGAAAAAAAAAACAACACATTCGCTATTGATTTTTTGATTACAGAATTTCGTATAATTCAACATTTTTTTTTTGTGCGTCAACAGCTCAAAACTTTTCTTCGGGCCAAATTGAAAAAAATAACTAGAAGAAGTAGAAGAAGAAGAAGAAGAAGAGACGAAAAACATGAAAACAATCCTTTCATCGCATTATCTAATGCAAGTGAAATGTAGTTACATTTTGGACGTGCTGTAATTTTTTGTTGCCATTTCATCGAATCTTTGCCAATTTTCCAACAGACAAAACTATTTTCTTTCGATTATGCACTGTGGTAATCTGCATATAAATCGCAGTATAACAATCAAAAAAACGAAAAACGACCACTAAAGTTTGAAACAAAACAGAGCACAGAAAAAAGAAAAAGAAAAAAAACGATGAACGAAAAAATCGACAGGCCAAATAAAACTTTTTTCGTTTTCTTTTTTCTTTTTTGTTGAAAAAGAAAAAAATTCGCTCGAAATGGAATCTTATTTAAACTAACTTCTTCATCTTAGCTCGTATTTCGTTGATTTCGTTCGTTATCTAGATGTTGGTTGATTTTTTCATTCTGATGCTGTAACGGTCGACATGTTTCTCGAGTTTAGCGTAATAATGATATTTTCCAGAGACGTGTGTTTGTGTGTGTGTTCTTTTTTTTTCTCTATCTTTATTCATAGAAGCATCTTGTGCTGGTGAATGTTGTCGAACAGATAAGTGGATAAAAAAGAATTTCTTTCGCAGATCAGTCGAAATGTGCAATCGCAGCGCAATAAATTTTGAAAACATTGAATGAATCTATCTATAACACTGATGACTTTAAGTCAGAATACGACGGGGGTGAGAGGCAAGGTATAGAGATAAAGATAGAGAGATAGAGAGCGAGAGAGAGATAGAGATAGAGATAGAGATAGAGATAGAGAGAGAGAGAGAGAGAGAGAGAGAGAGAGAGAGAGAAAGAAAGAAAAAAGGAAAAAAGAATTTTATGTAATAAATGGAATGAGAGAAAAAAAGAAAAATTGAAACGAGAATGAATAGGTAGAAAGCAGGAGAGCGAGAGATAACTGGAGAGAAGAGAAAGAGAAAGAGAAAGAGAAAGAGAAAGAGAAAGAGAAAGAGAAAATTGGCAAGCGGAAGAATTTTTCTTTTTTTAAATTAGATTTCAAAGCGGCAAAGGGAATAGAAAATTGCAAATTTCCATCGTGTCATGCGGAAATGGTTAGACGACTGACGAACAAAATGAAACTCGAAACGGTAGCAAAATATAACGTTCAGTTAGCATTTGTAGAATACAGAAAAGATGGAAATAAATGTATGTAAATTGCAGCAAGTTTGTCATTCATAATGATGTGTCAGTATGGCGTTTTGCAGGATAAATAAGAGAAGAAAAATGTCGAAATATGCCGTGAATGTGAGCATGAGCATGCCATATGTAAATGGGCTAGATGGTTAAGATGAGCATTAGCTTAATATTTTATATGTTTATACATCCGAATGCACTTATCAAAACTCTCGCGCATAACACACGAATTCATTTGATGGCACATATGGCGGTGCAACCAAGCGAACGATAGAACGAACTTGACGATTTAAGCGAATGAAAAAACAAATCACAAGAGTTTTGATACTCATCTGTGCCAGACAAGAAATCCAAAAAAAAAGGAAGAAAACACGAAATGTGAAACGACAACAAATTATTTTATATATAAAAATCACACACGCACACTCATTGACGCATAAAGAAGTTTAGCTAAGAAATTCAGAAAGGGAAAGAGGAAAAGAGAGAAAAAAGGAGATAAAAAGAGAGTAAGAGAGAGAGAGAGTGAGGGAGAGAAAGGAACCCCGCATGAAAACAGATCAACAGCATTTTATCTCACACACAGGTTTTTTGTTATTTAGTTTTCTTGATGTTGAAATAAATTCGTTGATTTGCAGGAGCTGTATATCTTCCCGTTGTGCATGCTGGTAGAGAATGTTGTATTGAAAAATGTGGCAACAGCGGCACGTGTAGTTGCAATCGAATATTTCGAAGAAATAAGCAAAGTGCACACATTTTCAGACAAACAATATTTATTTTCAGAAATAAAATTGATGCGTAACATCGAAAGATCGATTTTTTGTTTCGGTTGTTCGGTTGGCACAGAAAAACATCAAAACACATTTTCCCCCTTTTTTTTCAATGAACAACGAACCGTATTTTTTTTTATGGATTCCATGATTTCATTACAAACAAAAAGGATGTTTTTGTTAGCAAAACATTCATGCACTATCAAAATCATAGATAAATTCATGACATTTCTGAGCAAAATGTTGTTGAGTTGGCTCGATTTATCTGCGTCGCATTTTGTACATTGCCCGGATTAGTGCTTGATATATATTTTCGTTCATATTATGGAACAATATTATACATACACGCACTGGCTGACATGTATTGAATGTAACTCACTGTTTCTAAATAGCATGCTAGATATTTGGGATTAATGAAAATACACAACAACAGAAACACACAAAAAAAGAAAAAAAAAATAGAAGCGGTCTGTGAACGTGCACAGTGCAAAGCAAAAGCAAAACCAAACCGAATCTTCATTTTCGGGGCTGATTTGATATTTACGCACGTGAACCATTTTCATTGCACCGTCTCTTTACCCTGAATACAGCTGAGACAGAAATGTCCGTTTTCGATATATACACACACACACAAAACAAATTCATAGAACCGATCCCTTCGAGTTCAAACTCACCGACATTAACAACAACAACGCGTCTAACGGCAACACAATAGAAAATTTTCCATTAAAAATGGCAAATAGCAAACACATTTAAGCATAAATCTATGTTGGGTTCGTCGACAGGCATTTGTTCGCTATTCTGAATAGAGGGTTTATTTGCTGGATATATTGGATCGAGTGCAAATTTAAATACATCATATAACACGAACACATTGGTCTATTGTGCGGGCTAGAAAATTCATTTGCAAAGCATACAAGGGATCGAAAATTTGTAAATGAGAGAGCGAGAGTGAGAGATAAAAGCAAGAGTAACAAAGAGGTAACACCGAAAACAACAAAGAGAGAAAAAAATAGAGAGATTGAGAGAACGAGAGAGTGTGAACGAACAAGAGGTCCCTGCTCGAAGAAAAAAAAAAAAGATGCGTCTACTCTCTGCACGCACTGCTGCGTAATCGATGCATTCATTTTCCCTTTAAATTTACGCACAATTTTGTTCTAGCTAGGCATCGAGTATCTGTAACATTGTCGTTTCGTCGAGTTTATTCACCCCTAAGCAAATGGCAGTTATTATAACGGCAGCATCACTCACATATACATAAACACACACACAAACACACACTCTGGCAAAATCACACTTACATTCAATTCAAAGTGTGCATGAGGCGCGTGCATACCACTTCGATCGACTGTTTTAATGAAGATGGAAAGATTTAAATTTCATTTGTTCTCGGTCCGAGCCAAAATTTTAATATTTTCTATAGTCTGAGCTAAGCATAATTGCTAGGCAAAAAAAAACGTGTTTTGTATCGTATCGTATGATTATGAATATTTGCAATTAGTCAAACAAAATAGCATTGAATAAGAAGGATGAGACTCATATTAGAAAGTACTAACAGTAAAAAATGAATTAAATTTCAATGGAAAGCATACGAATAGATTCAAAGCAGCTTTGTTTACCATATTTGTTGTAACCAAAAAGGTGGAAAATTTAACTTCTTTGTTCGAATAAGATAAATCTCATCGTAAGAACGAAAAAAAAAAAAAATCTTTCACGACTTACTCGTTTAAATTGGATAAAATAAGAAGAGACAAGCAAACAAGCAAACAAGCACGAAAAAAAAGCAAAACGTAAACATATTCGGGATCAACGAACCATAAAAGTTGACCTTTTCTCATTCTCGCCGAAAACTTAGTTACATCAATCGGCTAATGGTTTCAATCGCAATCAAATTGATCCAATGAAATGAAATAAGCGATAAGTCTCAAAATAGATTAAACATCATTAGTTCACATGTGCCAAAATTCATTTTCGTTTTCAATACATTCACTTCTTTACTTTTTTTTTACACACCATGCACAGGCATTGCTATTGCCTTTGTGAAGATGAGTATCGATCCAATTGAACGGCATCTATTTAGATCAACATACTTTTCTGACTGTTCACTTGGGAATTCTTCATAACTAATGGCTGAAAATGTTCTCAGTGGAATCAGAAAATCGGATTACATTTATACAACATTGTTCGATTATCATGGGCCAATCTTCCGACAATTTTTCAAACTTTATTTGATTTCGGGTCACATTCGTTAACACACAGAAAAAGAGAGGTAGATAGAGATAAATAGAGAGAGAGAGAGAGAGAGAGAGAGAGAAAGTGAGAGAAAGAGAGAGAGAGAGATAGAAATGTAAAGAGTTAAAAGAATATAGGATTCGAACAAGAACCACAACAATTCAATGTTTCAACAACAAATAATCGAAAACCAAATATCAATTGCTTTTTTTTTTCTTTTGCCAATATACACATCCGAATCATTTGTGACATGGCAAACATTTCACTTTTCTCCTTTGCAGAATCTTCAATTCTTCTTGAATAAAAAAATTTCCAGCAAATCAACGAAAGCATTATGTAATTCATACATTATAAAGCTTAAATGATGTTTCAAAAGAAAATTCAAGCTTCAAGCAAAAATTTCAGTTGTGCTCTTTGTTTGACTTCCATTTACTGGTATTTAGATGAAAAACAACGAACGTATGTAAGTTTCTTTTTTTATACTATGGTAAGTATGAGTTTTTAAGTGGCTTGGCTGTGTAATAAATCTGTCTTGTTCCAAAAAGATTATTGCAGCTCGTTTGCGATATTTTCGTAAATTCTCTTTCGGTTTCTTTACCATCGTTATTTTACTTTCTTTTCGACAGAATTCAGTTTGGCACATTTGGCCGACAAGCGGAGGCAATGGTGTTAAAACACACGCGTGGAAAACGAGAAATAGAAGAAGAAGATAACGATGACGACGAAAAATAAAAGAAAGAAAGAAAGAAAGAAAAAACTTTCAGAATAAATCATACTGTTGCCACACCGCAACATTCAAGCCCAATATTAGAAATGGGAATTTTGTTACGTGAAAAGTGTGTGCGTGCTTGCGGCTCGCTTTGCCAAATGTACACAATGCCAATGCACGAATGACAATGACGGCAATGTCTTCGTCTTGAACTCTATAAATATTACAACCTTTTTCTTCATCTTACTCTTGTCTCTCTCTCTCTCTCTCTCTCTCTCTCTCTCTCTCTCTCTGTCTCTCTCTCTCTTTCTACATCTCTTCCTACTCCCCCTCTCTCTCCTTCACTCTCTTTCTATATCTTTTTTTCTATACAAATTTCTCATTCTCTCACTCTTGTACTCTCTCACAGTCTCTACATTGTAGCGTCTACACTTCTCTCAATCTCTTGTTCTCTGAAAATTTCGCTGGGTCTTTTTCGCTGCATTATTTGAGCGTTGTTGTGACGCGGTTCATTTTTAACAAAAGCATTAACTCAAACGATGAAATACGTGTACATAATGGTTGCAGGAAAGAAACTTTTTGTTTTCATTCTACAGTTTTCAGTTTACATTCTTTTATAGCTGAATGATGTGAAGCTTTTCAACTCTTTATTTCATTCTTATTCACCTTTCGTCTTTTTCCTCTTAAATTCTCAGTTGCTGTATGTGTGTTTCTCTTTCGTTAGTATTTATTGTTTCTCATCCGGCAAGTGGTCGCGATGAGGCCAACATAGAGCAATTCTGTGTTTGGTTGATTTTTTTTTCACTTCATCATTTTATGTAATAATAAAATGTGCGTTGTTGCGGTTTCATTTCAACTGCCTGTGACCACACTAGCTATATTTTTTCCATCGTCAACATTCTTTGCGTTTCGTTGCCGTTTGCCCAATCCAACTCTTTTCTTTGTCAATGATGATGAACTGTGTTGTAGCTTCTTGTTGTTGCCGTGAAGAGTGTAACAACCTCGATATTGATGAAACAACAAACCATTTAGCTTTTTTTTTTTCTTTTTTTCTTATTTATTCTTCCACACTATGCTTTTCAAATAATACATAATATACTATATAAATGTGTCTTGATCTTGGTCAGATCACATTTGCGTTTACCATCTCACCAATACAAACAATGTGCATTGACTGCGTTTTCACAGTTTTCAAATGAAATGTGCAAGGCACCACGATGCGAACAGTATTATTAAACTTGAGACAGTACAACAATATTTGTGTTCGTTTTAAAGACATTCGGTATTTTTCGCTGTTGTTGAGGTACAAGAAGAAGATAAAGAAGAAGAAGAAGAAGAGGAGAAGAAAAAAGTGCTTTGTTTTATTTGCTTCGGGTATGTGTTCGTCAGCGGTTCACGTTCGGTTTGCTCTTCAAACTAAAGAAAAGAAAAAAAATATCATTAACCGCGCTCGCACAGAACCTGAACGAAAAAGTAAAAAAAAAAATTATACAGAAGAGGAAATGAAGAGAAACACAAAAAACACAACAACCGAGCGTACATACAACGAATCCAAATGTTTGTGTGCGCGTGATGTGTGTGTGTGTGTGTCTGTGTTAAGTTTAAAATAGCCGAAAAGACCTTGATACCGGTCATCGCTTTTAACATTCACCATTCTCTTAAGCTTCTATATACTTTGATTGTGTACATATGATGGCGTTTCTATAATTTCAGACATACAAAAGAAAGAAAATACAGCGAATATATGTTGCACACACAAACGTACAACAATTGAAATTCGTATTTACTTTTGTTTCGATGATGACAACACTTGCCGATTAGAGCAATTGCTAAATTGTGATTTTACGGCATCTTTTGCGATGCGACAAGTGATCACAAACTATTGTGAAACGAATTTTAATCACAATGTCAATGATTCGCCTTTTTTTTTCTTACTCATCAATTTGTCCAAATTGATTCACATTTCAATTGAACTAAATTCATATTTTCAAGAGAATTCTTCTTATAATTTCGTATTTCTTTGTTTAAAATTCTTGTTTTTTTTTCAAGATATTTATACGCAAAAGAATTTCTCACTTTTTTTTTCTACACTTGCTTCGTTCCAAATGAATCATTTGATCTTCAAATGTACTTCATCGCTGAAATATTCGACGTTGAAATAACTTTGTTGAATTGGCAATCCAATGAAAATAGGGCCATCTACACGCACATAGTTCTGGTGATCTAATCCCATACCACAAATGAAAATGATCATTTACATAATGTGGCTATTGACTTTTCGGTCATATGTAACAGAAATGACGCATATTATATTCGTTTTTTTTTTCTTCTTTTCTTCATCAGTAATTCACCATCAAGAATATAATAAACGAAATGGATGAAGTAAAATACAGAAGAAAAACGACTGTACAATATAAATTAAATTGCATTGAGGCGTATTTTAGCTTTCAGATACGTACATACCAAGATAGTAACTTTGCAGACTAAGAAATATGTTTGGAATGAGAAAGTGATGATGAAAAGGGGAGAGAGAATAAAAGAGAGAGAGAGAGAGAAAGAGCAAGAAAAAAAATTTGAATAAAAATTTTCTTTCGAAATATGTCCATGCTGCAATCGACAGAAAGAAAGAAAATTACATTCGTTGCTCAATTTATTATAGATATTTCTAAAGCACACATTCAGCTCTTTCTCAAGTTTTAATGCTTTTTTTAAAGTTTGGAAATAAAAGTGTTGTTATCGAAACATACTTTTTATATACTTACACTTTGCCAGCACAATTTTTGAAATGGTGATACTCATCCGTATGGGGGTTATCATTGTGACAGTCTTATGTCATGTTTTTTTTTTGTCACTATGTTTTGGATTACGTTGCCCATTTTGGATGTTGTCACAGAACTTTCATTCGCGATATACAAATCAATCCATTATTCACAAATGGCAGCAAAAGATTTCGTTTTGTTTTAGTTGTGCACTTTTCCATCATTTTTGAAATGCAGTGACAGTTTGGCAAACAGGGAGAGAATTATGATGGAAAATGAATAAGCGAGAAAAATGAATAGAACGAGTAAAATTGAAAGGAGAATAGAGAGAGAGAGAAAGAAAGAGTGAGAGAGAGTAAGAGAGAGAGAAAGAAAAAGAGAGAAAGAAAGAGAGAGAAAGAATGAGAGAGAAAAATGGAGACCGCGAAAGATAGATGGCAAAAGAGAGAGAAAGAGAGAGAGAGAGAGGGCAATATACTAACAGGGAGCCAGAGATCGATAGAAAGAACGACTCACGAAATTGTTTGACGTTTGCAACATGCATTAATTATGATATTGCATTAAAAATATCGAAGTTGAAGCAATGAAGAATGTCTGTCAAGATTTTTCATTTTCGAAATATGAATGTTGCTTTCATTACGAATATAACATACAAATATGCGGGTATTATTCATTCACTTGCAGAATGCCATTATGTCGCTGACCATACGAACCAATGATGCTGTTAATGCTTTGTCTATATATTTTCGAGCACATCGTACGATGGCGTTAATATAATTTGTAAATAAATGTTTTTTTTTTTTGTGTTGAACCTCAAAATGGCTGCTGGTTAATGGTTTCCCATTTATTTATATGGTCTGAGCTAGTACAATGTAAAGCACTCACACATCCCCCCTTGCCAGAGAAAAAAAAAAACAAGAAAATAATTCCTTTGTTACTTGCTACGACCTATGGAAGGGAAAGAAATGCTTTTACAACATCAATATCGGTATATTGTTTTGTTTAGTTTTTGTTCTCCATCCGGAATTCTCTAACCAAAATCCATTTCAAAATCCATTGTAAGAAAGTTCAAATGTAAAAGTTTATTTCAAGTTTATGCATTTTAAATAGAGACAAAACCCCAAAATATTTACAACATTGAGGGGATAGAGATGCACACGATTGCCGAATTGATGGTGCATCTCTGAAATTCGTAAATTGTACATTCAATGGCATTGAACGAATCAATCTGAAACCAAACAGAGAGACAGAAAGAGATTTGTTGGTACCAAAATAACAATATAAACGATGACTATATTTGAACATTGTGCATTGAATTACTTGAGAGAATGTACCAATAGAGGACATGAAGTATTTTATGCATAGCATCGACAGTCATTGGCCGATACATAGAGTACAATGGCATAGGCACGGCACATTATGAAGCACAAATGCATATTTATTATTTACTCGAATTTCGAAAATTTCCATCGACATGATTTGCAACTTACACATAAACACACACACAAAGTGATTCTCTATCAAAGAGAGAGAGAGAGAGAGAGAGAGAGAGAGAGAGAGAGAGAGAGAGAGAGAGAGAGAGAGAGAGAGAGAGAGAGAGAGAGAGAGAGGTGGAAACAGTGATGGAAATGTATATTTTACTCTCATAATTTTCCGAAATATGTTTCCTTGATGCACTTCTAATGCCTGCACATGATGCTTATGCATTAATTTCTCGACATAACAATAAATGAGGATGCATTCAAAGGCCACAACATGATCAAATATAATCCCAACTGTAGGTCCATGTTTATGATGGCATTGCCAAAGAGATGAAAGTCGTTCACCGCATAAAAAGATCTCAAATCGCTCACATGCACACAGCAAACAAATTCTAAAACCAATAGAAATAGAAAGAGAAAGGGAGAAAGAGGGAGAGAGAGATAGAGAGAGAGAGAGAGAGAGAGAGAGAGAGAGAGAGAGAGAACAAGGCCGAGCGAATGAAGAAGAGCCAATAGCCAGCGAGAAAGAAGGAAAACAAAAGAGAAGAAGAGAAAGGAAGGAAGCCAAAAAGAGAGAATCAAAAAGCGTGCAAGAGACGAGAGAGTGTGTTTGAACAGTAAAATATTGAACTTTGTCTTGTAGTTGAAAATCAACAATAAACCATACTGAAGATATAGAACATGGTAGAAAATCAAATCGAATATAGTCGGAGCTTCAATGTCATAATATGCCAATTGAAACGCACAAAATGCATTCATTGTTTCTCTATTTCTCATGTGTTTGTGGTTATGGTTTTGAGTTTTTGTTGTTTTTGTTTTTTTTTTCCCTTTTTTTTACAAAATGTTTGAATTTCATTTGTCGTTTTTGGTTGACGCTTGGTTTGCTTCAATCTAATGATTTGGTTTCCATAGATTGGCTCTCTATTGCGTCAACTCTGTCGTATTCTCTATGCATTTTATATGAAGATTTGACTACATTGATATGGTCCATACAATTAAAAGCTAAACACTTTCCGAGTACATTGCTTGCAATTTTTTATTTCAAATTTCTCTCAACTGACGCAATAATTCAAAGTTTCCAACGTGATGCTGACAATTTTCTACTGGCTTATGTCATTCGATTTTGTACCACAAGTCTTAAACAATTTATTTTCAAGTTCTGAAGCCAAACTTTTCTAATTATTGTGCTTTTCTCTTCTTTTTTTCTCAGAAGAATCTGTATGATCACGTTGCTGAATCGGCTAGAATAATCCAGGTAATGTATCTGATTTATTGAATTAAAGGGAGCTTGTTGAAAAACAACATTGACATACTCACAGAGAGAAGAGAATGAATAGGAGCGAAAGAAGTAAAGATTGAAGAATGACAGATAGAGAGAGAGAGAGAGAGAGAGAGAGAGAGAGAGAGAGAGAGAGAGAGAGAGAGAGAGATAGACCGAAGGTGACAAATACTCGACTTTAAAATAGTCTGACGCTATCCGCTGACTGCACGTTTGAAAAAGAAAGAAAGAAAAAAAAAAAAACGCAAAAACTTACAAACGCAATGTAATTTCATTTTCAATTTGTCAAAATGGAGCATAAGTTTCTATTACAACGTCTGTATTTGATGGGGCATTCGTAGGAGTGCTTTGTGAAAACCAATCTCCTTCTCTCTGTTCGTACAATATAAAGCTTGTACACCATTTAGTCAATGTTAAAATGAAATAATCAGGATTGAGTGCACACTTAATGTAAACTAGAATTGAATGAGTTACATGCGAGAATGAAATTAAATTTCAAATAAAAAAAAAATTGGTTGAAAGAAAAAAAAAAAAAGAAAACATGAACGAATTGCAGCAACGAACACGATATGAGCGATTGCCAAATGTATAGTTTGCAATGTGAGCTCGCGCGTTAGTTTACAATTTTATGTGATTTGCCATTTTCGTTGGCTGAAAATTCGTAATATTTCCATTACAATGTTGTATGCGAGCGTTATCTTTTGTCCGCTCTTTCGCCTCTCTCTCTCTCTCTGTCGCGTTTGCAAAGTTCTTAAAAAAAAAGTCAAACCTGGGCTAAGTGCATGTGGTCTTAATGAATCATACACACAAAATGGACCAATTTATAAATTATTTGTGACAGTATCGGGCTACACATAATCCATACACATTCGAATACGCACCACGTTGTAAATATACAGCCCAGTAAATCGAAACAAATTAAATTTTCAAGTTGGCTGCAGTGATTACAGTGCTGCTGGCCATGTGATCATTGATTTTGTTGCTACTGCAATTTAAATATTGTAAAATCCATTTTTAATTGTTTTCTGGCTGCCGCGTTTCTCTCAAATTTTCATTTTCGCTCTCTCTCTCTCTCTCTCTATTTCTCGCGCGCTCTATCTTTCTTGATTCTCTTTTTGTCTCTTTATTTATCTCTTGCATGTATGCGCGGTCTTTTAGTATTTGCAGCCAATTCGGTTTGTACTGCAATTTGGTTTGAAATGAGCCGACCAAATAGACAAAAATGATTGAATGACGGTAAATGGATTAATTTAATCATACGAATCGTGTTTGCACATAAATATTCAATTTAAAGGCCCCAAATTGGAATTTCATACAGCATTTACAATTATATCTACAGATATAGACACACATACCAAAATGCTTGTCATTTTTCATCGGTTTTGACGAACAAAACTTTTATTCGTTTAAATTAAACAAATGTATTCGACGTTACAATTGACTTGCAATGATTTATGGTTGAAATGGCTTCTGATTGTTGTTGCCAAGGCGGCATTCCGATTGGGAAAAAGAGAAAAAAAAAACACAAAATAATTTAAATTGCCTGTCAATACTGGCCAACTGCGGTCTCATATGCACTGCACTGATACACACGATTATATGCACAACAAAGTCAATAAGTTATCGAACATTTTATGCTAATAGCCGCACTGTATCTCAAACACTTTAGATTATTAATCAATGAAGTGCGATGACACACAGCAACTGAAAATTAAGTGAAAAAAAAAAACAAATACACGCACACACTACAAAAAGTGTACTTGACAGCATTGCCCTTCGATAAAAAAAAAAGATTATCGAGTGCATTTGTCAACTGCTTACACACTTTTTTTCTCTTTTTCGCTTTTTTTCACTTTTTTTCATTTTTTTTTAACCTTTTTTGCATTTTTTTGCTTTTTGCAATTTTTTTCTCTTATTTTTTGCCTTCATTTACTTTTCCTTTTGTTTATTCAAATTTTTTTTGTGTTCTAAGCCAAGATATTGGCATGGGTTTTGTTTTGTGCAAAACTGGCGGTCGAAACATATTTGAATTGAATCAAATGGGGTGCTTTGTCTATCGTCTGTTGAGTTAGTTTTAAAAGAAGAAAAAATTCAATTACTTGCATGTCAAGCCATTCGCAGAAAAGAACAGAAGATGCCGAAGGAAATTACCGCGCAATGGTCTGTAGTATGGTTAATTGGTTTTTACTACATTGTTTTCCATTCTAGTTCAGTCTTCCTTTTTGTGCTTCTTCTTTTTCTGCTTCTTTTCCATGTTTTTTGCTAGTTTTTTTTCTCGCAATTTATGAGAAAGTGCAATTACTTAGGAGCATTTTGCAGTTTCGCAAGTGTCAGCAATTTGGCTGATCGTCAAAAGAATATTCTTGGTGTTTTGAACATTGACATTATTATTTTCCATTCGCTTCCATTATTTTGTCAGAGTCCAGGATTTGAGAGAGGGAGAGGGAGAGAGAGAGAGAGAAGGAGAGAGAAAGAGATGGAGAGAGAGAAAAGAAAAGAGAAAAGAACGGACACAATCTTCTGTAGCAACGAAGCGCAACTTTTTGATGGCTCAGCAACAACTCGCACACATATACAATTGAATTTTTGTCACGGGCACGTTCTTTTTCGCCTGTAATTTTCTTCGATTTTTATATCTTTACATAAATAGCACACTTTACAATGCAATTTATTACACTTCAGTATGAAGTGCGCCATAACTCTGTTTCGTCTTGAATTCGAGCGCCGTCTTCTTTACTGGAAAGCTCAATTCTAGTACAGTTTATGTGATTTTCTTATATATACGGTACGAGACTAGCATTCGAATTTTATGCTAAAAATCACTTGAAATCACAGATTTTAACATTGCTGTGAATAAGAGTTATCCAAGTGAATTATGATGCAATTGGGCAGCCAACCATATACTAGAATCGTCGAAAAGCTACAAATCAAACTTTCAAATCAACAGTTTAATACCGACAAAAACTAAAATTAAAAAAAAAAAAAAAATCAAGAAACAAAACTTGGAGGAAAAACTGTAAAAACAGAGCAACCTTCGTTAAAAAAACAATTCACATTGGACAGACCCACAGTTGATAGTTTTGGGCAAAATCTTTTATATTGCATTGTAAATAATATTCAATTTTGTCTTTCTCCTTTTATTCGAATCATTTCGATCGAAAAAATAAAATGAAATTGTAAAGGTGAAAATAAGATATAAAACTCAGCTTGACGGAGAGATTTCAATCGAATTCCATTGTTACTGCATCTTGAAAAGAAGAAAACATTTCTGCATCAAGAATCATTTGAACTCAAGAATCTTTATAGAAGTTGCGATTTGAAAAGGAAATACACTTCGATTTCAGATTTCAATTCAATTGAATTTATCAAATGTTGTTTTTTGACGAAAATACATTCGGTGCCATTTTTTCGATTTATTCAACTTTTTTCTTGCTTTTCTATATTTGCCTGTTCTGGTTTCTTCTTCTTCCTCTTCTTCTTCTTTGGAAATCGTTAGCAACAATATGAGCATATGCTTTTGCGATTTGGAAACATGTCAGTTCAACTTTTTTCATTTTTATTATTAACACTATCGCAACAATATGAATCACGTTTGTTGCCATCCCGTTGTTTGAAACAGTTAAGATTTTTTTTTCTTGCTGTTATTTAGTGTCATGCGATACGCCCAAAGGGATCCCGGCATTGTATAAATGGAAATATGGAAATGCGTTTGAATCGAAGCTGATTCTGACAACGATGACGATTGCGGTCGTTAGATACGGTTCGAATGAAACACAAAAGTTGTTGAACTACTAAAACAGCTGTTCAACCCATTCGATTTTTCTATCTCTTTCATTTTCTCTATCTTTTTCCTGTTTCCTCTTTCAATCTCTTTTCTTTCGTCTCTTATCCCTTGCTATCTCTCTTTTTCTTTTTTTTTTCTTTCAAATTTTCATAAAATTACGGCTTTCATTCAAATCATTGATGTGCCTCGTGTACAAAATACATTCGCATAGCATGAACAATGTGCCATCGTGAGATATCCACATAGAACATACGCCATTGTCACATTTGTTGTTGAATAATTCAAATCTAATACGGTTTTATCAAAAAAAGCCAAAGTGAACATGAAACGGAGGCGCGCATTTAAAAAAAAAAAGAAAAAAATCTATGCAAAATGCGATATGTCGTTTTTATACTATGACAAATCTAGCACGTGTGCTTCCATTCATTTGATATGGAAATCATTAAAATCATGTTTTTGGCGTGCTACATTTTGTGTGTGTGTTTGTATTTTTGTCTCTCAATCTTCACTGCACAATAAAAATGCGGATTATTTATAAGCAACAAATAAAATAGATTATTTTTTTTTTCTCCATCGAATCAACGAATATATGGTAGCATTTGCGTCGTTACAATTACCAAATGATTGCATTGAATCATGAAAATAATAATTAATTGCGCGTAAACCCTTTTCCGATGGAGACATTATACTGTTGTTATTGTTGTTTTTTGCTTCGTTTGGCTATTGAAATATGTGGTTAGTGCAACCTTTTCTGTGTTACTTTTTCAACGTAATGAAAACTTTCAATAACACAAATTATACCGAATCAAATTTTTATTTGACATAACATACAAATGTGTATATTTTTTCAGATTCGCAGCCACAACATTTTTCAATTGTCTTTTAACTGCTATTTTCTCTCTCTTTCTCTCTCTCTCTCTCTCTCTCTCTCTCTCTCTCTCTCTCTATCTCTCTCTCGCTCTCTCTGTCTCTCAATTTTCATTTCAACGACAACAATAATGACAACAACAACAAAAACGACGAAGACGACGAAGACGACGACAACGGTGGTATTGCGGTTTAAAATCCGTGAAAAAGATTTAAAAATCCATGTAATGCGAACAAAATGAAAATGATTTTGCAGTGTGCAAAATGTGTGTCAAGGGTAAACCAGAGACAAATTATGAACAAACAAACGAAAACAACAGAGACAGAAAGATTTGTACGCATTATGGCAATTTTGGTAATGTTTGCATTTGGTACAGCTATTTTATTCCACTAAAAATGAGTTGAGGGCTCGTATGTGCACCAAACAAACATACACATGCGCGCACAAATTTCTACAGCTCGAGAAAAACCAAAATGAAGAAAAACAACAACAACAACAATAAAAACATGCAAATTTTGCGTAGAAATCACCTTTTATTTCAACGATACTCAACAAATGCGTTCTGCGAATCTTTGGTTCGTGCCAACACCAGCAAAAACTCATTAAAATTGTAATATAATTGTGTTGAGCGAGCGCATAAATCATTGCATTTATTCGTTGACACGAATTGACAGATCGAAAATTGAGCAAAGATACATGTTGAAATGGAATGAAAAAAAAAACAAAACAAAAAATGTAAGAAGGTACAAATGCTGCATCATAATGGATCGACCCAGAAACGGTAACAAATATATTGAGAGACGATGAACAACAGAGCGAAAAATAAATAAATAAATAAAAAAGAAAAAAAAAGAAATGAAGATGATGATTTTGTAATCGAGACTTCGTAATGTAATGGTGTAAAATTGAACGACTATAATTTGGATAAAATGAACAAAAAAAAGTGCAGATAGTGAGATCGATCGAGAGTAAAAAAGAGAAAGAGTGCATGTGTGAGAGAGAGAGAGAGAGACGCGAATGGCGAAAACACGAAAAAATATTAAAAATTGTGTCGAAAGTTGATTGGAGATCATGGCTCATTTTGATATACAAGCCTCGCCAAAGCCCACGAATCATAAAGAGGCAGCGAAGCGAATGAACAGAAAAAAGCGACTACAACAACAAAAACAAAAAACCGACTATTTACGACATAGTGAAATTTTCGAATAATTTTTTTTTTCTCTTTTCATTGTTATTCGAGCAATTGCAGTCGAGTGGCCGTACAATTGCAAGAAATTTCATTATTAAGTCAGTTGTTGGGTCATTTAGTAACCAATTTGTCGATGTTTATGGCCATTTTTTGTTTGTAGCATTCTTTCAGCGTATTCAGTAGTTTAAGTTCTCATATTTAAATGCCCATTGCCAATGACCGGATGAAATGAGAACAAAAGAACTGATTTTCTATTTTTGTCGATTGGTCTCGTGATTCGTTTACTCGTTTGCGTACATACACACGTGCATACGAAATCATTTAGCCTAAATATCGATGTGCAATCGTAGAAAGTGACGGTTTTATTTGCTTTTCTACTTTTCATCAACATTTATACGATGCAAACAGAGTATTGGCCACCGAATGTGTGCACCAATTAAATATATTGTGGCATCGCAACAGTTTCCATATAACCAAAAATTGACGATTGTTAACTAGAGTCTTTCATTCTCTTTATCTCTTTCATTCGCATGGTTTCCTAATCCATAAAAAAAATTTCTCACACATATCAAGGCATCATCGCTTCGTCATTCATTTTAAAGTTGAAAAAATCGAATACATCATGCGTATACGCAACATATTGACATTGCATGAGCTTGGCCGACCGACCGTGTGCGCTAAACACATTGCGTAGTAAATATTGTGTGTGTTTATTGTGTTTGTTGTCTGTGTATATATGTGATTGTGTGTTGCAATCCATTGCGATTACGATACCATTTTTCTCTCACTCACTCTCTCTCTCTTTTTATTATCTTTCTTTTGGCTCTGTCTCTGTTGGCCATACACAGAGTTGTCTTCTCTCATCGGCTATTGACGAAATCATTTTATGTAAATTTCAAAAGCAATATAATTACTCGTCACTTCCACGTTTTCTTTTTTCTTTTCTTTTCCATTTTTTGTTTTGTTTCTATCTCTGTCTCTCTTCATTTCAGCCGTTGTTTGCAATGTTGTCCAAATTATAGCATGCATTATCAATGTTGCAGAGGTTTATAATTCGATGAATTTTATTTTATTTTCCTTTTCATTCGTTCATTCATATGTCAGCCCACGCATTAGTTGTCAGAGACCATGAGCAAGTAATACTCGTAACCAGTTCACTTTAATTCAAAGTTCAGTAGTTTATTGTGACGATAGTTTTATTATGTCGTCATCATCATATGAACACACACAAGAGCGAGACAACAGCAATAAAACACACTGAGTCGATTGCGTGAGCATAAACGGTTTCTTTTTTTTTCGGTTAAATATTTCACAAATTCAATGTTGAACTGAATTTTGATCATTCGACAAAAACACTAAATTTTGATCCATGAAACCGAACAACAAGAAGAAAGAAAAAGAGAGAGAGAATGAGAGAGAGAGAGAGAGAGAGAGAGAGAGAACACGATCATGTATTGACCATAAATATACAATTGACATTTAAAAGATACTCATTTATCTTCGGCTAACATTCAGATAACTAAATTACACAAAATAAATATGAGAAATTGAATCGAATCGAATGTTCATTTTTGGATCATCCGTCCATTCAAAAAAAAAAAAAAATTTCATATAAATCAAAACTGGCACAAAAAGACAGCAAAATTGAAAAAATTGAATTAAAAGAAAAAAAACATGCAAAAATCCGCACCTCGGATACTACTTGTTCAAATGATTTATGAGAATCGTATGATTTGAAAATACTGAAAATTATTATAAGTTTTATATATCACCTTCGAAATGACTATATTGATTTCGACTTTTTTTCTCTCTCTCTCTCTTTCCCTCTCTCTTTTCATCTGAACGAAGAAAATTATTGGTTTTATTTCGAATAAACTGTAAATTCCATGCAATTGGCTCCTTTACAAGCAATTTCCATTTAAACAATTTCAACACAACAGTTTTGTTTGATTTCAACAAACGACGAATTTACAATTACAATATGCTCAAATGGTATAAATATATTTCGATGTCGTTAACTGGATGGTTGACTAAATGGTGGCATGGTGTTTAGCCTACGAATTGAGTTGGAGCTATAATGATGGAAACTAAAAGAAATGAAATAAAATGAAAAAAAAAAAAAAAAAAAAAAACAATAAAAAAATATTAATTCATAACGAAAAAATAAAACACATTATTATAATCATACAAAGTGCGCGACTTGCGCGGCATTTCGTGAGACTTTTTCCAAATGTTTTAATTTCAATAGGCCTCATTGTTCGGTTGCTCACTGTGTGTGTGTGTGTCGGCATTGTTCGAAAATGTTTTGGCTGTTTTGGATTGGTACACATTTGGACATATTCAATGCTACCGTATTGTCAAAATACGGCGAAATGCACCCATATTTTCTAGGCTATCGGTTAAATTATTTGCTAGATTTCAAGTCTCATTCACCGGAATGCAAAAAATCCCATGGAAATCCGCGATAAAAATGTGTACGCTCATTTTCTCTCCTTCGCTCTCAAATGACACGCTTAATTTCAAATGGAAGTGCATACATTTATATGACTTTAAAAAACACAAGGTTATGACACCGGGCCAACCGCCAACTCTTTGCAACGCACCACATATCACTCCACGTGGATAATTCAAATGACAATGTCATTGTGTGCGTACATTTATAGCATAACATTGCGTAATGCTGCCTTTTCATTTTTTTTTTTTTTTTTTCATTCGTCGTTATGTTTCGTTTTTCTATTGCCCTTTTCACATCAAATGAGCGATTGTGTTCAATTTTTGTTTCTTTTATTTTTATTTCGTTTGTCTCTTTATTTTTTTTTTTTGAGTTTTAAGTAATAAGCTAAGCGTCAATGCGTGGCTAATAATTTTCAAGTCGACCGTCAACGGTCATTTAGCATGTTGACTGTGTTAACAAATTCAGAATATGTATTCACATTAATAATTGTATGTTAATAAATCGTGGCTGAGAGGTTTTCTCGATTGTCATTTGCGCACCAGTATTTCTTTTTTTTTTTTTGTTCAAGTTTCAAGTTTCCGACAACTTATTCATTGAAGGTGCATGTACGAATCAAAAAAAAAAAAAAAAAAAATTATCTTCATCACATCCTTCCTAAAGACTTTTTTTCGTCTAAGGTTTTTTCGCTTGATTCAGAGGTCGACGAATGTTTAATGTTTGAATTCGCACACCTTTTTTCTATCGTTCAATTGTGATTTTTTTTTTTTTTTTTTTTTTTGAAATCTCTTTTCACATTTATTTATTCACAGTCTTTGAGATGTGTTAACATTCGAAAAAAAAAAAATCGTAAAATTGGACCAAAAATTCATTTGAGAATTGACAACACATTTCGAGGCCTATTTTCAATTTTAATTTTGAAGGATGAACAAACAAACTGATTAAACGGTAAACATACAAGTGAGAAAAACGAAACCGTTTTGCAAAACACCTTTCAATATGACCTATTACATGTGGTTTTCAAATCGTTTTGAGGGATTTAGATGATTTTGGTATCGATTAGATAAATCAATATTTATGTTGATTTTTCTTTCGCTTTTTTCAGCTATTTTTCTCTCCATTTTTGATAGTTTTTGTGTTTTGGGTTTTTTTCATATTTTTTCGTTCATTTATTTCTTTTTTTTCTCTCTTTTTTTTTCCTCTTCATCGTTTTCTTTCGTTTAATTTCTCAGTGGCTTTTTTCGTCAGTTTGGCCCCTTTCTTCATTTTCTTTCGTTTCATCACACTCATTTCATCTGCATCCACGTGAAAACGTGAAACTTGTACTCCATTTTTACATTTTTTCTCAACGTGTTTTTTCTTTTCA
The DNA here is from genome assembly GCA_029041755.1 of Resseliella maxima. NCBI lineage: Eukaryota > Metazoa > Arthropoda > Insecta > Diptera > Cecidomyiidae > Resseliella > Resseliella maxima. The sequence continues at coordinate 263,881 of JAQOWM010000537.1, forward strand.
AGGTTATTGCAACATAACATCAAATACAATGCTAATTAAAATTCATCATCGAATTGTTCGTGTTGATGATTCTAATTTTAATGAAATCGATCGAATCGCGATTCGATGCGTCCAATGTTTGAATTCAATAAAAAGAAAATGTATAAATGAACGAAAACCGTGTGCACAACGGAAAGCGATTAGATTGATCTATATTTGATGGTTGTATGTTGTTAATCGTTAGTGTGCACACTTTCTACTCATGGACTCACCACCAAGAATATTCTCAACTTTTGTAGTTGTTGATTTCTTTTATTAGGCAATTCAATTCTAGTTTAACACTGTTTTGTATGTTCTCTTACTATTAGAATGTAATTCAAAATTTAACGATTTCCGACGCCACTGCAATAAAACTTATACAAATACATCATATACTATATATATGTATATTTTACACAATAGACATTTCCCATACAATTTTCAACCGATTCTGTAGTGAAAGGTTTCATTTCATTGAAATTTATATTCTTGATTTTCTCTTTGCAGACTAATTTTTACGTCATTTCACTCTATGGTGTTGACATACAAAAAAAAAAAATGATTTCAAGCTAAATTACAACATTCAAACAGTAGTCAAAAGAAAGCAAACTGAAAGTAGAAAAGAGAAGAAGAGAAGAGTAGAACAAGACGAGGAAAGAAGAAAACAAAAACGCTTCAATTATTGGTGAGTATGCATTCACAACTGATTTTTATTATGTTTTTAAATCATACATCGAAACCATTTAAATGCTAAATAACTTTCATTCTGATGTAAAGAATTTACGCAATACTTTCTCAATCACATTGAAATTACATACAAACAATGGGAAAACACAAAAAAAAAAAAAATAGCGAATTGTTTGAATGAGTGTGTCGTGAAACTTGTTTAATTATTACAATAATGAACCACAAGAAAAGAGTAGAAAAGAAAAATAAAATATTTCAATAGAAATGTGCGAGGTGAAACATTGGTAGTTTGTCAACGGTGTGACATTCACGTGTTTATTTACCTATTTTAATAATATAATAAGAAATCGATTGTGTGCACAGAACACTCAATTAATTTTCTCAATTAAAAAATGTTTGCCAGCTTTTCGTTTCTTTTTTTTTCATAAGTAACAAACGACCAATTGAGTGAATTTTGTTTAAGTTAATTTCTACTTAGAAACATCGCTTATTTCAAATACAAAACACAGCATATTCATTCATTACGTACAATTTGTGAATTATAATTCTTGGAACCATGTCTTATGACTTTTCATAACCATGACTTTGACTTGTTCTTTGAATCAACGTGAGATCATGCCTCGATTACATTGAATCAATTCTTCTTTCAATTTGGCAACAATTTGCGCTCTTTTTTATAGAGGAATTCTTCTTTTTTGTGCAACGGTCATTTTTTTTTTTTGCTAAAAGAATCGTCTTTTCAACGGAAAAATTCGCCTTTTTAACGGAAAAATTCATTTTTTTAAAGGAAAAATTCATCTTTTCAACGGAAAAACTCGTCTTTTTAACGGAAAAATTCGTCTTTTTAACGGAAAAATTCGCATTTTCAATGCAAAGATTGTATTTTTTTCTCTTTCCATAAAAATAATTGGAAATTCAAATGAAAATGTCTTAACTCCATAGAAATGTCTCTACACACTCTCTATCATCTCTTTTACAGAAACATTTCTAGCTTAAATAAACACGTAGCAAATATAGCATTCTCTTAACAAATAGATAGAATCTTAACATTTGAAAAGATAGGATAGAGAGAGGGAGAGAGGGAGAGAGAGAGAGAGAGAGAGAGAGAGAAAGAGAGCAAAATGCGAATGAATCAACAATGCGTTAAATTTTCTAAACTAATTCCCATCTTGGTTCAAGATCGACCAAATGACATAAGAAAAAAAAACGCACATGGTATTTGTAATGAGCAAAAAAGACGACAACGAATCAAAATAAAAAAGAAAAAAAAAACACATTTCAATTCTCATTGTAGATTCCAAACCGGAGCTATTATTGTATTTGGGGATGACGACCGAATGCGGAAATATCTTATTTAAATGCTAAACAAAATCTTGAACAAACGAAACACAATACAGTCAATAACACCATAACCGAAGTCAAACGAATGAAGAGAGAGGCAAGAGAGAGTGAGAGGAAGGGAGAGAGAGAGAGAGAGAGAGAGTGAGTAAAAAAGAAGTCAACTTTGAAAATGTAGCATGTGTGTGTATGGTTTGCGCGAGCAACGTTCGAATTCGCACCAAGGTCGCATATTTACACATGAACATATTTTGTACTACCTACTTACATAATATTAGCTAACAATCAAAGACCCATAGTCCGCATTGATCGCACTCGTATGTCAAGAGAAACATAGAGATACAGAGAGAATGATAGAGAAAGAAAACGAAAGGTGTGTATTTTGTTGAACGAAAGAAAATATGCATAGGTTGCGCGCGTTCAGTGTACGGCCAACAGTGTCCCGCGCATAGAGATGAATGTGAATAGCCTCAACCATTCCAAATGATTTGTTTTCACTTCGTTCATTGCTTGTCTTATTGCTAAGCGTAGCGCGTTTTCACTGTATTTACATCATCGCAATGTAAATATTACGAAAAAAAAAACCACGTTCGCATGATTCAAACGATTGTTAGTGATGATCGTTAGCGCGTGTGTGTTTGTATTCAATGCAAGATATGATTGTTCAGTGTTCATGCATGCTAATAAATGGATGGCGTTAACACTCTCATATGCCTTCTTCTTGACACTAAACACATGAAAACGAACGATAACATAAAAAAAACAAAACTGTCAAATCATCTGCTCTATGCTTTTGTGTGTTGTTATGTGCAAATACGAAGAAAGAGAGAGAGAAATAGAGAAGAAGAAAAAAAATTCCATCAACTACGTTAAAAGAGCTTCTATTCCCAGCTGAACTCAGCTTTTACCTTGACCATTGCAAATAATACTCACTCAAGCACTATTTTTCTTGCATTTGTGAAACGGATTCTTTCCTCAATTTCAAAATTGGTCTTTTTTCTTCACATTTAAACAAGAAAATCATTCAATTGGATATTTTTCCATTTTGTGATTCGAACGAAATGAGGTTTTGATGAAATTTGACTAGGAAATCCGCAAAAGTTTCGTGATCATTCCACAAATTCAAAACATGAATGTCAATAGTGAAATCAGCAAATTTTCAACGCAAACTGTTGCCAAATGCAAAACAATATCATTGCCCTAGTCATTACAACAAGGAAACTGCCCGCTCTTTTTTATTTCTTCACGTAGGAGTCAATTACTTCCACATTTCTTGTTGTTGTTGTTGTTATTGCTGATTTTGTTATTTTTGCTGCTGCTTTTGTTGTTATTTACTGTTTCTGTTGCTATTTGCTCCATGAACTGATTTATAATTACTATGTCAGCCAATGTTTGTAACGACTGTTGTGATTAGCAACGTTATAAGTGTTATGATTAGTAACATAATAAGAAACGGATGAAGATAATAATTCACCTTGTCATACGATTAATGGTAATAAAGGTAGACGGTGTAAGTCACTCGAAAGCAACATGAAATTGACAGCAACACACATGGTATCCGCGGATATGGCATTCAACTTAAATTATAATATTCGATTTGTTTTTTTTTTTTCAAAGTAATGTGCTCTATCGCGATCAATACTGAAATCTCGGGTGTTTTTTTTTTCCTTGCATATCGATAATATTGATTCAATTTATATCGTTCAGGTCAAACGGAACAAACAAAAGTCGACTGCTAATAGTTTTTCTGTTGTTTTTGTTGTTGCGAATGTGTCTGGCTTCGTTTTACCACGTTTAATAAAAGCGTTCATCAAAATCATTGGCTGTTTTTTAATTTGATATTTGATTTCCGGTTGCTCTCCACACACTTGTTCCGATCGCGACGACAGACCTGCCACAGCTTGCCACAGCTGACACATAATGTGGCTGACCTACTCGTTATGTCCTCTGTGGTATCGAATGGAGACTTGATCATTATGGATGAATAAGTGATTGTAATCTGAACTGGCATGGGCCGGCCGCAGACCATCCGTTACTCAATTTTATGAAATATTATGGAGAAATTTTTAAAATATTATTTGCAATGAATTTACTGTTGTCAAGTTGATACTATCATTAAATGAGTCTGCCTAAGGCAGACTGTCTCCACATACATAGACGCCATTTTGAAGGGATTTCTTTATAATTCTCATCTTTTATCTCAATTTTCAAAACTCGTCTTTAATATCATTTTTCAAATGTCGCCTTGCTTATAATTTTCAAGTCTCGACTTCGAAACATCTCTGCAAATTAATACACCAATATCGAAAGGAAGCCATACTTTCGAAAAAATTTTCAATAATTTCTAAAGCTTTTCTTCTTTGATTATCATTTCCAATGATACAAATCATGTTTCAGATCCTTTCAACGTCACTTTTCACATTTGTATAACGGTGTTGAAAATTTTTTAACGAAAAAATATTTCAAAATATCAAATTCAATTGCATAGTTTATTGTGTTACTATTTTTCCATACAGAATGTGCGTATGTATATAGTTGACGCACATAAAATGCTTGATTTAAAATGGAACAAAAAAAAAAGGTCAGCCGCTAATGGGTTGTTGTGTGTTGCGAATATATTTCATTTTTGACATTATATTACCGATGCTTAATAAAAACGTTAACCGAAATCATAAAATGTATGGCATAAAAAAAAAGAGAAGCGGATCGTTGTTGTTCATTCGATATTTGTTTTCCGGTTGCCTTTCAAAGTTGTTTTGATGCGTATATTTATTTATGAAAATGTTTTTCCCGGCATCAGGCACATTTGATTTAAATGAATGCACTTTTTTTGCTCATACATGAATACACACACACATACACATGCTCACAAAAATGCATCCAAACATTGTATGTACCGTTTGTGGCTGGCTACAATATTTACGATTCATCGCTTTTAAATATTTTGAGTGCGGTTTCAACGCTGACTTTAAGTTTTATTAAATTTTATTTTAAAAAAAAAAATTGAATATGAGAGTCTCACCCACTCAGTCTCTTGCTTCATCTCATTCACTCATTCTATAGCTCTCTTTTTCTCTCTCACTCTCACTCTTTTGCTTTCTCTGTCTGTCTCTCTCTCTCACACTCTATCTCTATCACACTCTCTCTCTCACTCTCTCTCTCACTCTCCCTCTCTCTCATCGAATTTTATTTAATGAATACTAGCGAAAACCAATTTTTTTTCTCGCAAAAAAAAAATAAATATTCATATCGAATTTCTCTTTTTACCACTTGAAAAAAATCATCCATTTTAATGATTAATAAAATGGGATGCCGGTTAGAAAAAGAGTAAAAGAAATGTTTACAAAGTTAATATATAACAATCCTTCAAAGACAACAAAAAAATATTTTGAAATACAAATAAACGCCGTCCGAAAATGCTCGGAACTGAACAATTCCAATTTAAAAAGTTCATGATAGGGTTTTTCTCTCAGTTGTTACAATAAATTTGATAAAAAAAGCTTTTAAGTCGTGAAAAGGGTAAACAAAAAAATTATAAATTAAATGACATTATTTTTTGATCCTTTTGAGTCATCTCATTCGTTGATATAACGACCATAACGATTATTATTATTATTTTTTTTTTTGTGAAGCGGTCATAGTGGATATGTGATGATCTGTGTGTAAAATTTTCTGGAAAAATATATTAGGATTGACGTGCATTTTACGTAATAAAAATGAAAAAAAAAATTGTATTAAATATTGTCGATTGAACAGCCAAATTATATTATGTAATGCTTTCTTCTACTTTTGTCGCAAACATATATATACTGCACGAATCAAATGACAAACGACAAATTTCGTATCAAGCACGAAAAAAATTGTGATACATTTTTAAGTTACTCGAATGATATGTGAATTGGAAGGATTCTTGTTTTTATTTCAATTGATTGGGAAATTTTTTGTTTGATTGTGCGACAAAAATGCTTTGAATCAAGTGATAATACGGAAATGGAGTGATGAAGGAAGAAATGAGAATGGAGCGATATTGAGTGTGGGGGTTTTGTAAAGGGAGCGGCAAATGAGCAAGAAATTAAATAACATTGAGAGCTAATCAATATATGGCAGGGCAAAATCGAGCAGACGATGCTACTTAAGGTTGGTGACAAGAGTTGAAACAGTAAAGAGCTTTTATCTGAAATGTAATTAATGTTTCAAGTTGTATATGTATAAGTATATATATATATATATATGTGTATGGTTTTTGCTGCACCCTCAAGCATTAAAAGAACAATGAAGTAAAATCTCATTTCTCATGAAATTCACTTGCAAAACGGCACACAAAATGAAAGAAAAAAAAACACACAGCAAGAAATTGCTAACGAAAAAAAAACGCCATTATTTTTACATTAAGTGTAGGTCGAGCGTTCTTACAAGTCCTTTTCCAATTTCACTGAACAATTTGTGTGTGCATTTTTTTCCTCTCTGACATTCGCTTATATAATTTCGCTTAAATGCGAGAATAAGAAGAAAATTGTCTTATCGCATCCACACCATTCCATGCTATAAAAATATTTGGCCTGGTTTGGGTCTGAAAAAGAGTGATAAAAACATTTTGGTGTGTGTTTTTTTTTTTTTGGCAAAACTTGTGATGAACGTTAGGGTTTGAAGCAACAACAACAACGAATGAGAAAAAAACGTATCAAATCAATCATTTGAACAAAGAATTGGCAAGTAGCTAGGCAGATGATAGCACCAGAGATGCCAGCAATTGTGATTATGTAATGTTCAATCCAAAATACATACAAAAGATCGACACCTCCCCCCATTTCATTTGTTTGTTCGACGATAGAAAAGCGGAAATTCTTTTTTATTCTTAAATGGGCTGCGGAACAATGTAACCTCTTGCTAACATATTTTATTGCGTAAACTTTAGAGAAATGTTGAAGCTTTTGCATTTCATTTTCAGTCGTTCGTTCGTTCGTTTGTTGGTTTCAAAATCGTTTTGCTTCCTTTTTCTACTCATTCCATTTAAATTGTAAATTGCATGAAATGCATGTATTCAGGAACGGTTCGTTTGCGCCAAACTACACTATTCAAAATAAAATCTATATATATGCAACATCTTTCGCACATGTGCAGACGACCATACCATCCGCCCTTGTTTTCGAATATATCAGCACAGCAACACATTCTCGCATACGGTCCGTAGCATTTATGCCATCGCTTAGCTACCAGAACCATTAGCCAAAAATTCATTTACACTCAGGCAATGGTTAAATCGTTGAAACAACAGTAGCACAACTACTACATTCAACCAATCAACCTAGTAGGTTACACTCACTCTTCAATGTGTGTGTGTGTGTGTGTGTGTTCACACTCAAAACCACAACACATAATATCGAATTTCAAAACAATGAATGCATAACTGTTTTGCGTCTTTTATTCATCGTCTTCATTTGATAAGACAGATAAACCACTTTAAATGACTTGAATGCGTCAATACACCCTGAATCGATTTGTTTTTTTCTTTTTTATTCATCTATGTGGTGCGCTAATAACATTCGCATAGGTAACGATCTGAAAATACTATGGAAATTATATATTTGCTATTGTATTTTGGCAACTTTTCTATTTATATCTCTGGTGTTGACTGGATCAATCGAAAATATTTGCAAAATTTAACATTTCAAATGTGAAACTGAAACAAAAAAAAAATCATTCCAAATGGAATGAAATGCAAAGCAATTGCATGGAATGCAATACAATACATATAAAATATCGACGACAACGACAAGAGATAGATAAACATGGTAAATGGATTCGCGATTGTTCGCTGGCAAGCGGCATGCTAGCGACAATGAATGGAAAACAAAACACCGATGCAAATACAGAGTGCTAAAGGGGACAGAGTGATCAATGAGAGTGAGAGTAAGAGAAAATAAGGAAGACTTAAATGATAGAGGAAATGTGATAGAAAGAGATAGTGGAAGAGGAAGAGAAAAAAAAGAAGAAATAGAGAGCGAGAGAGAGGGAGAACGAGAGTGAGAGAGCAAGAGAGGGAAAGAGAGTGAAAGATAGTGAAAGAACGCGAGACCAAGGGAAAGGCGGAGAGAAAGATAGAGAGTTGCTAAAAAGAAAAGCAAAAAAAAAAAGTGGATAAATTCTATGGGAAAACAAAAAGTAAAGTGTAATTGACGAAGGAAGAAGAAGAAGTGAACACATCATCCAACGCGTAGCGAAGACGTTAAGTTGAAGGCAGAAAAAATTGAAGTAACGGGAGTAGTCACACTCGCTCACTCACTCACACACAACCAAGTGAAAGCGGGTAAATGAGAAGGAGAAACGGAGAGAAAGAACGAGAGCAACGCCACAGTTGGATTCTGATTTTCTCTTTGGTCGCAATCAAATCGAGTTGTGCTATTCACGTATGTGCGTGCGTGCTGTTTATACTCGCACACGATAGCTACATCCATGATTTCAGTCACACGGCTTTCTCTTATCACTAAACACACATTTCAACATACAATTTTCTCTTCCGCACAAACACCATTCGAGTGTTCGAAATTGCGGGTGTGATATTGCCATTTCTAGCGCGTATATTATATCAAAGTTTTGAGCTGAATAAATCTCTTTCTCTCACTTATTTTCAACCGTTAATCGTAATCATTTCGAAAGCTCAACGGGCTCTCTGAAACCAAACAACGGCCCAAACAAAACCATTGTGCTAAGAGATTATCCGAAAAGCTGTCAGAATATTGGCTCTCAAGCACACATTTTCCGCCTTAAATATAAATATCTACACAAATGTTTATGAAACGTGACTGAACAATAAGTAACTTATTTTTTGTCGACAGAAAAATAAAAACGAAAACAGAAAATAAAACGATTCGAATATAAATTCGAAATGTGCAAATGTTATCAATATGTGAATAATTCAAAGACAGTGATTTGAAATTGACTGAAATTATAGAAGAACTTTAACGTTTGACTAATTAGTTTAATTAAAGTGATTTTGGCTTTTGATTATTGTTCATACGGAGAGAATAAGATGTCACTATTGCCCACACCAAATTCAATGCCAATCGTTGTGAATGGTAAAATTATGCCAATAAATGGATTGTATAGTTATCGACAGCAACAGTATCCACCTAATCAACCTTATCTACTGGTTAATCCAGATCGATCATTGTATCCAAATTATTATTTAGTTTATGTGCCGTTGATTGGTTCACCTTCGACATCAACGCCAAACACAATGTTGGCAGCAACAGCGACTGCATCAACCATGTCGACATCAGTGTTACACGCATCAACATTGTTAAATTCATTGTTAACAACAACATCACTATTCAATACACCATCATTGTTAAACAATACATTCAGACGAAAAACAGAATCAATACCAACTATATCGTCTTCATCGGTCGCATTCATACGGGAACAATATCGTTACAATATGAGATCTAGCTATCGGTATGTACGAATCTCTATCTTTCTCTTTCTCTCTCTCTCTCTCTCTCTCTCTCTCTCTCTCTCTCTCTCTCTCTCTCTCTCTCTATCCCTCTCTCTCTCCCTCTATCTCTCTCTATCTCTCGCTTATAAATTTAATGCAATGTGAATATGGGTGTGTGTGTGTGTGCGTGTGAGTATGGTGTGATATGCATTGTTCATACTTATCGCACATACACATGCCGAACATTGAATGATTTTTCATTAATTTCTCATTATAATTACGCATATGATATTTTCTGTATTGTTTGTTGCCATGAACACTCGACAATATGCTCGAAAGATGCGAGGGAAATCCATCTAACAAAAAAAAAAAAAAAAAAAAATATAACACAAACTCGTACACAAAACTTTGTGTCATATGGGTGGGTGAACATATTGTTTTGATCAAAAGTGCTACCACAACATAACAACAGCATCAGCTTCATTGTAACCGACCAATCAATGCTGATACATCATTTTTGATGGCAACACACAACCAACGGAAGAAAAGAAAAAAAAAATTATATACGAGTTTGTACATTAATTGATTCAATGTCGAACCCAAATGTTAATGATGTTGATTGTTGATAAAATGTTTGTAACACATGAACAAAAATGCCAAAATCAGATGCTGTTGCTATTTGTTCATCTTGGCACTTTTTGTTTCTCGTTCACTCTTTCGGATTTTCTTTGTTGATATTTTGCTTTCTCTATCTCGGCCGCCCTCACCATTTCTCTCTTTCACTCGATTTGGCCCTCTATTTCTCACTTCCAGTGTCTCCCGCACTCTCGGTTTCATTTGTTCTCGGTCTCTTTTGCTCTACGTCTTTTTCGCTCATGGTCTCTCTCGATCTCAATCCCTCTAGCTGTCTGTCATTCACTCTCACTCCTTTGCTCATGCTCTCTCTCCGTCCATTTCGCAGTTCGCGTACAAACCTTTTTTTTATCATCTGCTCTCATATGCAGATACATATTCACTGATGAATTTCTCTGCGAACAATCAAACTCCTCGATGCCAATTCACGCATTCCATTAGTAATTGAGTTTCATTATATCGAGATATGTTTGCAATTTGTTATACAAGTCGATCGATTTTATATTCTCGCTTCCTTTCAATCAATTGTATGTTATCATTCGTATAAGTAACGCCCAATATTAATCGAATTGACGTGTAAGAATGCGAAATAACAAAAAGGGAAAAAGAAAAAGTCAAGGTTACTTCAATTGGACCGTCACTTGTTTATAAAAATAGTAACGGTTTATTCTTACATATATCACATATGCAACTGTAATCAATTCCAATTCCAAATTTATCATATAAATGTTACGAAAACTTCCAATTAAAAGATTACACAAAAGAAAAAAGAAAAAAGAAATCACAATATATACATTGTCATCGAGATTGTTTCAATCGAATCTGGTTGCCAGTGGCAATTTACTAGGAAGTCATCGAACATGTTTTTGGCAAATCCACATCAGTTAAATTCAAATTGTCAATCCTTTCTAATAATAAAAAACAATTGTAAATCCTTTCTATTAATATCAGTTCGTTCTATTGTAAATTTTAGCTATTGTCAGCCTCTGTATCATTCAGTAACAACATATTTTACAACGTGAACAAGTTTATAATTCACTCTTTCACAGTCCAATCCAATTAGGGATTTGATTGTATCAAAGGATATTGTGTACAAAACTTGTTTTAACAAATATTTCAATTTAATTATCGAAAATGTTGTTGTTATTGCTGTTGTGTTATTATTGTTTTTATTTTCAGCTGATTAAGAGAGAAAAAAAAATTGAAAACAATGTATTTAGTAACAGCACAATTTCACACGCACGCATGGTTATGCATAATATACAATTTATCAGTTATACAGAAATTGCCTCTCGAAAAATTCAAATAAAAATCTGATTAAAATCACAATCGGGGCGAAAAACATGTGAAGTACACACGTACATTTCGTGTGCCGGAAAATGGACACAAAATATTACAAAAAAAAAAAAAAAATGGAATGATAATAATAACGGCAACAGCAAAAAATTTAAATAAAATCAAACGAATCAAGCGAGCAAAACAAATACACAAAAATGATAACGGACAGCAAACATCAAATCAATGAAATGCACTGAAATTTTTTTTTTTTTCGTCGTAGTCAAAAAACTAGTGCCAATGATATTTACATAAAATGTTGTTGTAGCCATTTTTATGCGCCGTTTTTTTTTTGCCATTTCTGGTGGCGTTCAGGTCCATTTTCAATATTTCACGTGTGTGCGTGTGTTTTCATTTCGCGTGTGTGCATGTGAAAAAGAAAAAAAAATGAAACAGACTGAAAAAAGGTAAAAATGCTAATTTTATTGTTTCAGGGTATTATCTATTCGATGAATAGTTGAACAAAACGGTCATTGTTTACACTATGGTGATTGAAATTATGCGCAATCTATACGAGTAAATCATCAAAAAAAAAAAAAAAAAAAAAAAACGAAATCAACAATAACAAAAACAACGAAACGAATTAAAAACACGAGCACTATATTTACTCAAGGAAAAAAATTGTTCGCGATGGAAAAATGACGGTAGCTTTTTTTTTTCTCTCCACCCAATGAAACGAGTTTCATTTTAAATGTTGCTCGTTTTATTCACGGTTTTCTTTCTCTCTTTTTATCCCATTTTTTTTCACTAGTTCCTTCGCTCTCTGCTATTTTCGGGAATAATTTTGTATTTGCATCAGCATAAACAGTACGTGTATGCTGCGTTCTTTTGAAAAAAAAAAAAAAAAAAAAAAACAAAAAAATGACTTCAATTGGAACGAATCATTTGCATGAGGTGCATAGTCATTTGCTGCATACATTCACAAAAAAAAGAGAGGGGGAGAGTGGAAGCGAGAGAGGGGGAGAGTGGGAGCGAGAGAGGGGGAGAGAAGGAGAGAGAGGGAGAGAGAGGGAGAGAGAAGGAGAGAGAGGGAGAGAGAGGGAGAGAGTGGAAGAGAGAGAGAGAGAGAGAAGGAGAGAGGGGGAGAGATAGAATGAGTTACGAGAGATACCTAAAGAGAAAGAGTGAGAGAGATTGATAGAGAAAAGGAGAAAGAAAGAGAGATCGAATAAAAAATCACATAAGCTATGCACTTTGACCGTTCAAAATTTTTTTTTCCCCATTCGTTTCGTTTATAACACGAAAATAATAATCGAAACATGAATATAAACATCAATGAATTTGCATTTGTGACAAATACAGCACGATGGCCAGGCACATTGAAACTAATCTCAAAATGATTGCATTTAGTGTAATCAACATAAAAATTACCAGGTTATCGCGTCGTATTAAAAATGTTGTATTTTTATTTTTACTTTCAATTGCTGGAGGCCGTCAGTCGTTCAAAACCATTCGAAAGTGAATGAAATGGGCAGAAGTACAAAAAAAAACATGGAATAGTGCAACGTTGAATGTTGAATGTACAAATAGAGGGAAAATGAGCCATGTGTATGTACTAGTTTAATGAGCTTCCTCTTGCAATAGACCCAAGGGTTTAGTGGATTTAATGAGAATTCTCTCTCTCTTTCCCCCGTAAACCGTTTTAACTTGGCTTTTGGCTGTTTTTCTATTTCTTCACCTTAAAATTAATAATTTTACAGCGATTGCATTTAAAATGTTTTTTTTTTTTTTAATTTGAAATTTCAAACATACTGAAGCTAATGCAAGTTTTGCCGTTATTTTTACCGAATGAAAACACAGGAACAAATGGGAACATGAACTAATGTTAAGAAAAATAGGGAAGCAAATATAAAAAAAAAACTTGCCACAGAATGTATTACACATATCGTTGGTCTGTTGATAGGAAATAATGTTCTTTACTCCTGTTATTTATGCAACGTGATAATAAATCAAATAATGTCCGCTTTGCGTTGCACGAACCTATACAACTTGGCCGCACAAGAAAAACAACATTCGACTATGCTTTGAAACAGAAATAATTTGGTCATATGAAATAAACACAAGAATTTATACTGAAAAATTGTACATTTTCTATTTTGCTTTAGCTTTTTTGTTTGTTTTTTTTTTATTTTTTTTTTTATTTTTTTTTTATTTTTTTGTTCTATAAATCAAAAATTGTGTACAAAAATGGAGGAAAGCAATGAAAAGATTTTTAAGCAAAAACGTTGAAAAATGACCGATTTTGGTTGAGAAAAACCATCATAAGTGTATCGTAGCTGCTATTAAATTGGTTTATGGGCTGCAAGTGTGTAATCGCATGTTTGTAACATAGTGAATGTTTACAACGGATATATTGAGGAAACAAAACCAAATTATAGTACAAAATACAAATAAAAGGAAAGATTTTGAATCGGCGATATTTTTAAACTAGCAATACCAATTGTTTTCACAAATACCCATTTTGTCACAACAAAACCATGTAATGTTTAGCATTTTTGTGGTTATGAATACACACGCGCAAAAATGAAAATTGAAATGAATACGGTTTATGGTGCATTAAATGATCGCGAAATAAAAACATTTAACACACACACACACACACAAACACACACACACACACACACACACACACACACACAAAATGCTTAAGACGACCATTCGACATTTAATGTGTCAGGCATGTTAGTTGCGTGAAAATGGCCTTTAATTTTTTAGTAAATAAATCTATCGACGGTTTATATTTACGATCTACCGTAACAAGAATTTATTGCAAATGAAATGGAAGTAGCCACGCGGTATTAACGCTATTTTTGGTGCAATAACAGATGTTAACCAATATTTACTTTATTGGCAAGTGCTATTTCGATGTCTTGGCCATTTCTTCAATATTTAACTTTTATTTTTCTTTCACATTTTGCCTCTCTTTTTTCATGTGTTTTTTCTTCGTTTCCAGTGAAAAATTTCACTTCATGAAACATTAAAAAATATTGCTCTAAGAAAGTCTCTCTAAATTTAATAAAAATAGAAAATTCTCAGCACAAACAATTGAAAAGAATGCACATTTTTCCCTCTATAAATGGAATTTGTTCTTTCACCCCTGACGCTAATTACGACAAACTGCACCGAGTGAAAACTAACGAAAAAAAAACAACAAACAAAGTATTTGGACTACCATACAATGGTCTCTGAGTTCACGTTGAATATTCGTTTGGAAATTATGATATAATTATTTCAATAAATTAATTTTTTCGCTTGTTGTTTATGTTTCTGTTGTTGGTGTTATTGCTGCTCGTTGTTCTTCCATTATATTCACTTAACGTATGAGCGAATTTTTTGTTTACGGCTGAGCTGAATGTGTGAGAATTTTCTTAGCTGTTCGCCAGTTCAATAGCATTTTTGGTGCGGATGAGCGCATTTTCATTTTGATCATGTAGCGTGTCGTCCACGTTTCAATTGTAAACTAAACACACACAATTCAACTTCAATAAGCATAGCTCATTTGTTTGCGTCGTTTGAATTAAAAAAAAAAAAAAAAAAAAAAAATAATATTGTGATTCATAATTTGTGACACAAAACACAAACGCGGAACCAATTTGAAGCAGAGTATGCACATGATATTCGCAAGAATGTTAATTTTGTGTGTCTTTTGCTTTCATAATTCTTTGACTCAAGCTGGCGTTACAGTATGTAACTGAGCAGTATGTTATCTCTCACTATCTTTCCGTTTTTTTTTCTTGGTCTTTTGCTTTTACAACTTGTTGTTTTTTGTCGACTACAAGTTCATAGCAATTTATTTGTTTCATTGACATGATGATTCCATGACTTTGTCTCGTGTCCTGTAATTCACATATGCGCTATATATTGATGGCCAAACATATAGTAAGTGACACAAGCAGAAAACGTTAGCTCAACGATGACGACAACGATTTAAAAAAAAAAAAAAAAACCAACAAAATTGTAGCAAAAGCGATGTGCATTGTATTCTGGTTGGCCCCGGCGTTTCGCACAATGAAGCAGCACATGAAAAAGCGGACAATTGTCTACGGATACATTCGTAAATGATTATTATTTGTAAGTCACATTGTAGTTTGAGATAATCAATCGGTCCCCATTGCCAGAGTTCATTGTTCGAAGGTCAATATTAATTGTATGCTTGAAATCGATTTTATGTGCGTTTCTTTTTTTTTTTTCTTCTCTTCTTTTAAAAATAGCGCACATTCGTCGTCTATCCATCTCATTCTTTCGGTAGTCCATTTATTGGATGACCCCTTTCAGCAATACAGTCACATTATATACATTATTAAATTTACGGGCACACAAAACGCCAAAACATGCATTCGAACACTCACTTATTCACGACACATTCACTCACCATATGTCGTCGAGTACAATCGAATTATCAACCTTGACGAGTTCATTTGAATCGAAGACGGAATGAAAACAACGAATGAAACACAATAAAATTCATTATGAGGAGTAGCTAAAGAAAAAACAAAAACAAAAACAAAAAAATAATAATAAATAACTACGCGCAGAAATCATCACATTGATTTTTCTTTTTTTATTTCGCTTATATTATTATCGTTTTCGTTAATTTGCTGACGAAACTTTATTGTAGCTCGTTTTCTTCCGCCTTGAAGTATTCGTTCGAATTCGAACGATTTTGCATTTTCATCCCCAGAAATATATACCGATGATGATGATGATGGTGGATGTAAATGTTTAACGATTCGTTCTTTTCCTTTTTCTTCGTGCCACAATTTACGATTGTAACAGAAACGTTTAAATCTACAAACGTTAAACACTGGTTGTATGGAAATTGACAAGCCTTTTTTTCGAACACATTTTGAAATTTGCTGTTTTTATATGAACTCACGTGTATGATCGAAGAGGTCGAGAGTATTCGTATGAAAAACCTTCACTGAAAATACTCAAAGAGAGAGAGACAATGAGAATGAGAAAGAGAAAGAGAGAGAGAGAGAGAGAGAGAGAGAGAGAGAGAGAGAGAGAGAATGAGAATGAGAATGAGAATGAGAGATAAAGAAATGAGAACGAAAAACAGAAAATCGTTCGCGTTCAGTGGTAAAATATGTGCTGTTGATACTGAAGAAAAGTCAATAACCGAAACAGCACGCATTCGAGCAAAGATGCGGATAATAATGAAATTACAACATAATAAAAACATTTTCTGTTCTTTCCATTCATTCCTATTTTTCTGACTCGCTTTTTGTCTTTGTCGCTCTGACTCTCTCTCTGTGTCTCTCCCTCTCTCGATCTTTCTCTCTAGCTCATCGCTCTTTTGCTCTATCGCCGTCTTTATTTCTTTCTGGCTCTATCACTCTCTTACTATCTCGCTGTTTCTTTCTTTTCTTCTCTCGTCCTCTCTCTCCCTCTCTCTTTCGCTTTCCCTCTTCTCCTATCATTATATCTTTCCGTCTATTTCTGTCTCTGTCTGTAATTCTGTCTGTCGCTGCATATGCTTAACAAAGTTTCAGTTTTGCTTTTGCTTTTCCTTGTGCCCAACAATCTGAGAATAGTTTTTTTTTTTTTAATTCAGCTTTGTTTCAAGTTCTTTTTACAACATCGTCATAAATGCAGCACGTTATGAACAAATAACGAGTTTTGTTGACTCGTTTGATCTCTCTGCCGTTTTCCTTTGTTATTGATGTTGTTGTTTCTTTTTCCGTTTTCCATATTTCCATTCCTACGCTGATGCATTGAGCCAAAGAGGTTATGCGGACATGCCTTCTTAATCAAGTGAACTATATCAGAGAACAAACGGAGCAAGATAATGATACGCAGACGCAATATTCTCTAGTGTAACAAATAAAAATACTACGCATCCCAGGACAATATAATCAAGAGCGAATGCAATCATATTTTGAAAAGAAAGAAGAAAAAAATAGAATTGAACTTGTTGATTTTGTTCTCTTTCAGTCGTACATTTCAACCGTTTGCTTATTTTGCATATTTCAAAATGAAAATTACTGCAATTCTAATGGGTGAAAAGAAATTGGGAATATTTGAATTCCAACTTCCTGAACCCTTGTTGTATATTGGCACAGTCCTCATGAGATGCAAGCTCATGAAAGATTCCTTTTTGCCTTTTTTCTGCAGAAAAAAATTAAACGAAAAAAAAAAACATGCAAACTTTTTTGCGCTCGAAGCACTTTTCACTGCGATGAGATGATGGTGCTATAGATGAAGACAGAAAAAAAAACGTGAGCACAATCTTTTGCGATGATAATTTTAAACGGCCCTGAACTTATTTGTAATTGCGAGTATACATATCATTATGTCTATTTCTTTTGTATTTTTCTGCGCGTTCCGACCAACCGAGTGAAATATACATTTCGAAATCATTCATTTATTCCAAATGAACATATATACGTGCACTCATGTCGATTCCCATTCATAGTGCCGTGCCTTGGAATGTGCAAAAAGGTAGGTAATACCCGTGAATTTCAACTCTTTGCCTCGATGATTTTTTTCTTTTTTTTTTTTTCTTTCTCTTCTCTGTGTCGATTGCGGGCTTCGTCGTTGCACATTTCGGGATCAAGCGCCTTTCGACTCATGTGTGCGAGTTTTTTCTTGCAGTGTGTCTCTTTCTTATTCTGATGTTTGATCTCGTTCTCGTTGAAGTTTGATCTCTTCTCTCTCTCTCTCTCTCTCTATCTCTCTCTCTCTCTCTCTCTCTCTCTCTCTCTCTCTCTCTCTCTCTCTCTCTCTCTCTCTCTCTCTCTCTCCTTCGTGTTTTGCGTCTCCATTTCGCCATTTCATTTCGTTTGCATTCATCCATCGTTCATGTTATTGGCGCTGGTCTATGTATATTTGTGTGCAGAAAGCGCGTTTGCATACGATAAACACGAATATTAAAATGATCCCGAATATGGCCGGGTAAAAAAAATAACAAAACAACAGCTCGAAACAATTTAAAAACAGATTGTTTGAGCTAAATTGTGCGCACATGTTACTGTTGTTTTCATTCGAGAATTCAGCGAAACTGCGAATTCATTTAGGATCAGCCACCACAGCGACGACGACAAGCATGCAGAGCATGTTGTTGAGAACAAATAAGAAATATTAAAATTTAGCGAGAAGAGAATGGAATGGAAAAAGAATAAAGGCATGGATAGAGTAACATTTAAAACAAACATACAGAGCGAAAGAGTGGGAGACGAAGAGACCGATTGAGAGAGATATAGTGTGAGAGGAAAGAAGAAAAAGACAGAGAACTAGGTAGAAAGAGATAGAGAGAGAAAGTATAAGGAGAGAATGGTTTGAAGAGCCAGTAAAACCAGAAACATTATTTTTCAGTTGCTTTTCCCAGTTTTGTTTTTCTCTTCGTTGCAATCATTTTTTTTTCTTTCTTCTCTTCTTCATTTTAATTCTTCTGCTGTTGTTCGATCAAAATTGCAATATGCACGCTTGTTGGTGCATCAAAGCGAAGAATTTACACATTTTGTGTATTGGTATGTATAAGAACGGGTCGAACTAAGAACATTTCGATTGTTGAGAGAGCATCGACACTGAACAAAAACACAAACAACCAAGTGAATTGAATAAGAAAGGCGGAATCACGAAAGATCATTAAACTTTTCGATGCTTGAATTTCTGTACCCGAACACTGTACACTTAATTGAAAAATAAGAAGTGGAAAAAAAATACAGAAAACACAACAGCAGCCACGAAAGAGTGAAAGAGGAATGAATATGGTTGTATGCATGCGTGCTTCTTGAACTTTTCGCAAAACTCAGAAATTGTGAACGCATTCAAACGACAAACTTCTACTTGATGAAATTTTGGTCTGGACTTGTTTTGAATATATTTGGACTTGTTTTGGATTTTTCGTCTTGTTTACGCAATAATTCAAAAAGAATGTGTACGAAAAAAAAAAAACAAAAACAAAATCTGTTTTTCGTTTCATTGCTTATGAAAATTGCTTCCGCTATTATTTATATTTTGCATCAAAATATCCATTGAATTCGAACAAATTTTGTTTCCAAACATTTCGATTTCATCTTACTGTTCCCTAATGCAAAACATTCATAAATAACTTTCGTTTTGGTTCAATTTTACGCTAGCAAAAATTCTTTTATCGAACATTGGCAACATCATTCTTTAATTATATATTGTATAAACAAAATGAATGGTCAAAAGGTCTAGACGTCCAAAAATGCAGCAAGAGAGATGAGAAAAATATAAACACATTTTTTTGTTATCGAACAAGATTCATAGCATTAAATCACTTGCAAAATAAACAATGCGAATAAGAAATCAACTGCAATGCCAATGTAATTAATGGAAACGGTTGTTTTTTATATGTATAAATGATTGGGGAGGTTTATTTTTGGATATATAATACTACATGTCGTTGCGCGTTTTAAAAAGATTATTGAACTGGCCAGTTGAATGAAACCGATCAAGTAGTAACATGTTGGCGTTTTAATAAATATTAAATTAATTGAATCGATGGTTTCTTCTTTTCGCTTTTTAATCGGCACATTGAATCAGTTGATTTTACATTCATTTGGTTCTCAACTCAATCCAATTCGATATTACATAGAGATACACAGGAAGTTAATTTTATCGAATGCCATTTGCCTCCTTTGCTCATTTTATATCGTCATAGGTCTTTCATTTTTATTTACATTTTACACATATTTATATCGTATCTTGTATGATTATTACTGGCAATTTCAATAGCAAATTTTACTGTAAACATTTACCGTCTCTCTTTTATCTTCTCTACATTTAATTCGGCACGGCGGAAAATGTCATTTAAGAAAAAACAAAAAAACAAAATTGTTTCAATAAAACGAATATTACAATAAGTCTAAGTTGTATATGAGTCTATACTTAATGGGAAAATACACTTGTTTGTAGGATAATTTTTGCGCACCGGTGCATAGTCATTCGATGGAAATAGTCATGGTAATTGAATGAACGAATATGTGAATATTATTATATATTTTCGGTATTCTTAGCGTATGCACATTGTGCTTTGTACACACATTATGAATATTACTTTGGTATTATAGACGTAATATGCGTTTCTTGCTTTTCCATTTTTTTCTCTCTCTCTCTCTCTCTCTCTCTCTCTCTCTCTCTCTCTCTCTCTCTCTCTCCTTTTTTATATTCATTTTTATTTTTAATTCTTCGTTGTGCGCGAGTGCGCGCGAGAACAACGTATACACGCAAAAACACGATCACACGCATTTACTCTGGCTATTTATTATAATTTCAACGTTGTTGTTGTCGTTCTTTCTCTCTTCCTTTTTTTTCTCTGTTTTTCTCTTCATTTTCATATAAAAAAAAAACATTCTTTACATCACGTATGCGAGTGGCAAATTTAATAAATAAATAATCGCATTCTATGTGCCGTCGTTGATGAAAGTTCGTTGGCCGTAAAATCTGAACGCGATTAATGCAATACACGAGTCCATTCTTTTAGCTTTAATGTATTGGTTTTTATCGATGGTATCCATACAGTGTAAAGCATTGCACTCTGTTCGAAAATCAATGATTTTCCCTTCGTTCGATTAGCAATTAAAGCATTAATCGAAACGACATAATAACCAAACGTTTATCAAAGTTCTCACCACAATCTTATCTCGATTACAAGTATTGACTAGATGAACTGCACACACGTAGTTTTAATACTTGGAAAAAAAAACGAAAAAGAAAAAAATAGCGCTCAACGCATAGATCGAGAAAGAGAGAGCATCTGAACCAAAACTAGCGTTCGTCGTTCAGATTATTATCAATATACAAGTCTGGCTTATATGTATATCGTGCGAATAACGTGTGAACCGAACAAATGCGCCTTGATTACATGTGACTACAGACATTTCGTGATAGTCATCTTCTGCTTCAGCTAAGCTATGCTTATATTATGCTGCTTGCGGTTCTCCTACATGATGTTAGTTTATGAAAATGCAAAAATTGAGACATGGAGTAAAAGAGGAAGAGATAGTGAAAGAGAGATGGAGAGTTGTGTCTATGTCATGAGAGGAACAAAATATGATAAACACGGGAAAACAACCAAAGACAGAGAAGTAAAGAGAGAAAAATAGAGAATTTTCTTAAATCGTGCAAATTCTTTGAGTTCATGACATAAAATAATGCACTAATATAGATTAATCACTGCACAGCAGCAAGAACAACGGATGAAAAAAACAAATCATCAAACATTCCAAAGTTGTCGTTACGCTTCATGCACGCAATCTTCTTTTGGTCAAACAAGCAACTCAATCAGTTTTATGTGATCACATTATGAGCACCTCGGGTGGAATTAAAACAATGACACATCTTTTTTCTTATATTCAACATTGGCCTATTCAACATTGGCTTTTCCAATGAAATTGAAAACGCATCACATTTCTATGCATCATAAACGATCTTTTTTCAACAGAAAACATACATAAATGCATTACGCATTTTCATGGGATAAATCACAGTCAGATAAATTTTCGTATTTTCATGCTAATTATATGTTTGAGCGTGTGTGTGTGTGTATATGATTGAGGAGCGGCTGCGATCTATCAAAAACAAAAAAAAAATGCATTGCTGGGGAGATTAGCCGTCAAAAAGTGAAAGACCTTTCCAAAGAACAAGCCCAGTGAGGTCGAAATGCAAGCTTGATGTGACAATAAACATAATATTTCTACAAATATAGAAAACTTAACACGAAACTGTGATAGAGCCATGAAAAGAGATAAAGAAAAAAAAAAACACGAATGAAAGACGCGAACAATTTAAGAAATCAAAGATTGGAATACCGAAGGAGAAAAAGAGAAAAAATGAAGAAAAGAAGAAGAAGAAAAAAAAAAATCTCAGTCAGCAGAACAGCAAAATGAAAAAAGCAAAGCGTCAACATGTTTTATGTTGTTGAAAGCAGGCTAGGAAGAGACGGGCCGCGTAAAGTAAACACGATTCTTTTGAATCATTCATTTCTCAGAATTTTTACGATATTAAACAAGGTTAAATTGGCGGCTACATTTTAGACCCATAAATACATATATAAAATGTTGAAGCACCATTTCACTTTGAAAAAATATGTGTTTTTATTTGTATATTCTGTCATTTTTGGTGTGTGTTGCTACGAAAGTACGACGAACTTAAAGATCTATATTTATATATATGCGATGACATTCGATTTTCGAATCAACACACGCGCTCACAATTAAAAAGATTGTGGAAAAAATTTCCCTTTCTTTATTCATTTTTTTTTTTTCTTATTTCCTTCAAATATCAAAATTACCATTGTTGATGTGATTGCAATGAAATATGAAAAGCTTCAGCAAAGCTGTTCTAAAGCATTTCAAACTTGTGTTTCAAGTGAAAAAATGTCTAAATATTAGAATTGTGCTGTAATTCATGTAATAGTGTATAAAAATGATTGCGTCTCAAGCATCGACACAATTTCATTGTGATAAACATTTTTACATGACATAAATGAGTTTTTTTTTAATATGACTTGAAGAAACGAGTGATTTGCCATAAGAAATTGTGGTGTTAAATTTAGTTGAAAAATTATGTTAAATGAAACAATATAATCCAAGTTTACAAAAACTGAGATTGTATTACTTCTTTTATTTTTTTCATATCAAGTTCACTGAAACCATAAGTTATATTGTGAGAATATGGCAGATTGCAAACTTCATCACTTCCGTTAATTAAATATATAAAATTACCAATGAAGTGAAATGTTCCATTTTACGATGCTCATCGGGTTTCCATATATACTTGAAATGAATTCGAAATGTGTATTTTCTCAGGATGCCATTCGTGTACCGAAAAAAAAAAAAAAAAAAAAAAAAAATGCGCTTTGAATGGGATGGCAAATATTGGAATAGCGAATGTGCTAGTGCAATCCCAGTTGGAATTTTAAAATGAGCATTGTTGCAATGAGCAAAAGAGTTGAGTGAGAAGAAAAATGGGAGCAAACGAAATGAAATGAAAAAAAATTCGAAATAGATGAATGCAGTAAATATTCGTATTCAATGTTTGTTGTAAATTCTCACTCATGCGAAATAGACGGACACTGGCAGTTTGTCATTGGTCATTCTGAAATGTTTTTGAATTTTGCTTACGATGGATTTTATTTTCATTGCTTTGAAATGTTCAAATTTTCTTTATAGTTGATCACTTGCATCGTTCCGATTACGTAAACTTCTCTTTCTCTCATTATTGCACCCGATGGTAAATTTCATTACCCTGTGCTCTGCAACAACAAAAACAGCAGTAGCAGCAGCAACGACAACAAAGTGTTTGTTACAGTGTATCGTCATTTGTCCTTTCCATCCGGCCAAATGGAATTGTTGTGCAATATGGTTGGCAATTTTGGATCGAATTTTTTTTTTTTTTCTTTTTGGGTTGCATCAAGAGATCAACATTGCATGAAAATTGGCATTTTATATATGGCACACACATGTATTGTGCCAGCAAAATTTATTTAACTCACAAAAGCATACGGTACAACAAGATTGTTGTACTTTTGCTCAAGATTCAACACACCAGGTTGGTTGTTTCTGTTTGTATATATTTCATATTACAAAAAGAAAATCCCCCATCAGTTGGGAACATCCGTGCGTTGAAATATATGGTTGTCTGTTTCATTCGTTCTTTCATTTAGTATTGAGCATTCACCATTGAGCACTCAGTTTAAACAGCAGGTGCAAAAATATTTCATCTTATTTCATTTCAAATTGAAACGAAATAAAAACGAGGAAAAGCAAAATAATAAAAAAAAAAAAAAACGGATTTGGTTGTGTGTGTACGACAATTTCAATAAAGTGACGATGTACATTGAACATACTGAGTTTCGAAATAATGAACGAGAGAGTGTGTATTTCAACCGTTGAAGGAAGCTGCGGTTTTTGGGTTGATAGCATTGTTAATAACAACTGTCGATTGCACATACACACACACACACACAAACATGAGATTTTTCCTCTTGGAATCATTTCCCAATCGCTTGACCTGTCATTAGTTTATTCGATTGGTTTTGCTCTGCATCTTTTGTTCGTATCAACTGCCTTAATGACGACGACGACGATGGCGATGGTAGAGATTCAATTCGAATTACTTCCATAAATTTGGCATTCTGATCGGGTAACGGTAGAAACTACAGCCGCACTGCACCACTTTGGAACCAACAACAACCAAAAAAACAAAGAGAGAGAGAGAGAGAGAGAGAGAGAGAGAGAGTGTGTGTGTGTGTGTGTGTGTGTGTGTGTGTGTGTGTGTGTGTGTGTATGTGTGTGATCACGATGAAAAGAAGGAACGAACCACACAGCAAAAGTGAAAAAGCATTATAGTCACAATGTTATATACCTCTATAGAGCAAAAGAGAGTATTACAAGAAAAAAAAAAAAAATTGAAAAGTACGTCAATTGAACTATATTCGATGTAATGTTTGACCACAATCTCTTTACAATCACTTTACATTGAACCATACAACACCAATTAACAACGGATATACAGGATAGAGAATGACTGTGAATTACACAGTTACTTGCCCATGCAAAATGCAAAATAAACCACTCGATTTGAAAATGACCATGGTCCCATTTTGCCAATTTTTCGATGGTTTTTCATTTTTCGTCACTTTTGGGAAAGCAAACCAGATTCAATTTTGCCAATTTCATGACGAATACGTCTTTTTCTCTACTTCTCCACCTCCTCTCTCTCTCTTTCTCTCTCTTTCTCTTTCTATCTCTCTGTGAATTATCTCTCGCACTCATTGTATCAATATCGATTACTCTTTTTTTCTTCCAATCTTTCAATTTTTTGCCCCCAACATCGTTATCATTGATAGAAAGTGTGCAATAACTACTTCCAAGGACGGACAAAATTGAATTTGAAATAGCATTCAACATTCTCCATCATTGAAAATTTGCCAATTAAATGCTTCTTCCAAATAGGTCAAATACTTTATTCAATTTCCTTTTTTTTTCTCCATAATTTGAATTGAATTTTAAAAATAATTTTCTAATCCCTAAAATATGCTTAATGGGCTTTTTAGCCGAAAAGAATTAAGGAAAACAGAACCGAATTTAAACAACAGATATCAACCTTTATAAAAAAAAGAAATGCGCTATAAAGATAAGCATAAACCAAAACATTTCGAAGGTATTATTTTCTGTATTTTGAACCATTTTCAATACACTGAAAAAAAAGGCAATTTTGCATTGGATCAAGGGAATAATTGTCGTTTTTTCCACATTTTCTTCTTTTTCTTCTTCTTCTTCTTCTTCTTCTGTCAAACAAACAGGCTGTTTACTCGAGCAGTTACCTGACAAAAAGTCGCATTTGTACCTTCACTTTTGATTGTTATTTTGTTCGCTTTGTTATTCTCAAAAACTACCCAAAGTAATGCGTCCATGTGCGTTACGGTCTAACACAATAGAATGGAAATAGTCTTAAGTTCGATTATCTTGATATTGATGTTGTTTTTGCTTTTTATTTTTATTCCTATTTTTTTCGTTTTGTTCCACGGATTGAATGCCACTGTATCGAAATGCGTTGAACATCACATGTGTACATTGGCCCAACATATTGTTTTCTACCATGTCATTTCTAGTTTTATAATGTTGGATTGGGACTTGTTTTTATTCTTAATGATAGGTGTATTTTGTTTGTCGTGTTTCATGCACATAAAATGTGTGCGTGTTTTTTTTTTTAGTTCAATATGCTCTTTACATATGGGATCCTATTTATTGCAGTTTCGTATTTCGTCTATTCGCTTTTTTTTTTCTTTTTCACTCTTTATTTCTCTTTCAGTTTTCGTGTCTTCTTCGCTTGTTGTCTCCCCCTCTCTCTCTTTCTTTCTCTTCATCCTCTTTCGCTCTGAGCTTTTTTCTCTGTCAGTCTTTTCATAACAAAATACACAAAGCATATCTCATCAGCTTGAGTTTATTATACGTTTATGAATCTCCATTGGATTGCATTCAATGCATATAGTTCACATTGAAAATTGTTTTTATATACGAATCAGCAGTTAAAAGTAAATGTAAAGACAGAGAGAGAGAAAAGATAAAAAAACAACCGAACCGAACCGAACACAAGCACTGAGCACCGAACAAAAAGAGTCGCAAAAGAAGACGCACACTCATACAAATGTATTCACGAATGCTAGCACTTAGAACGTTAACACGTTGCACCTGAATCCATTCTTATTAGGTTCGGTTGAATGTTGTTCGTTGGTTGTTGTTGTTTCTCCTAGTGAATATGCGTCATGTTTGTATGCGTGCATAAAAACATTCCGTGTCTATTCACTGAGAATTTTTATTTTCTTCTCTTTCTTTTCGGTTTTCACCATTAAAAATGTACACATTGATAATCATGCTTTGAATCGATGTATGGGTGAATGCAACTGTTTACTGGTATGTAAGGAAATGCATTTTATATAGTCGCATTTGCGTTAAATTGGTTGAAAGGTGAATGAATGTTTCGTCAAATGGTTTCTGCTTCTTATTTTTCGATTTTTGTTTGTTTTGTCAGTGAGCCTGTATGATTCGGCTCAAGTAAACCCACGCATAAACCCGTACTATATAATGCACACATATGTAACCCTGTGTTATGACGTTTCACATTGTGTGTGTCCAAAAATGCCATCAGAATTTTTCTGAAATGACGGCAACGTTGCGTCTGGCTTGTATGTTTTTTTTTTTCTTCTTCTTCTTCTTATTTCAAATAGATTTTTGTTTTCCGTTGAACAGATCAGATTTTTGGATGCATTCTTTGTCGAATTACCCATGTGTTTATAGCAAAGGATCGTTCATTTTTGATTTCGTTCAATTTTATTTTATTTATAGTATTTTGTGAATAACGATGATGATGGAAATGGAAACAAAAAATAAGAAGAAATATATTAAAATGGCAGTATCGAATGAAAAAAGAACGTTTGCATTGGAAGAAGAACTTCAAATGGAATAAATTGTGACAGACAGAAACACCATTCGAATAGATAAGTATGTTTGCTGATACAGCTTCGAATTTCGTTCATGTCGATTTTTAATGACAACTGACATGGATGAAATGGTTCGGTCCAAAAGAGACCTGAAAAGTCAATCATTCAATTGAACATTGCCATATGTATATTTATCGATAGCCATGACTTCATTTCAAAGCGAACTTTGAAAATCCATTATTCAGATTTGAGTCGAATGACTCTCGGATAATATTCTATTTAATTCGAATTATGTGATGTGTCGTTAGCAGCACATTTTAGCACATTTTCTGCATTCATTCTATGAAATAACAGCATTTTGATTCTATGAACGGCATTAGTTGGATGGCTTGTCTGCTTCATAAGTATGCTTTTACCTTGCCTGTCACTATTATATATATATTCAACATTGCTATTTAGCTCACCAGTCCATTTATGAGCCGTATAGCTGTGATCTAGCCTCATTCTCGGCGATATGTGTCGCGTTCAACACTCAACACATTGCAATTTTCTACACATTTTCTTTCTATTGCTGGATCTATTTCCCAATCTCTCTTCCATGTTCTTAATTCCTCTTTCTTCTACTCTATCACATTTTCTCTCTTCCTGTCTCTTTCCCAGTCTTTCTCCCCATCTCTCTCCGTCTCTTTCTCTTTCTTCATCTATCTATCTACCGATCGATCTTTTTCTCATCCTCACACACGCTCACGTGATATTCAGCATAGATGTTACCAGCAAGAATTCTGTAATTTAACAAAAAGAAGTTCTTCGGATAGAACTCTTCGTTTCGTTTGAATGCATGTGCTTGAATTTTTGCTGCATTTGAAAATAGTTTGCCAACGTTTCAAAATACTAAGTACGTGCTCCACATATCAACAAAAATGAAGAAATAAAAATAAAAACTAAAACATAAATAGAATCGCACGGGTAAAGTCGACTCGTGTGTGAGAGTGTGTGTTAAGATTCCAGAATTGCATATTTATCAATTCAAGCTAGCGGAATATGAAAGAAAAAAGAAATGGCATAAATAAAAACCACATATTATTACTATTTGAATTGTTGTGAAAAAGAAAAAAATGAGCTCAAAGCAGAAAACATGACATTGATTAAGCTGCACATAATACTTTTCGTATCTAGTGTGTTTGTTATTTCGTTTATTTTATTTTTTTTTTTTTCGTTTTTGCTCTTTATATTTCTGTCTTGTCTAAGTGGGCTTGTGCACAGAATTCTGCGAAATGATGTGTTGTTTATTCTGTCAATTCGTGCACTATCGTCGATTTTGATCGGGGCATGTGTCGTCGAAGCCGTTGAGGACAAATTTTTATTCTTCTACTTAATCAAAAAAAAAAAAAAAAAAAACAAAAAGAGAAATAAAATTCGTTTGCTGCAAACTTTTTTTATTGTTAATATTCAGTCGTTTGCTTTACACACTCATTCTTTCGCATTTTTTTTTATTTGCAGAATAATAAACGGTATCAGTTTATTTTCTTCGTTGTTTCATCTTCAATATAAACAAAAATGTGTTTTTTTTCCTTTGTATAACATTTGATTCAGTTTTTGTATTCGAAACATACACGAAACGTTTACTAATCAAAATGAAAATCTACTCAAAATCTATCTCTGAACAATTTTTTTTCCTCCAACATATGTCACACTTTATTTACGCATTTATTATTCTAATGCATTTCGATTTTAAGTTTGGAGTTTGTACAGTGTGAAAATTATTTTTAGTTTGAATCGCTTCAAATGAAGCACATTTCATAAATGTGAAAATAAATAATCACATTTCATGTCATTTTAAACATTCAACAACTTTTAAGATTTAACAGAGTTTATGAGAATTTTTGGTTCTATTTTTTTTTTTTTTTTCAAATTTGCCTCAATTATCAATTCGAATTCACAAATTCTCAAATGAAATTCTTCCACCAAATGCATTTTTTGAGAACAAAAAAATTTAATGGCAGAGAGCTGGAGAGATGAAGAGAAACAGAGGAAAAATAAATATAATTTGAAATCATAAAATATGAAAACAAGATTCATTCTTGCATTGGTTTTGATTACAGATGTTTGTCCTGTACTTATATTTGATTTTATAAAATAAAACCGAATCCAGAGTAACAAAAATCCAATGCAGTGAAACACAACGCAATTCAACGCAATGATCAAGGGAAAAAAAGGGATTCAAATCAATTTTCTAACCATTTTTGAAAACAAAAGAAACACCGAACCGTGTTGTTAAGCATGATAAAAGTGTGAATGAGTCAAGGTGCTTTTATTGCTATTGTTTTGGTGAATCTTCATTTTATTGCTGCATTTATTATGTTTATTATAAATCGGTGAATGTTAAAAGTCAAGCAATTTTTTGTGTCTGTCTATATACTTTGATTGTGTTGAATATTTTCGCGGGTTATAAAATGCATTCGGCCCAAATCACCAAACGCAGACATTTTCCAACTGGTGATACGTGATTGAGGTCTATAGCCCCTTCAAAAGCCATAGGCTAAAATGAAAGAGCAAAAAAAAAAAAAATCACATCGAACATATCTTGCGTTTGTTCATGCCAAGACTCGAAAATTGTATGCTTTAGAACGTTCACATCGTACGGACACGTCTT
Organism: Resseliella maxima; assembly: GCA_029041755.1. Lineage (NCBI taxonomy): Eukaryota > Metazoa > Arthropoda > Insecta > Diptera > Cecidomyiidae > Resseliella > Resseliella maxima. The sequence continues at coordinate 293,896 of JAQOWM010000537.1, forward strand.
TTCTTCTTTTTCTTCGTATCTTTTTTTCAAACGATTTGTTCATTCGCTCAGGTTCAGTAACATCTGCCTCTAAATGCTAACCCAATACACATCCAACAATTTGGATTCGTTTCATTAGGTTTTTGTTGGCTGTTTTGCCGTCTCTTTACCTTGATTTCTTTCTTTTCAGTCAGTTTTTTTTTTCTCTCATTGCTCAGTTTTTGGGATCGAATTTAATTTGAGTCCTTTTTTAACCTCATCGTCTGCAGCTTCGGTTTTTCTGTTTTTTTTTTTCCTTAAAAACTACATGATTTTTGTCTGTCGATTGTATAGAACCATATTTGTGTCCAAATAAACACTGAAAGGAAAAAAATGTTTGAAAAAAAAAACATGTTGAAGAATCAAAAAAGAAAAAATAAAAAACAAATGTTGAAACGAAAAAGTTCAATTCAAATAAACCAAGCGAAAAATCACACAAACAAAAATCAACGCCGAATATTTTGTTATTCATTTTGAACAGACGTTCGGCTAACACTGTTACAAACAAGATACAAGTCAAAATCATTGAGTTTCGTGGATGTTATTTTTATGTTTTGTGATTTCATTATTGCAAATGTAGAGAATAAGCCAAGCATAAGCAAAATATAAGCAATTCTTATGAAGTGCCTGAGCATGAGCAATGAACATATACGTTCAGCATTTCATCAGACGACCATTAAGGTATTTTGAAGTCGTCAAACTTTTCGCATTAGTTTCCAACCGATGAGAAGATGAAAATCATAATAAAAAGCAATATTGAGAAGAAAGGGCTCAAATTTACCGTGTATTATCTCTCGCTCTCTCTTTCTCTTTCTCCTCCTCTCTCTTTCTCGCTCTCTCTCTCTCTCTCTCTCTCTCTCTCTCTCTCTCTCTCTCTCTCTCTCTCTCTCTCTCTCTCTCTCTCTCTCTCTCTCTCTCTCTCTCTCTCTCTCTCTCGGTTTCTTTCGCTCGTTCGCTCGCTGGCTCTCTTTCCCTCATCCTGATTCTACAACAAACAATGAAATTGTGCACACAAGGTGAACACAAACAACAACAATAATAGCAATACTTTGGGTCACAAGCGATGTTGATCGTTAATATTTCGCCTGTCTTGATGTGAAATAGACACGCAGCGATTTTTGAAGCGTGATGAAAAAGTTTTTCGTTGCTTTTCCATTTCTCGAAGTTTTACCATTTCATGGAAAGTTTAACTCTTCGATTATGAATAAGTTTTTGGTTTGTTGACTACCAAACGTCAGTCATGGTTTGAATTTCAAAATCGTAATGCTATCGCTTGTTCAGAATAAGTAAAAAGAAAAGTCAGCTAAAGTCTCACTATGAAAATTGATGACATCACTGATATTTAATAAACTATTAGTATGTTGTGATGGCATGAGGAAGGATTTAATAAGAAATGGCCTTCAAAAGGATATTCCCAATTTTGCATTAAGTATTAGCATTGAGTATAAGAATTTATGTATATTTGCCTTGTTCAATAAGTTTCACATTGAATGATAACGACGAATTTCCAATATGAAAAGTGAAAATGGCTGCATACATTTCTATTTTAGATAAGAACATTTCGAACAACATTGAACACTTACTCGTACTGAATATCATAGACATATTTTTCTTTTTATTTTACATCCTGTTATGAAATATCACTTTAAATACCAATAAATAAACGTCGAGATAATAACAGCGATGGCATAGTCAAATTGCACGTCAAATGTGCTCAGCTCGAATGAGCAAACAATTTTTCATTCGCTGTGTTTGCGTTGTATTTTTTTTTCTTACTTTGAATCAAGTTACTTGTCTATGGGTATTCAAACCACGTAATGGTAAGTAGAAATGCGCAGATGGCTTTCACATTAATATGAAGAAAAATAAAAAGATGTAGTTCAGTGTGCTTGATTTCAAGTGTCTCCGAATAAGTCGTTTTTTTTTTCCTTTTTTTTCTTCGATAAAAATGAAACCCATCAAATCAAATCAAATTGAAGACCCAAAATCCTTCAGAATTTGATAAATTGTTATCGTCTGAGGCAACGATTCGAAAAGTTTGATTTCCCTTACTGTTTGATTATCTTATTTCTTGACTAAACCATCGACATTGGCTTGAATTTTCCAATATTTCAAATCAAAAACACATCAAATCCACCAGCAAATAGTATTTTGATTCAAATACTTTTTTTTCATTGGTGACGCGGCCACTGATTGATGCACTTATCTCCAACTGAGAATCGATTAATAATTATAAATGCACAAGAGAAGAATTTGAAAAAAAAACAAACACAGTGAACAAAAAACTAAGAGAGAATGAGTTGAGAGTCAGACGAGTGCTTTCCTTTTGAATTCATCCGTCTTTAGTCAGTAAAAAAAATCCATTCTTGTGCTATGTCATCAATATTGTCGAGAATAAAATTGTTCTACCAAAGCAGGATTCAGATTCTGGTTTCTCGTCATTGTTGCTGTTGCTGCTGTTGTTTTTTCTCACTCTTCTGTGTTGATTTTTTCATTTGTAATGCTTGCTTAGTGTGCACGCAAACGAATGAAGAATATATATATGAAAAAAAAAAAAAATCAACGCGTCTTTTTCAATGGAAAAAAACAAAAAGGTTTTTCAACCTTTTGTGGCAGTTTCACATTTTTATTTAGTATTCTTTGTGTTTCATTGCATGAATCTCTTATTTTGTCGATTTATTTCAACGCCCAGACGCTCACATTGCACCGCACAACTTTACACTGCCAACGAAAATAAGCCTGTATGCATTTTGACAAAGGGAAGTGATAAACAAAAAAAATCTCTTTTTGATTTCAATTCTTCTTCTTCTTCTTTTTTATTTCTCTGTATATAAACCAATTGAACACCAAATTAAACGATTCGAATTCTCTAGATAGAATAGTTTTGTCTATCTCAAAATAAATAGGCGAAAAGAAAAGATGAATAAAAAAAAAGAAGATCTTACATCAAACTGTTTATTGTTTAGTCAATCTAGCAGCTGGTGAACCACTCAGTTTTTAATCACTTTAACCCAGACTAAAAGGAAAAAAAAACATCATTCGTTTTGATTTCTAGTCTCATCAAATGAGACTTTTCGTTCAATACACAGTTTTTTATTATCACAACTGTTAGATATAACAAAATGTGAACAAAAATAGCAAACTAGTTTCGATTTTCCAAACATAATTCGATTCGATGACCATATAAATGATAGAATAAATGTCACAAATCATTATTGCAATGCAGAATAGTCAACATGAAGTGAAGGAAAAACAGAGAATAACACTTTCAAAGAATATTTTGAGGCAACTTTTCAATATTAAATACGAAGTTTTGCATTTCGAGCGAATGGCATTCAATTCATATCAAATGTTATGCAGAAATAACATTTGAAATACAGAAATAATATTCAAGTTTGGCAGAATTTTGTCGTTTTATTCGTATTTTCTCAATAATTATTGTTGACGAGAATTTCGGCCAATTTTCAATTTTAACAATTAGTTTGCTGCCCTAATTGTGAGTTTCAATGAAGAAAGATGCATTTTACATTTTTTATCCCTTCGTTCATCTTATTTTGGCCCTTGCAACAAGAAGAGACTCTTTTGGTCTCTTGCTCTCTCTCTCTCTCTCTCTCTCTCTCTCTCTCTCTCTTTCTGCATCTTTTTTGCTCATCCATTAGTACATTTGGTCGATAGAAAGAGTTCTCTCTGTGTTCAGAATTTTGGTCAGTGTACGTTTTAACAAGGCAATGTCGATAACCACAAAGCTGCAAATGAATTATGATGCGGCTAAAATGAATCAGCTCAAATGATTGTGTATGTGTTGGTGAGCCCTTAATAAAATATTTTCATAGTCATCGTTGCAGTCGATAAAATGACGAAGGCAATGAGTTTCGATGCTACGACTATATGCAGAAATGTCTGGCTTATAAAATGTATCTAAATCATTGGTCTATTATTCGATGCAAGATTGAAAACGAATGAGGCCAAATTGAGTTTGTGAAATTTCCGATATTTCGATGTAAAATTGTAATTTTTGTCTTCAATTCACATCGTTTGTAAGCAAAATATTTGAAGAAAAAAAAAAAAACAACGTTGGTTACAAAACGACAAAATTTTGTGCTGGTCCATCGATGTAAACGTTGCTTGAAAAAAAAAAAAAAAATGAATATCTACATTGAATGCAAACGAAATGACGCTCTCTGTTCACATGTGTTGTGCTTCAAGCGTTGTTTTTGTGTATTTTTCTCTCTTGCTACACAGATGTATTTGCCAACCAGAGAGAGAGTCGATTTCAGTTCGTTGCAGTATTTCAAACCACAGAAAAAATTAACGAATACATGAGCACACAAGTCGAATGAACGAAGCAAAAAAAAAAAAAAAAAATAAAAATATCGTGTATTCAATGCGTCACTCCCTGTTGTAGAGAAATACCATAGAGATTTGAGTTTTGTCAACGCGACTAAATTGCATTGTGTGTTTCTTCACAAGCGCACGCACGCAACAAATACAAACACAAGCATTAACAAAATCGATACACAAAGCCAGTCAGCCAGCCGCTCGCTTGTCTGTTCAACTACAATCTTATACAGCGTTGCGATATCATCATGTATATAACAGCATGAAAAAGATAGAAATACAGAGAGATATAGACGCTACCTTATATACTTATAACTCGACAAATATATGGGTAAAACAACGACGCATGGCTGCGAACACAAACACACAAATACATACAAAGCTCAAATCGTATGAATTTGATTTGTCTATCTCATTCCATCCAATGTGGCACAAACAACAATACATTCATACCTATCGAAGCGTACGCAGTTGTGAGAACGCAGTCGTTAACCGGATATTACCGAAAGACGAATTTGTATGCTGTTACATTGTTCGAACGTTTCGTTTGATTTTAGTCGCGTCGCAGCAGCTCCCCAGCTATATATTGTTCGCATAAGCCAAGCGCATAGAAAATTTATTTTGTGTTTTTTTTCTTCTCCAATCAAAAAGAAAAATTATTTTTTTCCAACATTTTTTGTTCAATTTACTTCTGTCTGTAAAAGAAAAACCAACGAAAATACTTCGATTTTGCATCGAAAAAGAAGTAAAATTCAACGCTTTTGATCAATAAAGTAGCTAAAAATCAGCTAGTCGAAATTCAAGCGATTTTTTCATTTCGGTTCAAGTGAAAAAATACCGTTTCTTAGATCTCAATTTCAGTGTGCAACTAACTGGATTATTTCGTAAAAGAAACAAAAATCTGAACAAAAAAAAAGAAAAGAAATTTGACAAAAAATTTATCACTACAGTGTGAGAGTGTTCGTAGCGAGTGAAAAGGAAAAAATTATCATTTTTTTTTTTTTTTTTTTGAGAAAAAAAAAAATAATTCTTTTTCTTCATTACTTGACAAAATGCGATTTGTTGCTTGACCAAGATAAAATTTTATAACAGCTATTCGATAAAAACGCAATACAACAAAGCCATAGAGAAAAGAATTTGATAAAAAAACAAAAAAAAAAAAAATTTTAAGACAACAGAAAAAGAAAATTTTTACAACACAGTGTTTAATCCTTATCGATATTTAATATCTAGCTAAATGGCAGTAGGGCGACCGAAAAAAATATGCCAAAAATTTCTCCAAAAACCAATGTGTAAAACGCAGTGAATAATTTTTCATGAAGAATATGAACGCAATCAACACTTAAGAAAGGAAAAGTGCATTTTTACAGAAAAAAAAGAAGAAGAAGAAGAACCGTTAACGAGATATATAGATTTGAAGAAAAGAATCAGTTGAACAGAAAACAAAAAGTGTTGGATTACATTTTTTATGAACAAATAGAAAAAATTTGAGTGCAATTCGTTGTATTTTCCGCCATTTTGGTATTAATTTTTAAGAAAGATCAGCCGATAAACATAAAATCATCATAAATGGATTTAGCACGGAAAAGGTAAATTTAAATGAAACAAAAAAAAAAAAAAAACAAAAAAAAAAAATCAAATCGTCATTTTTGACCTCCGTTAAAACCGATTTGTTAATATGAAACCGAAAATTACCAGCGAGAAAAACGCAAATAAATTGTGTGTCTCAATTCACACAAACACATACACACACCCGATATGAACACACAAATTGTGAACATAAGCACTGACTCGATTTCAATGCTCATGCGCAAAGGCGTGCGCGTGCAAAAAAAATATTTCAAATGCAAACGCGGTCAAATTAGATAAAAATTAATTTGTCCTTGTCTTTCTTCGAAAATTTGCTTCAATTTGTTTTCCTCTTACACACACTCTCGTCAAGTCAATTGGCTACTTTTTGAACATTTCGCTATTTCACTCTCTAATCGGCAATTTTCAAATTCGATTTAAAACATATTGTCATAATTGGGCCAGGCGACGATCGTACATTTCGATTTACATTTTTATATCTATGGCCACGTTTAATTTATCTGCCAAATGACGCCAAACATATTCAGTGAATTTAAACGATTTAGCGCATGCGAAAGACAGAAATCGTGTACAATTTTGCGATCATGCGAGAATGAGTGAGAGAAAACATTACATTCGTCAACATTCATGAAACAAAAACGCTTTATATGAAATCAGAAAATTATGATTTGTGCTCGATGATTATTGCACATCGTTTTGCTTAAAGATGTTCTCAATTCGCATAACGGCTCTAGCCACACATCATTGGCACAGTACTTGATTTGTGTAAATAATTTTGAACACGCCGAATGATTTCGAACAACGCAAACAAAATGTTTTCAATAAAATTTCAAGCGATTAAAATGTACCGTTTCATTATAATCAGAGTAAAAATGATTATGCATCCATAATCAGCACCGCGTAATATCACAATCAAAAGTGATTAGACAATTTTTGGGGATTTCAATGTGAATATTCATCATTTCATTCGATGTGCGCATTTTTATTTCTTTTCAACGCCAATTTTGATAAATAATTCCCAATGGCAAAATTTGCAAGAACCAAATTATGAGCAATACACAAGAATTCAGCAAAGTGAAATATTTTACAGCTATTTGACATTGTGTAGAACAATCATCGATTTTTCGCAAGTTACCACGATGCACTTCGTTTCCTTTCAAACAATGTTCTTCACGAGTCTTTGATGACAGACACAGTGCGCACTGTGAAACATCATCGTTTACATAACGGCAAATTCGTTCTTTTTTTTTTGTTTCACAGTTCATATCGTTCAGAACAGAATGGGAATTTGGTTGAGAGACATTTGATTTTCGCTATGAAAATGAATACCATTTTCATCTGCATATACCATGAAATGAGAGTTGGAACAAACAAATGATGGCAGATTTTGCAAAAAAAAACAAATGTGTTTGTCGAATTTTGTTGAGTTTTTTTTTTGCGTGTGTGTCCCAAGTAGGTAGAAACAAAAATTGTTCGATTGCCAACATATTGACATTATGTTCAAGTGAAGCGAAAGGGTCAACAAAGCATTATTGCGAAATAGACACCAATACAAAGACATAATATACAATGTTCTCAAACATTAAAATGATAAATTCATCTTGTTGGTAGCTCTTCTCTTTTCGATCGAATAAATCATGGCGTTGTCTTCACCCATTCCTCGATACACAATCTCTTTCGGTATTCCCCTCTCATTCTTATTCTCATTCTCACTCTTTTTCCATTTATTTTTGTTTCTCGGCCCATCATTTGTTCTATGGTACATTGCATGGAAAACGATGATTTATAAATTAGAAATATGCTTTGAACTTGAGAGAAAAAGAAAAATTCGTCGAGCTATTGAATCGAGAAAAAGAGAACAAAGAAAAACCGATCAGAAAAAGAGAATAATGAGCATAGATAATAATGCAGTTAAATTGGTTTAGATCCGAGCTGTACGTGTTTCATCAATTTGTTTTCGGCTTTGAAACTATGATTCGAAAAGAAGTCGAAAAGCGCAAAATGAATACCAACAGCTTCTCGCAAAGGCAGAATAAAAAAAGGAAATGATGAAAGTAAAGCGAAACACACAATGTACGACCAAAGAGAATTTATTCGAATGTATCATAGCAACACATGCAACGCATGCACACATACAGAGCGAGAAAAAAAAACGTTGTCGATTCAACAACAATAAAGTTTTCGTTTTCTGCTTTCTTTGTTCTCGTGCAACAGACGAAAAAAAAAAAGAAGACAAACACACACAAACGCTCCCATATTGGATATTCCTTATTCTTTTGCTTCACGTTGATACTTCTTCTTTAATTTCGTCGGTTTTGCACCGCAGCATTCATCCACTGTATGAATTTTTCGTCTTTTTATTTGATTCGTTTATCCGCTTCGCTCAAATCGAGCTCTCTCACTCTCTCTCACTCTCTCTCTCTCTCTCTCACACATACACATATACACAAAGTTGATCTCTTATGAAAGAAAAAAATGCTCTCTCACAAAATCGCATTTCATTCGTCTCTGTATGCGTCCTTTTTTGTACGTAAAACATATTTTCAATTCACTTTCTTCTATTCAAAACAAATATGAACACACGAATACGCACAAAGACTCTATTGAATTATCTGTTCATTTTTTTCCCCGTTTTCCTGCTTATCGGATTCGATATGGGCCAACAACAAAAAAATGAATTTAAAAAAAAATGAGAGAGAAAAATAGAAAAACTGAAAAAAAGAAAGAAAGAGAGAGGGAGCGAGGGAGAGGGAGAGAGGGAGAAAGATAAAAAGAAAGAGAGAGCGAGAACAATGAAGAAATCGAGAGAAAAAGTGAAGTCATGCATTCATAGAGCTCAGAAAAAAATACGTAAATTTCTATAGAATTGTTGAATCGTTTCAACAAGATTTGACGAACCGTATGGAATTTAGCGATAAAACCCTTTTGCGTATTATATTTTTTTCTTAACAAACTTAATCGTTCGAGGGTGCTGTTTTTCATTTCAAAGAAAAAAAAAAAGTGTTTCGCAAGTGAAAAATGATTCGTCGACCCTTTTTTTCTATTGTATCAGGAATTTTCAAAACAATTTCATTTCAAACGAATTGTAAATAACCTCTGACACTGAGACAGAGCTATTCACTCAAAATACTCAATCATAGCTCTAAGTCATAGCTCACAGTCATTTATCAGACTTTATTTTTATATATTAAGTTCACAATATTTGAGTTCGAAAAATCACTTTGAAGTTCGTTGCCGATGTTCGATGACCTTCGTTGCGTTCATTTCCACTGTCGTTCATACTAGATATCATTTGACACTGAACACATTCCGCCGAAAATATACGCGAAAATGTGTGTGTGTGTGTGTGCACGCGTTGGTGTGTTGTTTACAAAACATTGAGTATATTTCTACAAATTTCAATTTATATCAATTTCTAATTCCCACTTTTATTGTAATTTGTAATCATCAACACTTCCGTTTTACCTTCAAATGTACGTCATTAAACTTTATATATCAATATTTCATTTCAACGCAAATATTTTGTCTTTATTGGTCAATCAAATATAACTTTGGCAAATATTTACAGACAATTTACTCATTTTCATGTGAAACACGTGCAAATACAGTTTGATACGTTTACAAAATTGATATTATTTTCCATAAATATAATGCGTAGAATAAATAAATTGGGAAATGTGAATTAATATCGAAAATGTGCCAAAAGCATTTCAGAAATTTTCATTTCAAAAACACACAATGTCTGCTCGGATGAGTTACGTATTCTAATATTTTTTTTGCATCAGTCAAGTTCACATAGAGTGTCAGAGTGAAAAACAAAAACATAACTCGAATACGTACTGTTGTTGTAAGTGACAACACCCATATGACTAACGACATCATACCTTTCACACACGCTTACTTCGCTTCGCGATTAGCTAAAAATACAAAATCGACACACACACACACACAAACAAACAAAGAATCATTCAACAATTATTGCGCTTGTGCAATGAATATATTCATTTCATATTCAATTTAGTCATATTTGTTGCCAGTTCAGCACAATCATTTTTGTACATTAAAAACAACACCAAATCATACACAATAGTTCAAGTGTGCGCTTGCATTTTGTAATTATGCTTGATCAGCACAAAAATCGTGTAATTCAAGATAAAACAAAAAGACGACTCTCTTATCGCATATACAGTTGATTCAGTTTGCATTCTCCGAAATCAAGCGCATCGTGTTAAACAAATGACAGTGTAAACAATCACTTGTAACTGAAATAAGACAAAAACTGTATATTCAAAGCAATCGTCTGTTTATTTTTGGTTGTCAAATCATAATCATAATCACAACGAAAAAAAAAAACCATTAAAACAACAAATGTTGAACGAAAAAAAAAGCATAAATGAAGAAGACAATAACAAAAAAACTCGCTGGCAAATGAAGGAAAAGAAAAGTTGTCATATCATCAAGGTTTCTATGTCAATGTTAAGTGTGTGTATGTTTTTGTTTTTGTTCGTTGCTTTATGTCTCTTCAGTTTTCGATTGCAGCGTATGTTAATTCGCGTTATCAGCTCACACCTCAATTGTAATACACTTCGTGTATTATATCAATTTGATTTAAAAATTGTTTGTTATTACCGATTGGGCTTTGTATAGTACACACGATCAAACTGACAAATATTTTTAAAATGAATTTTCCAATTTCAAATTGACGTTGTTAACAGAATCAGTGTTTTTTTAAACCATTTTTTTCTTTTTTGGCTATTTAGTTTCAATTGTGGAGTGTTTTTTTCTCCTTCGTTTTTATTTGTTTAATTTCATCAATATTTTGGGGAAATTTATTGTTTGCTCGAAATACAGATTTCAGTCGCGTTTTAACTGCATTTACATAAAAATGAAGTACAAAACAATGAACATTGTACATTTTTGTCATCATATTGTTGGATTATACATTTTTTGTTGTTGTTTCTTCTGTTATTGTGTCGCACATATGCCACATTTGCTTTATTGAATTTCCTGATTACAGTTAACTGTCTAAAATGTTTTTTTTTTTTTTTTTTTGTACACACTTTTTTTTCTGTCATGTATGAGAATGTGCGAGCTGAAATACGTTGCGCCTGATTGTCTGTGTCATACAATTAAATTTAATTACATTTGTTGGGGTTTAGCTCAATGAATTGCCGAAACGAAATTATTACCGTTTTTAACACGGAACCGTATTTTTAATTGAATTAAATGTAAATACGCACAGAGATCGGTTATGCATTCTCCGGAAGCGTCTGCATCTGGTTTTTCAGATCGAAACGAATTAAAAGAGAATCAACAACAACAACAACAACAAGAAAAAACCCTTTTCTTCTCTCATTGTGAATTCATATTTTCCATTATGATATCATATTTTTCATTATAAGCTCGCAATTTTTGTTATGAATTCGCATTTTTTTCGTTTTTTTTTTTTGCTTTATTATATTCTTGGCTCGATTCTTAGAAAATAAGAAGCCAAACGCAGATGTTTAAGCCAACTCTTTGTCATCGCAATTGATTCATATCATTGTTGATTCACAATGATGAGACACTTTCTGACGCATAGTGAAAAAAAATTAACGAACATTTGAAGGGAAAATTTTTTTTTTGAAAAATGAATAGAACTTTTGATTACACGAATTGACGAACATTTAGAGAATTTAAATATCCTCTGACGAACATTTAGAAAGCATAAAATTGACAAAAGAAATTATTATCAAAAGAGAAAAGTTGACGACAACACAAAACAAGCGATTATTTATATTAACAGCAATTTTAATGCTTTTGTTATGAATATTTACACAGAATGAAAGTCATCAAAAGCTCATTTAATTGAAATCTATTTCATTATGCAAATATCATTAGAATTTATGTTGGTCTTTATTCGGAATGAAAAATATTTAAAACGTGAACAATTGCTCTTAATATTGAAATATTAAACAAAAATTTTTTCAACAAAATTTCACATTTTTCAATATGGTTTATAAAAGTACAAAAAACCATTTATATTTTCTTTTTTTTTTTATATTTTCTTTAATTGTATGTTGTTGTTCTTGTCATTGTCAAATTACAGGAAGTGGGCCAAAAATGCTAATGGCAGTCGCTTGGAAGACCAACATCATCACACATCGGAAATAGTAGCTGTCCCGTATTTATCGTAAGTTTATCAATAATCGCTTAACTACCACAACAATTTAAGCACTGCTATAAAATACATATACACGCACTCGATCACACATTTTCAGTATTTTTCACATGCAATGCGCTCGAATATCCAAATGACATACTCAACGAGTATGTATTATAAGTATGAAATTATCTCACACACATTGATCAGCTCTAAATATCGAAGTGAAAAATTTGATCTTCATGTGAACTTCGGCAATGCACTCCATAATAAAATTGAATGCATAAAAAAAATGTGTGGCGGTTGTAATTTGTGATTAAGCACGAAAATACGGGCGCGTATCCACTAAAAAAAAAAAGAATGAAGAACACAACAAAAAGAAAAATGTAATTATCATTTTGTTCGATGCATTTGCCTCGCCTCGCCTCGACAACATGACACACACTGCATACAAATGCAAAAATGCGCACGATTCTGCATTGTAGTTTGGCTCCATTGATGCACATGACTGCATGCCGATGACGAAATAATGCTCAATTATACTAAATTAACGTTCGAGAATGCATTGGCCCATTCAAAGCGTGTGCATTTCTTTTCAATTTTTTTTTTTTGACAGCATGGACCACATCACTCTTCCTCCTCTCTCTCTCTCTCTTTCTCTACTCTCTCTCTCTCTCTCTCTCTCTCTCTCTCTCTCTGTCTCCCTCTGTCTCCCTCTGTCTTTCTTATCATCATGTCTCTTCCCTCTCTCTTTCTCTTCGATTATCCGATGTCTGCTTTATTTCAGCTCTCACATTATGTAGTCGATCGTTTACATAATCGGCAAACCGATAAGTTCAATGCTTTTTACACGTTAAATGCATCAAGGCGAAAATCGTGTTTAAGCATTATGCATTTAATTACACAATCAATTTGGATTCGGCAAATGGTAACGGTTCCTTCCACCAATGTATGTATGTTTGTGTGGTGGACACAACATGTTTCACATGTAATATGATCCAGGGGCACTGGTCTCTGGGCCGCCCAGAATTGTCAAACGGCAACTGAAACAACATATCAATTAGGCCAGCATTGATCATCATTAATCATATACATTTATCAATGATTATAAACATTCAACCCCTGACAATTTGAAACAATTAAAAGGCCAATTATGCAGCACAATTGAAATTACAGTGCAAAACTCATCATTTTTAAAATGATTTAAGGTCACTTACCAATCGAAATATTAAAAAGGCACATTTTGGCCATTTATGAATCATACAAGCAGAGAGAAAATGAATAAAATGCGAAAAAATTTCGACGTAGAAGAAACAGTAGAAAAAAAAACTTCAAAGTAAAACAAAGAATTATTAAATGAAAAAAAAAATATGTCAAATTATAACGTCAAATTACGTTAATTGATGTCACATTCGTGCGCCATTCTATTTTCTATGGATTTTTGTTTTATCATCGACAACATTCTAGCTTGTGTTTTGACTTCAAAAATGTATGACTAATTCATAGATGTCTATAAATATACCTTTCAATATTTCAAGCATATGGATGGATAATGTCGATGGCATATGTATGAGGTTTTTGCACTGATTTGCATTTCAAAGAACAGAAAACGATATTTGACCATTTATAGATATATTTATGATGATGACGTCGAATGTTTCAAACTAATAATACAAAATTGAATATAAAGAAGAAGAAGATGAAGAGAGGAATAGAGACGGTGAGGACGAAAACAAGAGGGCAAGTAAACTAGTGAGATAGAGACGAAAGAGAAAAAATACCAAAAAAAAAAACCGTCATTTCGAACGGAAAAACGCATTTGTCGCGACATAAAATATACACAACGGTCGTTTTGGTGTGCGCTGTTCAAAATTCATACATAATAACAAATGTGCTATATTAAATATTTAAGCATTTTTCATTTGGCGCTAAGCAAGCTACTTCATATAAAATGCACGGTGTGGCTGCTACAAAGCATAAAAATCCATCCGCTCGATTATTCGTCGTCAGTTTTTTTTTCTTCTTTTTTTCGTATCTTTCTGTTTTTCGCGCGCGATAGTGTGTGTGTGTGTGTGTATTGCGACTGTCGGTAATGGTTCTTTGCCTTGAACAAGCTATCATTTCACATAGTGCACGCGTTTTTCGAAATTGTAAGTATGAAATAAAGACGAGAGAGAAAAAAAATGAAAATGGATTTCTTCTGTCGTCGTTGATGTCGTTATAAACAGTTTTTGTTCTTTTTTTTTATTTTTTTTAAAGGCGGCAAACGAAGCAAATGGCTACCAAAAACCAATTCGGTAACTAATGAGAAAAAGGAACACTCGCAAATATGTTATTTTAAATGTATGAATATTTGATGATGAACGAAAACACACGCACACATTTTTCATTCCATTTTTTTTCCGAAACCTCTCACTCTTGATCACGATCTCGATATCGCAGTCATTTCAACTGGGAATATGCCTTCGTTTTATTTTCATTTTAATATTTCAACTGTTTTGTTTTTTTTTTGCGCGGTATTTTTGAGGCAATCTTCTATTCGCAGTAAATATCAAAAATTGAATGACAAAAATGAAAAACAACAGTAAAAAAAACGTTTTATAAAAACGAAACGTGTTTGTATAGAAAATTGTTGCAAATAAAACAATATCTTACACAAATTCAATTAGAAATGAAATAAAATAAAATAAAAATGTTGTTATTGCTTCAAGGGGAAACGTAACAAAACCGTACTCTTTATTTTGTGAGAAATGTATTTTGTATGAATTACAACGTAGTAATAATGCTGGAAGCGAAAAATTGGTCGCAACCACGATTTATATTAAAATTAACAGCTGGCAAATGGTAACATTGATTTCGAACAATTCCAAATGAAATAAAAACAACAAAAACCGTTCAGGAAGAGAGACCAGGCGGTGTGCATATAGTTATTTTCGTCCATCGGTTGAAACATTGTTTATGAAAGGTGGTGTGCTGGTCTTTCGACCACAAAACAAATGCAGTAAGCCGTTTATGAATATTAAAAAGGCATTCACACACAAAAATTGAAAAAAAAAAAAAAAAAAAAAAACGAAAGAAACAAATGTGTGTTACATTTGTTCCGGTTGGTTCCAATACCTGCGGAAAGTTTATTGACATTTTTGTTATCCTTTAATTAATTTAAGCGATAAAAAAGAGTGTGCGAGTTGTTTGGCTGCGCCTTGTACTTTGCATTTTCTATGTTCAAACATTCAATTAAAACCACATTCAGTGTAAGTCGAGTTATTTTTTTTTTTTTTTATAATTCGTTGTACCAACGTAACGTATTTATTTTCGTACGCATTTAATGCAGTAATTTTTCAACTTTGTACACATTTGGTCGATGCCTAGAAGCCAAGTTGTGCACAGTTTCGTTAAATTTAATTTTGTGTGTCGAGTATGAAGTTCGACAGTTTGATTTGTATTTATGGGTGTGCGCGCATAAAGCCTCCCCCCCCCCCCTCCTTTCCTGAATCCCCGTTCCAAAAACACATGGTGTATTCATTGAAAGCTGGTTATCGTTTGCGCACTTCATTTAAATGTAATAATCAATATTTGAACAATTAAAATATCTGTCTTAAATAACATCGACGAATCCAATGAAAAATGTATGTTAACAAAAATGTACATACATCAGACAATAAACAATTATATCGAAGAAAAACACTCGACAAAGCTTATCGATGCATTGATTCCAAGCAATTTTAACTGAAACAGAAAACATGGAAAAAAGACAAAGAAATGAAATATTAAAAAAAGTTGAAGTCAAACATTTTGTTGAAAAAATGAAAAAAATAAAAAAAAAAAAAAAAAAAAAAAAATCGAAAAAATTAATAGCAAGCAGCATTCATATGCAAAGGTGTCTCACAGTACACAACAAAAGACCTTTCGTAATGCCGAGTCAAAGCAAAAAAAAAGCACACAAAACAAAAATACGTTGTAACTGACAAAATTGAACACATTGCGAGAGACGCATACTGTGTTGTTGTGCGTGTCAAGTAAAAAAAAAAAAAATAAATAAATAAATACACAGCACATGAATAAAGGAGCAAATGTGAAAGAGAGAGAGAGAGAGAGAAAAAAAGCACTTACAACCTCATCGGAAAGCGGATTGAATTTGGCCAACATTTTTACAAAGTCGTCATCGGTGATCAATGCAAGTTTCATATATGGCATAAAGACACTGTATGTTTATGTTATGAAATGATTCGTTAAAATGGCTTTTTCAATAAAATGTGCAGACACTTGAAATTTTTGCGGCATATGCAGATCTCTGTCTGTGCTTAACTAATTTTTTTTTTTATCCTGAATTTTGTCATTTAGTTTCTTATTCTGTTGCAATGTGTATCTATATTTTTGAGATATTGTAAAATATCGCACGGAAAAATGTGCTGTTGAATGAATTTTATCGTCCAACTCTCTGGTTACATTTATAAATAACACACGGAAAAATGATAGTGTCGCACATATTCTAATATGGAATTTAATATGCAATTAAAGGAGTTTGCATTTCAAACAAGCATTTTTTTTTCATTTTTTTTTACTGAAAGAGACAGAAACACTCATGGAAAAAGAGCAACAGAGTAACAGAGTAACAGAGCATGAATGTCCCTATGAAATTGAGAAAGATAGACCTGGAAAGTGAGAGAGAGGGTGAGAGAGAGAGAGAGTGTACGAGCTCGCTTGATGATATTCAAACCAGAAAAAAAAAACTGTCTCTTAAAGCAACGAGAAGAATGCTTCTGAAATAGGCTTTTTTTATTGTCTATTTATTATTTCCATTAGTTCGACTCTTCTATCCAAAAAGCTACCGCCGTTCACTCGATTAATATGTTGAGGTGATTGTGGTGTATTTCCACCGCAGTTAGCTATAATGCAAAGCCAAGCAAAGAAAATGGAAAACGATACACAAATGAACTATGTACAGTGTACACGACAATAGCATTAACTGTTGATTACCAGTTGAATTTTTTAAAATGGAAATTGACAATGGTGGCGGTGGCAAACCAAAACAAAAGCTGAAATACGAAACAAATTCAAATGAAATGTAACAAAAAAAAAAAAAAAAATAGTGTTATTTTTTGTTGTTGTTTTGTATATCATATGAACATTTGGCATGTCATACGCTTAGCAACATGACTGCAACTATTCGGCTCCAATCAACATTCAAAATTGCAATCAAAGCGCTCATTTCGTATGAAAAATTTAAAATGACTAGAGAAACTGCCGCTCAAAAACATTTTCTAAGTGATACAAAAACAACAAAAGGGAGCAAAAAAGACAAACACACACACACACGCGCTCACGCTTATAATGGCAAAGTCAGTTTTTTTTTCTTTCGACATTGCTTCAGTATGATGACGACATGAAAACACGAAATTCACGAGAGCAGGTCGTACTCTCGCATAATATTATTTAATATTTATGGTTCGCATGTAACGCAAACACAACGTCATATGGCCATATGGTTTTTTTTTTCACTTCTCTTGTCTTCTCTTCTTCTTCTTTTGCTTGCTTCATTCGTTTCTTCTCTTCAATTCGTATTGTGTATTTATTTTGAATTCGAATGGAATTTATCATTTCGGTTGGATTTCGATTGTATGAAGACTTAGTCAAGAGACCGACAAAACGGTCTCCGATTACGCATTGACAGTGTTACATTAATCGCTTGTGTATTTGCTATGGCAATACACAATAGCAAATAAATGGGGTTTAGCAAACCAATTGCAAATATCTAGCAAAAACCGCAGTTTCAACTCTTAATGCGACATGTGCACTACTGAGGTGAATTGAATAAAATTTCAGTCAGAAAAAAAAATTGAGCTAAATTCAAGTGGAAAAAAAAACCGTATTTCCATCAATCTGTGAGACTTGAAATCTGTCAGATATAAATACAATTTTATACGTATTTATATGATATTCAAATATCTTCATTGGTTATATGCGGATAAGAAAAAAAATTATCAGACTCAAATAAAGGTAGATAAACAACCTGAAGAGAGACGGTGGCAAAACGTATCGAGTGATCTTCATATTTCAAATGGCTTGTACCCCCCATTAAAAAGCCAAGGTTATCAAGTGGCAACGTAACGAAGAGCTTAAGAAAATCGCACGCGTACGAAAAAAAAAAACACAAACCAACTCGAAAACTCTCAACAACCACTCAATAGAGACCTAAAGCGCACAAAATCGGTTTGAATTTTTTTTTTTTTTTTTTTTTGCCGCTCTTTATGTGTGCTGTATCATTTTAAATCAGCGCCACATTATATATACACATACATATATATATAAAATATGACAAGTCTCAATGGCTTACAATTTAACGCTGAACTCAACCGCACAAATTCAAGCAAAGCACGTTAAAAATTCGTCGGTTTTTCATATCTAACGAATATGAACACAACGCAAAAATAAAATGCAAAATTATTAATTCTGTTCGGGGATTTTAATGTAAAACGAACAGAAATTGTTATGGTTATATTTTGTATTCATTTGCGTATAATTTATATATTTGAGTGAGTCAATCGATTTCACGATTAATACACAATTTACGATTAATACTTTCCTTGTTTATTGCTGGTTTTGCGGTCATTTTTTTTTATTTATTTGGCATAAATGGAAATTTGAACGATTTTATTGAGACACTTTTTTTTCTCTCTCTCTCAGGTCAGCTTCTTTGTAGATTTGATGCGACATTCACATCATTCTGCAGTTTATATGCTTGTTTTTGGGTGCGCATGTGATTCGATTTATGTGACAATTATTTTTGTATGGTCGACGCTCTTTGAATACATGATTGAATTTGTTTGATTATTTTATCTGTTTTCTTTTTTCATCATCTTCCTGTCTTTCGCTTCTGCCATAAAAACATCAGAATACTTGATTGCATGCAGTTCGTTTATTTGATTGAAGATACCTTTGACGATGTCAAGAAACTTTCAAGGGTTTGTGACCGCGCGACTAAAGTAATCAATTCAAATGGCATTTTGTAAATTTATATTGATCAAGCAATATCTGTAACACTGTTTGTCAATCATAAAATATGCACAATATTACAGCGATACAGTAGGAAATAAAATCTTTTAAACAGAAACACAATTATTCAAAACATTGAGAATAATCACATTAACATAAAGGAAGAAACAGGGTTCGAGAGTGGAAAAGAGAGAGAAACAGAATGGAGACCGCAAACCAATACAAAAGAGAGAGAGAGAGAGAGAGAGAGAGAGAGAGAGAGAGAGAGAGAGAGAGAGAGAGAGAGAAAGAGTGCAAAAGTGAGAAAATGTATTCATATTTATTCGCAATATTAAGTGCTGATGTGATTCCGCATGTAAATTGAATTCCATCGACAATTCTCCGTCGCATACTCAAAACGAGACGACAAACAATAGCATTTCGTCTAAGACGCAAATTCAACTACATGCGCATGCCAGTTCGTATTCCAGTTTTTGTCGATTGCATATAAAATCATTCTATATTGCGTCTCCGTCGCTCAACAATTTTTTTTTTTCTTCGCTCCATTCATTGCTTCTATATAGCTCTTGACCGTATTTTATGTGTTTATTTTTGTTTTCCTTTCGTTTATTGGTGTTTTTTTCTTTATTCTGTTGAATTCTGTTTTCTCCCATTTACGCCATTCAAAATGACAAAATCAACGCTCGACTACAACAGAAAATTATTGTTTCTTCATATAAAAAATATCAAATAGAAATGATAAACAACGCGCCGTCATTCTGAATGACGTAACGCATGCTTGTTTGCCAATTCTCTGTAAAAATTGTAATGAAAAAAAAAAAAAAAAAATGCAAAAAAAAAGAAATTGATATTTCGAGATATATTGTTAAACACATTCCATATAAAACTGACGACATTGCTTGATTATCGTCACATTTTTATTGAAATGAAATGAACATGGATCACCTTCTGTTGTCCTCTACCATTTCATAATCCGCTAACCCGAAACGTTATTTTGTATTCCATTTCCGTTATAGGCCAAAATAATTTCCAATTATGTTTTTCGACGGTCAAATATATGCGAACATACACACACACACACAAACACAAAATTGCTCTTAGAGAAAAAATATATCAGGAAATCGACGCAACAACAAAACACATTTTTATTATAAATGAACTCGAAAAAAAAAACAACAACGAAGTTTTGTCCGCCCAAAAGTGAGACGAAAACGATATTTTCTCTCTGAGTACGACGACATAAAAAATAACACACAAAGTCGTCAAGAAGGTCACAATGTTAACGAATTGAAAATGTTAACGAATTAAATGATGTACACACATTCTCTCACTCTCTCCCTCCCTCTCTCTAATTCTCTCTCTCTCCCTCCCTCTCTCTCTCTTTCTCTCTCTCTCTCTCTCTACCAAGCATATATGCGAATCGTTGAAATGATCTCTTCCAAACCATTTGATGATTGACATGACATTTAAAGGAGATATTTCACGTATTGCGATTATTGAACCTGTCATAATCCCAAATATGGTTGTGACTTTGGATATTTATCTGCAGCCAGTCTTCACGTGAGTCACATGCAAAACAAAAAAAAAAAAAAATACCGAATACGCCAACCAAAAATTTCCGCAATCAATTGATCTGCGGTCGATTGGCGGCAAATTGAATGCTCCCAAAAACTATTTAAACGCTATGGCATTTCTTTTTTTTTTTTTGTTCGTTTCGATTGACCATTTTTGGTGAATCACATTTTTCATCATCGTTATACGTTTTCATTAGCATGTTTCATAGATTTGACAATACAAACCACAAAAATATTTGACAATTTTCAATGACAAATGGCATTATCAAGCGAATTGTTTGTTTTCATTTAATTTTACATCGTCTGGATGAAGAAAAAAAAAAATCTATAAATGTTTTCAATATCCGCTGAATGAAAACCTCAAATTTTTCAAACGAAAATGTTTTTGAGCAAAAAGTGTTTTCATGCCAAATGTTTTATTTTTTAAATAAAATTTATTATTTCCATCCATCGAATATATGCAAGCACATGACAAAAAAATATTTAACATTCTCCCGACATATGATTCCTGAAATCGTTGACTCAAGCGACGGTTTTTGTTTTTTTTTTTTTTTCATTATCGAAACCCAAACAATTTTTGGATTGGCTTTGCTCAAATCTTCAAAAATCAAACCGCAGACCCAAACTCATATAGCATTCAAATTGGTCGTTTCCTTTTGAAAATGTTTTCGAAATGAATATTTTGCTATATAACTCTCTCTCTCTTTCTCACTTTATCGCTGCAAAAAAAATTTTTTTCGGTACCTGCACATAAAAGACCACACACCATATTCGTACTCTGTTCTTATCTAGAAGCGAACACAATTAAAATCTTGTGCACTGCCAATCACTGACTGAGAATGACCAATTCAACAAATATTGAAAGCGACAAAAAAAAAATGTCGTGATGATTTCACAATGTCTATAACTGCAGGCAATTTTTTTGCCTTATTTTTTGTATCAAACAACTGTATGACCAGTTTGACGTTCGGCTCTTATCAGCACATTTTTATCGAACCGAATAAATTTTATTTACATTGAGTAAACAATGGCTAAATTGGCTCTATCAATCCGTGTAATTACGGTGATTTAATAATATTCACCACTTAACATATGGTACACAATAATCGAAGAAAAAAAATCATGTGATTTATACACAAATGCATACCAAAACAAAAAACAGCATGAAGTGAACGAATAAAAAAGAGAGAGAAAGAGAGAGAGAGAGAGAGAAATCGCATATATTTTAATAGCGATATTTCGATACATTTATTTATTGAATTGTATTTGAATTAATAGGAACAACAGCAACTCAACGGCAACAGCAATAAAAAAAAATATAAATACAGTATAATGTTTATATTTGTCACTGTCTCGTTCGACTGTGTGATTTCATTTTATTTTTAATTTGAATATTTCAAGGTTAACAGCAAATACAAATTGTTTGTCCGTGCAATCATGATATTATTTCGATGGAATTATGTGTGTTTCGTTTTCATTTCGTTTTCATTACACAAAATCCATGTAGGAAGTGTTCAGATTTATGACACAGCATAAACGGTACAACAATTTTAGAGTAATATTGTGACAGAAACAAACAAGAAATGGTGCTTACTAAATGATCACGTTTATAGTTTTTTCTTTTTTCTTTCATTCTTCCTTCAATTTCATTGTTATTTGATTCTTTGGAGTTACTAATTGAGATTGAAATGGAGTGATAGAGAGAGAAACAAAGAGAAAAAATAGAGCTCTGTTTCCAAATGAATTGTTTTTTTTTTTCTTGTCTTCTATGCTATGCATCTCGCACAGCGACCAGACTGATTTAAATATGAAACGAACAACAACAACAAAAAATGTTGTTGCTAACGAAATTCGCAATTTCAACACATCACAAATTGTCGCTCATTGCGTCGTAATTTGAACTAACCGATTTGTTTATTTTGACGTTTTTCTTTTTTTCCAAACGGATTTCGTTCAATTTGCATTCACAATGTTTCAATTTGTTAAATCTAGCGTAATTTATTTGGTTAAAATATGTTTTGATTTGTCCATATGCTGAACTTTGTACATTTATCAAGAGAGATAAAGAAAGAGAGTGTTGTGCGAAAAACAAAAAAAAAGAGAAAAAAATAGAAAAAGAGAGAGAGAGAGAGAGAGAGAGAGAGAGAGAGAGAGAGAGAGGGAGGGAGTGATCGTTCCAAGTCTGTGGTCCAAAAGTTGTAAAAATAATGTGCAATCATCAAAATGTTGTCGAAAATTAGGCAATTTTCATTGTGCCTATATTGAATCGCAGGAGGTGTTTGTATATGGTGTGAAATAGCCGCAACAAAGCCTCATCAAGGTGTAAACATTCGAATTGATAATTATGCAAAAATCATTGAGACAATCCAATATTGTTTGCGAAACCGAGCAAATGGAAAGACATTTGTATTGTCTTCATTAGTCGACATTTAATGGGACGTGATGATTGATTGATATCACGAATCATATATAAATACGCAGACATTCAGTTTTCCTGTTTTAACATTTGACATAAAGCTTTTTGCACTTAAACGAATCGCGACGCAAATCTTCATGAACTTTGCATTTCCAACTCAAATAATAAATTGCTAAAGTAAAGATAATTGAAGAGAGTGAAACGAGTCGCAATAAATTGAGTTCATAAATTGACATGTCATTTAAATAAATGACATTATGCTGTTTATGCATTTACGCACTAAAAATACGGCTACTTTTATTCGTAGTTCAGTTATGTTTTGCTTAATGAATGCATCAACACTGTGTCTGACAACAAACCAAAAAGAAAAAAAAAAAAACCAAAACGAAAACAAAAATTAACCAAAATGAAATGAAACGGTCACTTTGGCAAGTTTCATGGTTACTCGGCCCCACGTAACATTTTCACACTATCGAACTGTACAAGCAAAATTGGAATTAAAGCAAATTGCACACTCGTAGTGATATATACACATTATTTGTTTTGTGTATGGGTTGCCATCATGAAAACTTAGCTAACAAATAATTATATGAATAACTTTGAAATTGTAGACGACTAAAAACCGTCTCTTCCTGTTGCTGGAATATGATTTATTGTACTTGCAGAGAAAAAAGACAAACCTAAACTAAAAACCATGGCAACATTGCTCAGCACATTTCATGGGGGCATCTTCAATTACAATTGAAATTCAACTATTTGTTTTTTTTTATTTTGGAACTTTGAAAACCAAATACCATTCAACTAACCAACCGACCAAAAAGAAAAAAAAAAACACAACAAACACAACAACAGAAAATCAAACAACAACTACAAAACAAAATAAAACAAAAAATTAAATAAAACATTACGATGAATTTTATTGCATTATCCAATGCCACAAACTGGCAAGTCCGTTCCAGTCTAAATACTGCACAAACTTGAAACCATTTCGTACATGACTTATTCATGGCAAATAAAACTCCTTTTTAACTGAATAGCAATTGTCTTTATACAGCACATTTGCGCTTAATTGCACCACCCATTCAAGCTGCAACAAGGCATAGTGTTGGGTTTGTTTTTTCTTCTCCACAATACACACACTCAATTTCAATACTCACACACAAACAAATTGCTTATTTTTTTTTTCTTTAGAAATTTTGTACTTCATTTGCATTGCATCGCAAAATATAAACAATGATATTTATTACAAAAGTTTCGCTTCGCCATTTATTTTTAGCAAACAATTTAAAATGCATTAAGTTTACCTGTTATTTTGTCGCTTCGTAGGTGTTCCAACTGCAAAATTAAGTGTTTGATGATCATTGTGAAGTACAATCGATTAATATGAATGCAATTGAGGAATTTTGTTGAATACTTTCTTCGTCAATGTGATAGGATTCCAAGTACAAATGCTTTCATGCACGAAACCTTCGCCTGTGAAACTCGAGATTGTTTGCTATTTCTGTTTAAAATTCAGTTTTTTATTATTAAGTTCGAAAATCGGCTTTTAATTCAAACTTCAAAGTCAACTACGATTCAAGCAAATTCATTTTGATATTAAACTATTAAAATATTAGATCAAAATTCATTTCATGCATTCATACATTATTACAAACTTTGAAGAAAAAAAAATGCCTCTTTTTCATTTCATTTCTACTTGTTTTCAAAGATAAATAGAAAAACGCGTGGAATTAACAAAAAAAAAAGAGGAAAAAATGTGAAAAAAAAATGAAAAAAATGCAGATAACTGAAAATAAAAACTTCAAAACAATTTGTTCTTGATAATTTTGGTCCGTGTTTGATATGGTGGCCGTTGAATTGGCATGTGAGTTTGTATGCGCTTGTGCATTCGATTTAAATATATGTTTGTGTGTTGCGTATTCAGTGTATGTGCAACAATGTACGATTTTTATGTCAAGTTTGTTGGAAAAATAAACATAATAAGCAATTATTATCATTGAGCGTCGGTCGATTTTGGTGAGCATGCCGCATTCGCGCGCGTTTTTTCGCTTTTTTCTTCTTCTTCTTCTTCTTCTTCTTCTTCTTTTCTTCATTCTGTTTCGTTCAAGTTTCATATTTGGCTAAACCCATGTAGCGCCATAAATAAAAACGCGTTGAATGGGCATAATTTTGAAAACAGCAACGAAAAACGAAAAAAACAAAAAAAATAAAAAACAAAATATCGTATTGTAAGTGCTGAACATTGCAATTGAAATTTGAACAAGTCTGTCTGTAGTCATAGAGAGCGGCGGCTTGATTGTATTTGGCAGCTAAACAGCCACCAACTGATTACATAAGTTCCGTCGCGCGCATTTAATTCATTTTGCTCCTTCCCTTTGACTATTTTACATTTTTCTACACATTCGGTTGATTGTACCGTATACTACACACAACATGAAAACTGTGCACAATAACAACAACAAAAACACAAAACACAAAACACAAAACAGAGGCAGTAGCAGTAGTAATTGTCAATGCCTTACACACGATGAAGCAAAATAGCAGCAAATGGAAAAAAGCGGTTTTGTGTTAAAACAGATGAAAAATTGCAAATGAAAAGCAACAACAAAAAGTGACTCAAAGTTGGTGCATTTGGTTGGGCATGTGCCACTTTTATTGAATACATTCGGATTGAGCGCATATGCATGCGCTTGCTGGTAGCACGGTTGTTGTATTTATTCAATATTGTTTTTCTTTTTTTTTCCATCTTTTCGTTTGTCGCCAGCCGTTTTGTGAATGGATTTCCTTCACCTTAAAAACCATTTTACGATTTCAAATGTATGACTAACAAAAACACCGTTCACAAAACTACTTAGGCCGAACTGAATTAGAAAATTGGCACACGAAATGATTGCCTCAAATGAAATACAGCATGCACACTATGATTTGAATTTTTGTTTTTCTTGCAATTTTTTTTTTTTTTTAAATCTTCAAACTAAACATCAGAATTTTTTTTGAAATCAATCGATGCAATTTCTTTTTGTCAAATGGATTGACTCAATGAACTCCACTCTAATTTGATATTATGAATTATTTCTTTCGAGTCAACTTTGCATTCCAAATCGATCAAAAAAAAAAAAAATCGTGATGAAATTCGCATATGGCGCTTCAGTCGTGCATTTATTGAGTGATTGTTCGAGAAAAAAAAAATGATTTGCAGATCGAAAATGGGACTTTCGAAAAAAATGGGACGTTTTCCATTCACTTTTTCAATTTGTCATAAAATCAGCTCGAACTCTCATTAACAAACGAAGATACAGTAATTTTGCCTTGGTTTTCTGTGCATTTTTCTTATTACTATTGTTGTTGTTGTTGTTGTTGTTGTTTTTTTTTATAATTCTTAATATTGCATTCTATCTACGTTAACCTTCGTCGTAAAAATCACCTAAACACTTTGGTTGTTATTGTTCTTTGTATCGAAAAATAATATTTTGCATTGTTTCAATCGGTTCACGGCAACTTAAATAGCGGTGGTGGTGGTGGTGGTGTTGATGTCGATAGGCAAAATGCCGAGAAAGAGAACAACATTTAATTTGTCGACATAGAAACACACAAAACGTATAATCTTGACATACAATTCCAAAAGCGTTTTTTTGCCGCTTTTCAGACTACACGCAAAACAAATCTAAGGAAACTGCTTAATAAATTTAGTTTTTAAAAAAAAAAAAAAAAAACTCTATTGCGATTATAGCGAGTCATATGCATAGCGAAAAAAATTACGTGATTTTTCATTCCACTGACATAAAATGCCAAAAAATTCAAATAATTTTGTATCCATTAGCTAAGTGAGTCAAGCTCAAGAGATAATCACTAATGGCGTATGTACGTGTGTATATTTGATTATTTCAACTTATATTTTCTCAACTCTTTGGAACATTAATTGAATAAGAATTTATTCAATTGAATTTAATACACTGTTCGAAAAATAAGCACAAAACGTTAATGTTCAATTATTATTTGTACAAAATGACTATCAAACAAATCACACACAATTGATCAATGACAGATTATTTCAGAGCTCTATTTTCTCTGACTCTTTTGTCTTTTTCTCTCTTATAGTTACATAAAACTCAGTCTCTCTCTCTCGCTCTCTCTCTTTCTCGCTCTCTCGCTCTCTCGCTCTCTCGCTCTCTCTCTTTCTCGCTCTCTCGCTCTCTCTCCCTCTCTCGCTCTCTCTTTCTCTCTCTCGCTCTCTCTCTCTCTCGCTCTTAATCATTCAGCCTAAATTCAATTGTGAATAAGTTCAATAACATTATCGTTACGCTAAATTAGCTGATTGAATGAGTGAATGAAGGAAAATTTCTGGTTACACAAATGCAACTCAATATTTGAGAAAAATAAAAATGGTTTTGTGTATTTTAAAATTGTCATGATCATAAGGTTAATTGATGACATCCTTCATTTGAATTTAAATGTTCATGTTACACAAACCCATACACTTACACACATCCACACACATCCACACAGATACAAACTTACATTTCATTGAAAATGTTATTTTATATGCATCCTTATGCAAATCGCTTAGTATTGATCATCAAATGTGAATAAAAAATGAACACTTTGAGATGAGACAATGGGGATTGTAAAATATCCCTTGCTGTTAATTAAGATACTGTCTAAATGAATGAAAATGGTTTGGCATTGCATTGGCCATTCGCAAGTATTCTATTTCATTGGTATTTATAGTATAATGCAGACGGAATGAGATATACAAAAATATCAACATAAAATATGCATTATCATTTTGCATGCAATAATAATGTCTCCAACCCACAAACACTATTTATGCATATATAGTTTCGGTGAAATTTTCCCATTAATAAGTTGTGGCAATGGCCGTTGTATGACAATATACCAACAAAGCAGACATAAATGCATTAAACGATATTGTGGAGGTTTAATATGAGAGATTACATAAAATTCCGAAAATAAATGCAGCATAATTTTCATTCGTTCGCATATGGATATTTAGACAATTGCCAGAATGTCACTGGCAATGTTTTTTTTTTTCTTCATTTCATAAATAAATTGTGGTGCGTACATGAACACTCTTAAATGCGATTGTCATGTACATGTCAAGACACATACGATGAATAAGATTTTGCCAATGTAGATATTTAAAGGGTTAAACTCATTGTCTTCATTCGAGATTTGACACTTATTTTTTCTTTTACTAAAACAAATGATTCAATCGGCATTTACAAAATGTCAAACATCTATCACATTAATGCAAAATTATTCAATTCAAATGCTTACGCATATAATGTCTAGCCAACATATTCATATTATCCATCGCATTTTTCGTTTAATTTTCGGCCCAATTTTTTCTTCTTCCATTTTGACTCTTTTATTTATTATTCTCATGCTTAATTTTCTTGGCACAAGCATAATCGACATCAAGAAAATGAAAAATGATTTGTATGGCATAATATGTACTTTTTCCCTTCAACCTAATTGGGTTTGGTCTGCGAATTCATTTCATCAAACAAGCAATTTATATCCTTTTGCATTACACTGTTATTATATAGCAGTCATGGCAAAAGTTAATTTGTCTCGAGAACAAAAAAAAGCGGGAGAGAGAGAGAGAGCGAAAGAAAGAAAGAAAGAAAGAAAAAAGAAGAACGTATTTTGGCCGCCACTCAAGTAATCGTTCAACCGAAAGAAATGGCTGAAATGAAACGAAAAAAAAAAAATTATAATAACAACACAGACTGAGTGAGAGTTAGGAGAGAGAGAGAAAATGTGAGATTAAGGGCAAGTTAGACAGAGGAGAGGAGAGAAAGGGAATGAGCGACAGGAGAGAAGAAAGAGAGTGAGCGAGACAAAGTGTGAGAATAAAAGCTTGGTTGGATATAAAATTCCGAAATAAAAGCAATGACGCAAAATGTTAACAAACCCATAAGCGTCAAATACAATAAAAAAAAATTGCAAGCCAGCGCTCACATCAGACGACGACAGAAACGACTACAACGATGTCGACGTCGACGACATCTAATCAATATATCGATTGAGTTTTTTCCCACTCGTGTTCTGTGCACGAAAATTGCTTTCAAGCGATATTATTTGAGCGCGCGCGCGCATACGCTCGTTCGTTCGCTTGTTTGCTCATTCGCTTTTCCTCTTGCGCCGTTTGTGATTATAAATTTTCTATATATTTTGCTTCCATTGCCCGTGGAGCAGTAGTTGTCGTATCAAAATTACAGCAAGAACGGGACAGATGACATTTTAAACCCATACACATACACAAACAATTGAATCGAACCAAAATTGCTATAACAATTTTATGTTGAATTTCGTTAACATAAAGTGTATAGTTGAAATGATGACGGGTTTTCACTGCTGCATTTGTCAAATACAAATGTAAACGCAAAACCAATAACCCCATACACACAGAGAGAGACACACACACAGAGAGACAGAGAGAGAGAGAGAGAGAGAGAGAGAGAGAGAGAGAGAGAGAGAGAGAGAGAGAGAGAGAAACACTTTTGTTTAAATGGTTTACGGTTAAAACGGTTGCCAGCACTTCACATCACCGAAATTAAAATTCCCTTTTGGATTTATCGAAATTCAGGTTTTGGACTTGGCATTTTCCCGTCCATTTTTGTCCATTGGCATAGAAATAAATTGTATGTTTGTAATAAGATATAAAACATACAGCAATGGTTGAATGCATCAGTTTGAAAATATCGTGTCAGTATCGTGCTGCTGCTCCCTTCATACAGTCATATAACGACACAAAATGAACGAAGAGGATTGCGATGTAAAAAGAATGAAAAAAAAAACAACTCGAATTTGAAGCAACCCCAAATTGGCAGTTGCGTGGATTTGTGATGCTGCGTCTATGTACTATGACATGGATCATTGTATTTATATATTCACGTATTCCATCTTTATGTATTATCGTTCATCGTGAATGTTATCTTTCTCCAGCTCTTCATGTTTATATATATATTTCAAGCCCAGCAGGAGCACACAAAATGGTTGTGAACGAAGACCAATTTACGTACCCAACATTTTCTCCGCAAATAAGAATATTTTGGGTGTTGGACCAATAGATTGACGCGTCTTGCATCTTTTAACATCGAAACGCTTGTTTCTAAGCACGAACATTTTCGATGTGACGACTTAGACTGCAGTGAGTTTGTGTTTTTTCATTTGCACAGCAAACACATTTCGAAATGTCTACGAGTTTCAACTGATGAATGTTTGTGGATTATCTTCAAAGTCTGCTGATGCTATCATAATAGACAGCAAAGAGCGAGAGATCAAGAGTGAGAGAGAGAGAGAGAGAAAGACAGCAAGAGAGAAATCGTGATAGAATGAGAAGCGTAGAAACCCAATTTTCGTATTCTCTCACCAATGCTACGCTGACACAAAGTACTCTTATGATAAATCTTATCGGTTGTTCAGCCAGTTTTTGTACGCTATGCATCGTTGTCAAAGATAACGTAACATTTTCCCAAATGGCAATGAAAACATCATCCATTTTAATGCCAACCAACCAACCGACCGACCGACCGACAAACTAAAATATAAAATAAGAACCCACCACTTGGAAAACTTGAGACGTGGTGAAACAGACTAAAACAAATGATGAAAGAAAGAAAAGAAGAAAAAAAAACCATTCAAGAAAAAGAACCTTCTGCTCAATTTAACATTTTCATTCGGATTTTGATTTACATAATTTATCGATAAAATAAATAAAAACAAAACAAAAAAAAAAGCAAAGCACTCTTGCTACAGATCTTTTCGCATTTACAACTCTCCTGTGGACCGGTGTATCGTATTTTTGATACTTTGTCGACCGGTCTTGTTGCAGTCAGTTTTAAGATTCAATCTTACATGGAATCGTCATCTTGTTAAATTTGGTCTCGCATGATTTTGGTCGATAAATGCCCTGACTGTGGATGTGACCCGCATTTAATGGCCGTACAGATATACGTAAATGCAAATGGGGGAAAAGAAAAAAAAATGCAATGAATTGACAGATTTATTCTCCGATTGAAAACCTTGAAAACCACAAGTTATTGCATGACAGCATTTGCACGTATTCGAAATGTTTCTGAATTATTCAAGATGAAATAGTAAAAAATTGTTCATTGAATTGCTGGTCATATAATGATGTATTTTTAAGAATCATTTGATTTCCATAATTCCGTTCAGATGTTTTGAAATGGTATATTACATCAAACTGGTAATAATTCATTTTAAAGATGAGAGGAAAAAAAAAACAACAAAAGAGATTTAAACTGGCCATTTTGACCTATGGAAATATGTTATTTAAACAACAAATAATTTCCAACACCTAAACAAATATAGCCAAAGGTCAAAAACCAGAATTACCAGAAATATATAACGAAAGAAACGGTTCGGGTTTTCCCACATGAAAACAACAGAAAAATAAAAACCAGCCAAGAATGGTCAATTCAAAAAAAAAAAAAAAAAAACATTTCAAATATCAACGGTTCATGCAAATTGAATGAAGATACACACAGAAAGAAAGAGAGGGGGAAAAAATCACGTCAATTTTTGTCTGGTTTAGTTTTTTATTTTTTAATTATTGCCATTTGTCGGCAGAATTAAGAATTTAACATATGTATTGATCTAATAAAAAGTTGAAATCACACCGGAATCAACGTCATACAATCAAACAAAACATTTCAAAATCGATGTATGAACAAATAAAATCAAGAGAGACAGAGGAGAGAGAGAGAGAGAGAGAGAAAAAATTGCAATGCAATTCATAAATGAAACCAAACTAAATAATGTATACGGCGACGTTGCATTCTAAGTTTAAATTGAATTAAACAAAAGAATTGAGCTAGATTGGGATAGATCGAGTGAATGAAAGCGACAGAATTATTGACGAAAAATAAAAAGAAAAAAGAACCAACGGCATAGAGAATATGTTTGGCATGGCGTGGCTGTGTATCGCGCATATGTACTGTGCACGTACATGAGCAGTTGTGAATCGTGCCGGCAAAATGCGTATCAATTTGGATATAGCAACCAATATAAAATATGTCGGGATGATGTGTGTATATATATATCGCGCGTATGTCAATATAATTCAGTGTTTTCAGTTCAATGTACTCTAAGTCTAGTGGCGAGCGTGCAATAGTAAAATGCGCACAAATACACATTCAATTCAATCCGCATGCAATACAATAACTTAATGTCTCTCGCTCTCCCTCTCCCCTCTCTCTCTTTCACTCGCCTCTCTCTCTCTCCCTCTCTCTTTTTCATTCTTCGGCTGTGCGTGTATGCCACTCGGGACTGTGCATTTCTATAACGATGAAATGTAACACATGATAACATTTTCCAGCCAAACTTCGTACAACGACTGCATTCGATTAAAATTGATGCGCACACGACCAAATAATTTCGAGGGGAAAACTATATATACGCCGTTTAAGATATGCTTAATGCAATTTGTTGGTAGAATCATTTTTGGTTTTTTTCCTTTCATTTCTGTTTGATTCGTTACATGACAATAGAACCGAAATGAATGTAACAGCAACAGAATCAACAATGAAAACAAAACATTTTGAGCGGATGATGAGAATTATGTATGTGTTGTTGTTTTTTTTTTGTCTTTGGCGGCCTGCATTCATATTTACGTCGAATTCATTCATTCAATGCAATATATTTCGATTGCATTACGAATGTATAGAGAGAATAAAAAAATCGGGAATAAAAGTATTAATGATGAATGAAAAACAGACTTTTTTTTTTGTGGTGATGATGATAAACAAAGAGAATGCCTCATCTTTCACATCAAAATTGCATCGTTTTGTCATACAATATTTTTTATAATTCACGCACCCAAAATAGCTCTTAAACGAGCAAGTTGTTGAAAGAAAAAACTATTGAAAGGATAAACTCTATTGGAAGAGCAAGCTCTTTAAAGAAAAATACACAAAAATTAACTGAATTCTTAAAAAGTCGATTCATGAATATTAAACTTTGGAAAATGCAAATGATTTAATATTAAATTGTCAAAAAAATAAAATGAAATTCTTAAACATTTTAGCTGTGTTTTAACTTTTGTTATTTCGAAACAGTAATTCTCAAAACTTTGTTCTTAAAACTTCATTCTTGAACACATTTGAATTAAACATTTCATTCTCGAGCAAATTAAATGGAAAATTTATTCAGCTCGCAGTGTATGTTGAATGCAATCTGAATTGAAAAGTAGAAAATATCGTTTGAAGAATGCATTTGTTTTTTTATTTTTATGTCATTTGAAAAGAAACATTTGGTCTTTGCCATTATTCTGTGCATATGTGCATGTGTCTGTATAAATAAATAGGTTAACTGCATCATTTCGTGTGCGAGTTTGTTTGGTCGAGAAATGCACATAGCTAAGTCGAGACCAAATGTGAGCTTATTTGAATGTGTGCTTCTGTTGTTGTACTTCTGTTGTTCATAAACACGCAATGAACCGTGCGTTTCATAAGCGCGCAAAGTAATTTTTTTATTTTGCATTTTAAGGCAATTTTCGTCCTGTGTCTCATTCTCTCCAGAGAATCATATTTCACCATTGCCCCGTTCAATGTTTCGTACATAAAACAATTTTTTTTTGCTCTCTTCTTTCGCTCGTTTTGTTTTGTATAACATTGATTTTCACACATGACTCTCTTTAGCTTTCCATTAATAACAGTCTCAATCCGGTGTTGAATCCGTTTCTGTTGTTGTTGTTGTTCTTATGTAATTTTAGCCATTTCATGCGACAGCTGCTTTCCTTTTTTGGACCAGCGTTTACTCTTTTTTTTTTTCTTCTTCACTCTTCACTCTTCTCTCTTTTTTTCCTTTTCAACATGTTTTTATTTTATGAACGTTTCGTTCTGTTTGTTGTTTAAAATGCAACAGAACAAAAAAATAAAATGTATGTGCGCGCTTCCAATTTCATGATTTATACCGAATCAGGCTTAAATCAGGGGGTAACTTTAAAATGGTGAAAATATGTTTTAAAAATTAATTAGGTGAGACTTGTGAACTCATGCAAACGGAACGACAAAATGAATGAAATGAAAACTTGTTTTCAAAGCCAATAATCTGCCATAACATAACAAATGTCTTTTTTTCTATTGAATTTTGTTTCGCTCTTTTCGAATGTTCGCGCATGCTATGAAAATAAATCATTAAATGAATGATGAAGTAGAAACAATTTACATTTAGCACATATTCTTAAGTAATTTTGTAATGTATTGTTTTAACATTTTTTCTCTTTCATTTTTTCCTTTCGCTCTCTCACTCTCTATAGATACAAAACAAGTCGTGGACCAGTGCTGCGATCAAGTGAACGTCGCCGAGCACACACAGCATTATCAACATCGCCTGTATTGTCACCACGCGTTGTTTTACCACGTTTGGAATCGACACGTGATTTTGATCGTTTACGTTTATCATATAAAGTAACAATACTTGATCGAAGACAAACGCGCAGCAGTCGTGGCATGAGCATGGGACAAAAAATTTCAGGAAGTGTTAAATCAGTGAGTCGTGAATCACCGACACCATTTAAACCAATCATTCCACGTGAATTGGCCGCCGATTTTGAACGGCCAGCACGTTTAGATATTTTACTTGATATGCCACCAGCCGCCCGAGATACACAAATAAAACACTCATGGAATGCAGAAGATCGATCTCTAAATATATTTGTGAAAGAAGAGGATAAGCTAACATTTCATCGGCATCCAGTTGCACAAAGTACAGATTGTATACGTGGTAAAGTTGGTTTTACAAAAGGTTTACATGTATGGGAAGTACAATGGTCAACACGACAACGTGGAACACATGCGGTTGTTGGTGTTGCAACAGCCGAAGCACCATTACATTCAGTAGGTTATCAAAGCCTGGTCGGTTCAAATGATCAAAGTTGGGGATGGGATTTGGGAAGAAATAAATTATATCATGATGCAAAAAATTGTAATGGCATTACATATCCAGCAATTTTAAAATCAGACGAAGCATTTTTAGTGCCAGATAAATTTTTGGTTGCGCTTGATATGGATGAAGGAACGCTTAGCTATATTGTTGATGGCCAGTATTTAGGCGTCGC
The DNA here is from genome assembly GCA_029041755.1 of Resseliella maxima. Classification (NCBI taxonomy): domain Eukaryota; kingdom Metazoa; phylum Arthropoda; class Insecta; order Diptera; family Cecidomyiidae; genus Resseliella; species Resseliella maxima. The sequence goes on from JAQOWM010000537.1 coordinate 329,076, forward strand.
ATTTCGTGGATTAAAAGGCAAAAAATTATATCCAATTATATCAGCTGTTTGGGGCCATTGTGAAATTACAATGCGATATATCGGTGGACTAGATCGTAAGTACAGTTTTTTTCCCAAAAAAAAGAAAAAGAAAAAGAAAACACTTTTCATTTATTTTTATCATTCAATTGGATATCAATCAAATTATAGTAAGAAATTTAACACATTCGTCGAAATTATAATTTTTGAATTAATCATTATTTATTGACTATGAATCATTAAGCGGATGTGCGGCAACCTTTTTTTTTGTTATTCAAAAACAACAGTGTTTTTTTCATTCGATAACAATACAGACAATTTCGATAACAATGAAAAAAAAAAAAAAACGAAAACAAACCTACACAAATTGACATTGACGACGCAAAACATTTGTTATTTGTTTTTGTGCGATTGGTCACCCCTAATGCACCTCAGTTCGGTCGTGACATTTTTCATATTAACATCTCATATATTTTGTCTCATAAAACACTCGATTTCAACAAATTCTCTTATCTTTGTCATTTCGTCGATCAGCTGAATTAATAAAATAAATTAGCACCAATACAATCAATATTCACGATTCAATATTTTATTGAGTTAATTATCATGTGGTAAAGATTCAGACAACTTGTAGCATTCAGTAATTTGATTTCATTTCTACGATTAACATGAAGTATGCATGCATATAGAGAGCCACAGACTAATTGAAGCCATAGAAAAATGCTTAGCACAAACGAAACGAAACGAAACGTAAAAAAAAAGTGATGATGATGAAGAAAAAAAGCAACTTCAACTAGAAACGATAGGAAACGGGACAAGTTTATTACGAACAATTCAATTCCCATCGAAATCAAATGTTATTTGAATAATTTTGCTGTAAATTGTAATGCAAACTGAATGATCACTGTTTTATTCATTCATGACATTTCGTAATAATAAAAGAAAAACAAGAATTAAACGAGAATGACGAAAAAAAAAAACAAACAAACAAACACATAGAGAGAGAATAAGGAAAACGTGGATACAAGTCACTGTGCGGTAGACACAGTGAGACAAAACAATTGAAATATATATAAATGACATCAGTCGGTCATTATTATTGTTATTAGCAATGAATTTACTATGCAAATCGCGATTTGCACAAAAAAAAACTTGAGAGAAAAAAAAAACAAGAACGAAACATGACAGTAAAGCAAGCAAGCAAAGATAGAAACATGAACGGGCTACAAATAATATTGCAAAGTGTAAATTAATAGAAAAAACATTCGAGCAATTGAATTTTGTAAAATTCTCGTGCACAGGGTAATGCGATCTGTGTGCAATTCATTCGGTTATGCCATAAATAGATATGTTTGCTGTAAATGACAACGACAGAAGGGAAAATAAAGCGATCGCGATCTGATCTAACATCTTAGACATGAATCGCACAACATTGTGTGTCATTTTATCGATGTTTGACGCTTCGCCAAGTGAATTTAGATCGCAAGCTAAACGGTAAACATTGAGATTATGCCGTGAGCAATTACAAATCGCATATGAAACAAAAAATGTCATACATTGTAATGAATGTATTTTTTGTCTCTGAATCTGTCGCTATATCTCTTGCTCTGTATGTATACTTCTGTCTTTCTTTATCTCTAGCTCTTTCTCTCTGATTTTTTCTCTTAGACTCGCTCTCTCTCTCTCTCCCTCTTTCTCTCTATCTCTTTCTCTCTATGTCTCTCTCTTACACACCCGATCCAAGCAAAACACCACATATCTGTCCAAGGTTAACTAAATCACAATCATTACCATACCGAGTGCCAAGCGAAACCAACTTACAACTGTACTGGACTCAATTTGCACGTTTCAATTTTGTTGTTTTTTTTATTTTTTTTTTATTTCGTTGCACAAAACTTCGGCACATTGCACACTTCTTTTGAGCTTCTGAATAACTTCACAGCGATCTGTAGCAATCACATAATATGGATAAATTGATACAACTTACAACTGTGAGAATACCGATTGAAACAAGGCTGGTTTGACCATAACTTCAACACTTTTATCTTAATTTGAACGGAAAAAAAAAAATTCGGAAAGATAGAGAGAGCGCGAAACAAATAAATATTTATACATTTATTGCTTGCGGTTACTTTATTCCGTTTACAATTTTAAAATATTGCGAGGTATTTTTAAAATTAAAATAATTTCAAAAGCCTAAATTGACTGCGTACTTTGTCCGCAAGGTTTTTTGTGTTTTTTTTTTCTCCGTGCAATTTCCAAATTAAATGGAAATTATTGAATGAAATTTTGTCAATTTCATATTTGAAAAAAAAAAAAAAAAAAAAAAAAAATATTGTGTTGCCAAATTCATATTCAAATTGAGCTAACATAGAGCAAAGTGAGAGAGAGGAAAGAGAAAAAACGCTATAAATATTACTGTCAAATAATAGCAAATTGACAATTTAATAAGGTAATATTGGCGACAAGTACGGAAGAAAGACAAATCACATCGACCAAGCCACTGGCGATATTAATCTTACCAAATTGGTCATTGTTATTTATTAGTTAGAGACTGTGTGTGATTTGTTTATTTTTTTTTTATTTTTTCATTTGAGACACCTTTTGTCGGTGAAGGCCTTGAAAATATGCTCGAATCAAATTGACACATAAAAAGATAATTAGCTGAACACTTTGTTGAAATGCAATTCAATCGTAAATAACAATATGAATATAAAAACAAAACATTCATTTTATGTTCATTTAGCAAGTGCCGTGTCAATCAATTGATTTAGGTGTAATACGAGTTTGTATTTTTTGTTCTGTTCTTCTAACAGCTTGAAATACACATAGCACAAGCAACTTGAAATCGTGCAGTAATAGATAAATGAATGAAATAAGAGAATTAAATGAATCGAGCATATAATGAATCGGGCAATCAAACAATCGAACAAGAAGTGAGTTGTGGAATAAATAAATTGAAAAACAAATGAATTTCGAACGAATAATTAATGAATCGAGCTGCTGTTAAAAGATCTAATTTTAAAGCTCAACACAGAATTTGAACAAGTTATTTCCTTGTAAATGCACTTGACGGAAAAATAATATTTTCGAATTTTCGAATATTTTTGTAGATGGGATTTTTAATATTCTGGATTCTTCAAAAATATTTGATAATCTTCTATTCCAATAAATAGCCGAAAAAGGAAGTCAATGAACTTCATAAACTTCTTCACACCAAGTTCGTATATTTGTATTGAAGAGAACTATTGGCAGTCGTTCGTTAAATTAAATAGTCATTTACATTTTGACTATCTCAAACTTTATCGAAATGATATACTTAAAGGTACTTTCTTCACGAATAAATAAACAAACAAAAAAACACAAAATTTTTTTTCCGAAATATTGTTTGAACTTTGTTAATTAAATTTGGTGATTGTTTTTTCATTATTTGTACGAATGAAATAAGTCGATTGAGAAAACTAGTAGCGCAAATCGCCCCATGGTCATTTTTATCGTTGCGATTTGGTAATATTTTATATTCGCGTCATGATATAATTGAAAAATTTTATTACTGATTCCATTGAAAAGGGTGAAAATAATGTGTAATTACATTGGTTTATTGTTTTTTTTTTTCTCTTTTTTTTCTTTGGTTGTTGATGTTGTATTCGTTTCGATTTCAATCTCAGCTGAGATTAGCATGTTCATGCGCCGATTGATGCAATATTTCTTTTTGTCTTTCGTATGTTTGTAAATGTATTTAAACAATGAGAAATAAAACAATGAGACCGATACAATTGAAATGTCGAGGAACGGTATGATCTTTTGGGTTGCGATCGATTTCACATAGACCTAATTGATATAATGTTTTCATAATAAATGAGATTCAATGCGCTTGATTTTTCTTCCATTTTTTCCCCCTCCTTGTTCTTCTTGTGTGTGTGTGTGTTTTTTTTCCGCTTTTGTTGATCGCATTGTATGAATAATAAAATTTTTCAATTCGGCCGCTTCAAGATCAAATACACAATCTGTTGTTCATGCATACTGAACCAAATATTTTACCGAACGACGACATCACAATACATAAAAGCAGCCAACATATACATTACGGTTAGTTGTTTTGGATTATTATTAAATTATCTTAATTGCAAATTAATAATGGTAAAAAGAAAAAAAAAAATATTTCAAATTGTTTTCATGTGGCACAAACAGTCAGTGAAAATGAATTGCACGATTTCAATAGACCATATTAGTTTTTTCAATGCAAATAATAGTAAAGTGAATAACAATGTTTGATCGATTGATTTGTTGGTATTCATTTGTTTCTATGTGATTTTCTGCATAGTTCACGTTTCAATCGGTGGTTAAATGTGATCGAGATAATTCTTGAAGTTGATGTGTTGTTATTTTTTTTTTGTTTCTGTGTCGATCGATTGCAAGTTTTTCAAGTTAGCTAAAGAAATGATTAATCATTGTATATTTTTTTTTGCATCAAAATACGCTTGAAAAAAAATTTCCAATAATTTAAACAATGTGTTTTTGCTTCATTTTTTTTTCCGTTCAATTCGACGGATAAATATTTTTTTTTTTTTACTTCGATGATTAGGTATGTTTGTGGCCCGTTTTTGTTTTTTTCTTCATCTTCTCATTTTCAACAAAGTTCAAGGTGATTCTTTTGAAAAGAATGTATCTATTTCGTCAATATGTTTTGTATATCGAATTACGTAAACCGACTGACAGATGTCAAAAGAACCGCTTGTACAAATAACTGCCATTGGTAAAAACAAACTTGTTCTTATTACGCCACTCAAATGAAGAAGAATAAAAAAAAAAACATCGTTAAATGTGTTTAAATTGAAAATTTTAATTTTGATTGAATTACAACGAATAATAAACAAACATTCATAAATTTTGCTCATTTTTATATGGGCACATTTTGATTTATCTAAGAAATTTTATTTAATCATATTGATTTTTTTCTTATTTTCAGCTGAACCGTTCCCATTGATGGATCTCTGTAGACGAGTTATTCGGCAAAAAATTGGCCGCGAACGATTAGAAACATGCGTGCATCAATTGCAATTGCCCGAATCAATGAAAACGTATTTATTGTATTGGGATCGTAGATAATAACAACGCTGACGCCATTATATTCTCTTTTTTTTAAAAAAAAAAAAACAAACAAAAAGAAAAAAGTGAATTTCTTCTTTTTTTTTTTTAATTCGACCGATTTAAACAAATAACATGAATTAATCCAAACCAACTGACCATATTGCAATGTCCATGTCGTCATTAAAGAAGCAGCATTCAACAAAAATCAAATCTATGCATCATCCAAAACTGTGGCTGTAACAACATCTATTACCGAACAATATGAATGTTTTTTTTTTTTAAGGGAAGCTAAGCTGTATTTTTTTACATTTAAGCAACGAAATGTCTTTGTCGATATAAAACACATTTCTTTTTTTTTTTTAAACAAAAGAAAAATATTATAATAACATCAACAAAAAAAAAGAAAAGAATGAAAAGAAATCACAATTTACGCGAAAGTTCAATGTATGGGCTTTTTAAAATATACAATTTCATATACACATAACATTCATGAATAAAATGAAAACAAAAAAACAAGCGAAAAATGAACATTCAAACCCAATTGACTTTCAAATTTACTTAAAGACATAAACACAAAAGAACAATCGATTCTTATAAGCTCCGAATCGTAGAATGATTTCTCAATCTTCTTCGATTTTTTTGTCTCTCTCAGTTTTTTCGGAGGAAATTCAATTTCGACATATTCATCCAGAATGAAAACAAAACAAACAAATTCAATGAAAATAATATCAAGAAGAGAAAAGAATGAAGCAAAAAAAAAAAAGAAAAAAATTTGAGAGAAAAAAAGATACGGTTTATTCCCTTAGCGTTCCCTTTGAAGGTCTCAATGGGCTTATTGTGATAAATGAAAATTGCTCTTTTTAGCAGTCCATTTGAAAAAAAAAAAAAAAAAAAAAAACAGTGAATTCTCATTTTAAAAGAGATACGATGATCTAGAACATAATGATATTGTCTGCATTCTAATCGGCGGGACATTCCTCACGTCCATAATAAAAATAAAAGTTGAGTAAAGTCGACAAGAATATAAACAAAAAAAAAAAACGATAGAAAATGAAAAGAAATGGAATAAAAAGAAACAATTTTTATCTGAGGGGTCACGAATGAATTGCGGCCAGATTTATGAATATAAATTACGATAATAAATGCTAAAAAAAAAACAATGATTAAACATACATACAATACATAATTAGTTTAGGCACTTGCAGAACAGCGTAAGAAAAGTCTCATATTTCACAAAATATTTACTAGACTTATTAATTATTGAAATTTGCATATAATAATGAAACGAAAGATTTGGATAAATAAAGATAGATTTTCAAAAGTTTCAACAGTTTAAATTCAATAAATTGAAAAAGAACGAAATGAAGAGAAAAAAAAGGGAAAGAAAATTATAACGTGAAGGAGAAAGAAGAAGTGGGTGTAGTAGAAGTATGAATGAAGAAAGAAATTGCTAAGTAAAATCTAAGTGTAAATATGAAAAAAATGAGTAAAAAAAAATGAATTGATCCTTCATTGTCACATCATCAACGTTGATGATGCGCTCATGATTTTAAAATAAGGTTAAAGTAATTAATGAAAAAAAAAACAACATCATGCATTGACAAGCCCATTTAAAGGAAACAAAAACATATTAGGATATTATGTTAAGTCATAGCCAAGCATAACATAGCTATCAACAATAAAAAAAAAACCCACACACACACACAAAATAAATCACGATTTACAAATAAAATGGTTTACTGTTTTCCTCTTCGTAATTTGAACTAAAAATATTTAACGAAAAATAAAAAACAAACCATAAGAATTGCTCGTTTTTTAAATATATTGAGCCAACAAAATGAAGAAAATATTGAGAAAAAAAAAATTATTAAAAAAAAATAACTATGAACATTAGATTATAAGTAAGTAGAAGTTTACTGAGAGATATCAACATAAGTGAATGAAATGAATTACGACGAAATATTGATAAAAAAAAAAATATTAAATAATATTGATAGCAAAACAAGAAGAAATACGGAGAAAAAAAAAATGCAACAACAAATGAAAAACAAGACTAATATGCTTACTATTGTATTTTAATGTTTCATTTTTACAACAACAACAACAAAATACTTACGTTTAAACTGATATAGGAAGTGAAGCAACAAAAAAAAAACATGAAATCACGAATCACGGAACGAATGTTAAACAAAATAGAGAAAGAAAAAAAAAAATATGCAAAAATACTAATGAGCAGATCAGAGAAGTGTGCTCACGCAAAATTGAAGACCGATAGGCTAATTTAAATAAGTTTCATTTTGCCTCTCACAATTAATGCACAAAAATGCGTAGCAATGAAATTTCAAAGAGATTCGAGTGCGACAATGACGGAAAGATGGCCGAACAAGCATTCCCTTTCCCATATTCTAAGTGATTGGTCGATTCCATGTGCAAATACAAGAAAAAACATTTTTTTTTTTTTTTTTTTTTTGTAGAAATTTTAACGAATTGTTTTTTTTTAAAATGACTTTTCATTTGTATAAATATTAAAATGAATTCAGCGTATCGAAACGAATACACAAAACACATTCATACTAAATCAACAATCACGAACAGGATGCGTCGTAATTTCAAAATTGTATTGTATGATGTATGTGTCAGATGCAGTCGAATGTTTTATCTCGAAATTTCGTTATTTCTCTCTCTCTGTGTGTGTCTCTTTTGTATGAATGATTGTGTTTGCGTATGTGCACAAGTGAATTCTTTGGTTATAAAAGGCAAATCACAAATGCATACGCATCATTCTCATTCGTCGAAATAATTTCGGTTTGATTCATGTGTATCTTAACTAAAGAAGAAGTAAGAAGAAAGTAAAAAAAAAAAAGAATATTTAAAAAGTGATGGTGGTTTTTCGTGTAGTTTGTAATATTCCAGCATTATTAAATGTAATTAAATTAGGATGACAAAAAAACAACAACCGATTTTGTTGAGCATTTTACCTTTCTATCTCTACAAAATCAGCGATAAATGCCAAACAAGAATTTTTTCAAACAAATGAGCAATAGGAATTTTTTTTTTTGTTTTTTTTTTAAATTCATTTTCTCCAATTCTTAAAATAATTTTTGTAAATTAAAATCAATTTTTGATTTTAATACGATTTATGAATTGACGATCAAACAATGCAATATCCTCAGACAAAACATATAGACACAAACACATACATTTCTCTAATTTTAATGGTTTTTGTACATACAATCACATACCTTTTTTTGTCAAAAAGTGGAATAATAAATGTCTTTAATTGAATACATACAAGAAAAACAACAATCTAGAACTTTTGAATGATATTATTTTTTATTTTTTTTTTCTCTCTTTTTCATTGTTGCTCTCAAATTCGATTTTACAAAGAAAGGAAAAAAAAACTGACGGTTTTTTTCTTTGTTTTAATATTGAGCCATTTGATTTAGTTTATCACAATTGGAATTAAAAATGTCCAACAAAAAGCTTTAGTTCGATTGATTTAATTTGATACTTTGCGTTGATTTCAATATTCAAGCAAATTTTTTTTTTTTTTTTTTAATTTTTCAAATTGGAAAAATTCAAATTAGACAAATTAATTTAATGAGAGAAAACACAGAGAAAATGTATGGACAAATTTATTATTTCATTTTCATCATAAATTAAGTTTACAATTTAGCATAGACACTTAGAAAGAAAACGACATTTATTTTACTACGTAGATTTGCAAAAAAAAAAAAATTAAAAAAAAAAAAAAAAATTAAAAACAACAAACAACAACATATTTACATTTAAGATTCGAATAGTGTTAATTCCACACCCCATTTTTTTCTTTTTATGAAAGAAAAGAAATAAATTTTATTAATACTAAATAAATCAAGCGGCATTTTTATTCACAATTTTCTTTTTTTTCAATACTTTAAATCGATTTGCAATTATTTTAGGTTTTTATTGAAATTTGATCAATGATTATTATGTTACTGATACAAAAATGTGAGTATTTATTTGAAAGAATTTTTTCTAATTAATTTACTACTAAATCAAAATCGAATAAATAAATTGATTTTCAGTACTGTACTGTTCTTTAAAAAATTATGAAATTCTTTTTCATTTTTTTCTTCTTAATTGAGAAATTTTTTCCACGTCACTTCCACTCAACCATACGCTCAAAAAGGTTTTTAGAAAAAAAAAAAAAAATCTTCAGCATTTTGGAATATCTAACAAAAATCAAACATGCGTAAAATTCATCAACTCTAGACAGTTCGTCGAAATTTTTCTCAATTTTCAGCTCTGCTATAGATTTTCATGAAAAAGTATTAAAGGTAACAAACTTACTTGTATGAAAAAAAAAAAAATGTGTATGCTATTTTTAACATACATATTTGATGCATCACAAAATTAAGAAAGAATGGAATGGAGTTCTAATGTAAGAACCTCAATATCTCCACCTTTCAACTTGATTTCATATCATCAGTTTATTCTGAGAGATTTCTTTATCGATTGGAAATAGTCACAGTGAAATTATTTCTATAAGAAGTAATTAACTAAACAAGTGTGACAAACAAAACGAACTGACGTCAACCAATTAGAATGAAAAAAGTGAATGGAATGAAGTACGAAAGAAGATAAAAATATTGCAAAAAAGAGAAAAAATATGAAAATGTAGAGAACAAAATTGGAAAAAAATCGAAAAAAAAAAAGAAAATTGTAAACATCATCAAAGGTTAAGAAATTTGTAATGCGCAATATAAATGTCATTTTTCTCAAGGTCGTACGAAATTAATAAGAAAATAAAATGAAGGGTAAAATGTATTGTCGGAAAAACCAAAACAATAATTATTTAATAGTTCTGAAAAATATTTTCGGAAATGCATATTCATCATTTTCAAGAAATTGATGCAAATTGCTCAAAGAAACTGATGCAATGAAATAAATCGAATAAACTCAATTTTATTTTCGAAATGAAAACAATTGTCGAATAATTATATTTTATGTAAATAATTGAATATTTTTCTGTACAAAAATGTACAAAAAATGGTCTGTAGCACACATGTTGTTCTAACGAACATATTTTAAATCCATCGAGAATTTTCCAAGTGGTGCCCTCTTTGCTGTCAAATAATCTGTATAATCATTTGTCCCAAATGGTTTATTTACATTATGATTCAATTTGACAATTGTCATAACGCATCACACATTCTTTTGTGACTCACCCACCAATTGCCAATTTAATTGAATTAGTTATTAAGTCATTTAGTCCTTAAAAAAAAAAAATCAAAACGTAAAAATAGCAAGAAATTATTGTGATTCATTTTAAAATGCGTGAAAATGCAAATATTAAAATCGTCGGTAAAAATGTGATTTTAATACCGTACGAAGCGAAACATGTTGAAAAGTAAGTTAAAATCATGTGAAAAGCCGCATACAATTTAATGTTCTTTGTTGTTAAGCTTCAATTAATGAAAAAAAAGAAGAACATATTGAACTTAAATGTCATTCTGAAATAAAGAATTATTTCGATAATTAAATGAACAATTTTCGTAACGGTTCCGGTTAATTTGAAAAAAAAAAAAAAAAAAATTAAAAAATGGATTTTTTTCAAAAATTTTCAGATATCATAAGTGGATGTCTGATCCTGAATTACTGAAACTAACAGCCTCCGAGCCATTAGCTTTGGACCAAGAATATGAAATGCAGGAAACTTGGCGACATGATGAAGACAGTGAGTATTAAAATTACATTCGAATATTTGGAATTATTTTTCATGATTTTTTTTTTCTATTTTTCTCTTAAGAATGCACATTTTTGGTATTAAACAAGGAGATTTATGAACATACAAAGGATGAGATAGGTTTGTAAAATTCGATGTCATTATGAAAACGTTGAAATTTGAAGAATGAAATTTGATAAAAGTATTTTTTTCGCTTACATTTCTCAGAGGCCATGATTGGTGACACGAATTTGTTCTTCAATCAGGATTATTTTTTACCCGAATCGGATGATGAGGAACAGATTGATTTCAATAATGAAATAATTGTTGCCGAAGCTGAGATAATGATAGCTGAACCGGAAGCACGTGGTAAAGGTTTTGGTAAAGAAGCTCTAATGCTCATGTTAAAATATGCTCAATCTGAACTGTATGTTCAGGAGTTTGTATCGAAAATTGGTTATGATAATACAGCCAGCCAAAATTTATTTGCTAAACTTCAATTTGAAGAGCAATCTCGTTCAGCTGTATTTAAAGAGATAACTCTCAAACGGACTGTTAATGACGAATGGATTGAATGGCTTAATAAAGAAATCACTGCCTATAAAATCGAAGATTATAAACGATAAATTTATTCGGATAAATTTGAAGCATTATTGTGAAACGCTAATTGAAAATTATGTTAAACGTCAAAACAAAAAAAAAAACGGCACAAATCAAAAGAATATCTTTTTGGACACAAATTTTTTTCGCACGGACCATTTTGAATCAAAGATTTATTAGAAGTTAATTTTTTGTATTTTATTTCGCATTTACTTGATACGCTTTTTGTATACAATTTTTAATAAAACGATTAAATCGACAAATGTTGTTGTTATTAATTGATTACTGTCTGAGTAGTTTTATTCACAAATGACGAAATTAATGCGAAACACAGTAATTCGTTATTCAAGCTAAATAGTCATGTACCATCTGAAGAGTTAGTGCGAATCAACTCATTGAACAAAATCGAAATGCACGCAAGCTTATTTGCTCATCAAGCCTCATTCTTAAGGCCAAAAGTTCATAGGTCAAACTTGCCAATTTCTATACGCAATTTAACCATAAAATGAAATGTCAAAACAAATTACTGATATGAATTATAATTTATTTTATTGTCCTGTGGCTTATTTACCACATTCAATCTTCATTTAGAAATATTTTCTTTACTTTTGCCTTTCTATTCATTTGTCCCTCTGTCGATTTCTCCCTCTCTTTTACTTTTTTTTTGCTCCATATATCTGACCCTTTCCCTTTTCATTCTGCATTTTTTACCTTTGTCACATTCTCCGTCTCCGTCTCCGTCTCCGTCTCCGTCTCCTTCTCTCTCTTTCTCTTTCCCTTTCTCTCATTCTTCATTTCTGTCTCCGTTTCTCTCTCTCTCTTTCTCTCATTCTCACCCTCACTCTCCCCCCTCTCTCTCTTCCACTCTGTCTTAACTTCATTTAATTTCCAATATTTTCTATTTGATCCCTCTAATTGCTATATATATTCATATACATGCTGTGTTGTTGTTATGTGATATTCGTAAATGTCTTTGTTTGGCATTAACGTCATATGTTCATCCGTGTTTGTGTCTCCAAGAGGCTCTATATTTTTCTTTGTTGCTTGCTTACATTGTATTTCTCTATTCCCATTTGCATGAATAACTTACGAGACAGCTATGATACTGAATTGGATTCGAAATCGGGTTGGCATATTACACTTGTTATGACGATATCAAAATGGTATGGTTTGTCTTGTGTGCGACAAACTGAGAAATACAAGCTAAATGATTACAATTGGATTTATATATGTGTATGAAAGAGTCGAAAATAAATGTCGATGATTTTGTATAATAATTGTAGATTTCATGAATAGCGCCGGCGCAGAAATACCAATCGATCCGTGCAATGCCCACCACTCAGGAATTATTTCACATGAAATCCTAATATGAATGTTGCGCTCTATTGCGAAAGAAAGAGGAAGACATGAAAAATTCCATTAGCGTTTGTACCAATACAATAAAACACAGTGTTGTGTGTGTATGTATGTGTGTGTGTGTGTATGCGTGTAGAAAGAATCTTTGCACCCTCATTTACGTACATAGTTTATACACTGTGCTTGTTGTGCACTAGCTTCGATTGAACGCTGTACCAACTCGAAACCAATACCGAAACGAAATTTAGAAAAATGAATCTCTAGAATTTTCATTTTTCAATTTATAACAAAAGAAAAATTTCAAAAAATTTAAATCATTTTGAAAAAGTGCTTCTATAAAGCACAACAACGCAGTGAACAGTTATTTTTTTTTGTGCTAAGGGCAATAATAACAACAATTGATCCTGGCTAGTGCTTGAACGTGTATAAGTGTGTATTATATGAAATTTTAGAATTCAGGGTAGTTTATTTGAATGTGTATTTTTCGTAGCGTTGAGGCTCCCAAAACAATAATGGTGGATGTTTTATCAAATGTAAAATACAATCGAATGGAATAAAACGAGTGAAAAGAGAAAACATAAAACATATATTTTGTATGTTAATGTTATTGGGGGAAAAAAAACCTAACAAATCGAGAAAATTTAATTAGCAAAACGTGAATGGGGCGACGCAGAAAGAGTGAGAGCGAGAGAGCGATAGGAAAAAAAATATTATAAATGGCGTTTTTGGTTTTGAATATGGTGCAGTTTTAGTCGAAATGACAAGTGAATAGAAGAAAATTGCCAAAGTTCACCATTTCATTCGCAATTGTTGCAAAATTGCCATTTTATGCGCAATAGATTTGTGAAATAAGCAGTTTTTTTCCTGTCGATTTGGAAAAAAAAGTGTTTTTTTTTTTCTTGTAAATTCACCATTGATTGTGCAATACTATTCAATTAATGCGAATAATATTTAAATAGAAAGAAACGAAAAAAGGAGTGAAGAAAATAGTCCAAGTTGTTTGTAATCAAAACCAAAACAAAGGCAAAAAAAAATTTGAAAGTAAACTCAAAGGACAATCTATTTTGTTGTCTTTCAATTCAGAGAGAAAGAGCAGAGGATTAAATTGTATACAATTGATTGCTGTGTGCCTAAATTATCCATCTTTTTATACAAACCCCCCTTGTGCGTCACCACGAAAAATTTCTACTACTTTTGAAAAGAAAAACGTCAACAACGTTTAAACCAACAACATAACAACAAAAATTAAATTGTTTGCTGAAAAAGTGAAAAAAAAAGAAAAATTGTTGCGAAAAACCAAAACCAACCAAAATGGGTACTGTATTAAGCTTTAGTCCACGCGAACGGCGACCTGTATATTCCACATACCACAACCATGGCACCCTTAGTTCAGCTGGTTCGGCCGATTATCCATTGAATAATTATTCATATGAGCAGCTTAACAATGTGAAAAATCGCGAAAATAGCAAATCGTCACTGTGTCAAGTGCCTAACAATAGTGGGAACATAATGTTGAGTCAAACACAGAATAACCATCATTCTCATCACAATCATAATTTGCATACGCATAATAATCACAATGGTAACAACTCAAACATTGCTCCCAATGCAGGAAATAATAATAATATTAATAATAATAATAACAACAATAATAATAACAACAACAACAACAATAACAACAACAACAACAACAGTAATCTTACCAGTAACCTCACGAATAACAACATTACAAACAACAATAATAGCATTAATAACAATAGTAATGCCGAACGTAATAATGACACGGCACGTATCCTATCTGAAAAGAATGCGCTGGAGAAAAATTTAAAAAAGCATTCGCTATTTATAAATGCATTGTCGTGGAAACGATTGGCTGCATCGCACAGTAAAAAAAAAATGGATAATAATAAAAATAAATCGGCTAATTTACCAACAGCAACATTTCGACCACCATTAGTTGAAACTGTACATCCATTGGCAATTGATAAAAATAAAAATATTCAACAGCAACAACAGCAACAAAATCATCATCAATATTTTACACCCGGAGCACCAAAAGCATTATTGGCATTGGATTTAGTGCGAGCCAATAATACAAATAATGCACAGCAACATTTGGAAAAATTAACAACAAAATTACCATTATCGATCCCATTGCAAGCAGCATTCAATCATGCACAGCAGCAACAACAACAACAACATCAACAGCAACAGCATCAATCCATGCTTCAACCAGCACAGCAACACACTCATATGCCCAGAAAAACAGTTATCCAGGTAAACAGCATCTTCGTTTTCTACTTTTTTTTTTGTTTCTTTTTTTTCTTTTTTCTTTTTTTCTTTTTTTCTCTTTTCTCTCTTTTTTGCAATTTTCCCATTTTTGCTTATTCGAATACCGCTTGCGATACCGTTCGTGAAAATTGTTACCCAAAATGCGTAGCAAATGAGCATCATCCCCTCCCTCATCATCTATTGAAAAAGAACTCAATACAAAATGGATCACATGAAATCCCATCAAATTAAATATACACAACAAATTCTCTAAACACGCGCATGAAAATAATTTATATTTTATCCTGCGTTGGTGGATACAAATGATGGAACATACGCACTCCGCATTGACATTCAAAAACGATTTCAATTGTTAAGCTATATTTGGCCAAATTTACCGCCGTTAACTCTATTGATATAAATCTATGCGCAATGCATAGATATAATGATAGCCATACATGGAAAGCATTATTTTTGGAATGTCATTCAACAATAAAAATAGCTTGAGCTCTGTGAAAAACTCACTTCAAGTTCACTGGCAATTATAGACAAGCATAAATGTGTTTTTTTTTTTTTTTTTTTTTATTCTCGCTTCGCTATACAATCATATATCAAGTGTCACTTGACATAAAGGAATAATCAATATGAATTCGTATTTTGTCCTTTTATTCTATCGATTAAATATTAGAATAAATCGAGTTTGTCATCAAATACATATTGTATCGAAGCAATGACAAGTGAAATGAAAAAAAAAAAAGAAAAAACTTGAAACCATTTTCATTTCTCATTCCATTCACATTCATTCAAAGTACTTTGACTGATTGTTTCAATATGATAACATGTGTATATATGTGCGCAAAAATACTTTAACTGTTCATGGAAAAAAACAACAACTTTGTTAATGAATATATTATATATTAATTTCATGGAAACATATCACCGACAATTATTCACGTTATTCCATTTACTTGCTACAATTTCCACTTGGAAAATTCACCACATAAAGAGAATAATGAGAAAACATCGACAAAAAAAGAAAAAAAAAAAAAAATTAATAATATATATCCATATATGAAAACCCCACCTGAACAGAATTTTATACATTATACAAAAACCCATCCTTGATGTCGAGGGCTCTTAATGGCTTCTAATGGCTTTCAAACTAAAAGTTTCAATGAATGTTTTACGAAATAATCGAGAAAATGGCATTTCAATCTTCTGATTTTTTACTTTTTTCACAAATGCACATCTGATAATGTAACAATGTTTACTTTTTCGTCCAAGTAATGTAAATTTTTATTACATCAAATTTCGAATGCTTTCTAACAACATTTGACACTCAACATTTAATGATGTTTCGCTTTAAAGTAGGCATTTGTAATTACAATTTTTTTTTTTTGTGCCAATTCTCAATGAATATCATGTTTAGGAATTTGGCAAACATTGTTTACGCCTTGAATTAAATTATCATTTTTATGGGGCCAATATATCGTTTACATTAACGCTGTTACTATCCACGAAATCACAAATTTGCCCATAGAAATTACTTGTTTAGTCGGAGAGTAAGAGGGAAAAACTCTGAGAAGAGAGTGACAGAGCGAAAGAGAAAGAAATAGAGTGAAATAGAGCGAAATCGGGCGAAAGAGAGAAAAAATAAGAATGAAGGAAAGTGGGAGAGTTAAGCCCATCGTCCAATACATGTGTGTGTGTGTGTGTGTGTGTGTGTGTGTGTGTGTGGCTAAATCAACAAAATAGCGAATTTTGCCCATTGTTGAAAGCCATTTTTTTTTATCTAACAATGAATATCAACAATATATTTTATATGCAACTAGATAAAATGCGTATGCGTGAATTTTGTGGTTGGAAAAACGATTATTTCGCGTGTTTAACAGTCAGTCATCACTCAAAGTCACGATTTATGATTCAACTTTGTAGCATGTTTGCTTGAATATTATTCGCTTTTATTGTATACTGGACCAAAAAGGAATTGAATAAAAGACCCAAAAGAAGAAAAACGACCCGAATTAAAAAAGAATGACGAAACCGAAAAAGTCGGAGAAAAAAGAAAAAACGTCAAAAATGAATGCGAAAACTTAATGCCTGAATCATGCTGCATAAAATTACAATACATTTTATTCTATTCTATTCAAGTGACTGCGACCGCCCCTAACGTCATCAAAATGTAATAAGCTGCATTGTTTGTAAAATGGGTTGATTTAAGTTGAGAAATTGGGTCAGTTTATCATTTAAAATGCACAAATTATTTTGAGCATAAAATTTAACGAAATACGACAGAACTATATTTGCACTTATATTGTGCATAATAGTTTTGAATTAAAAATGAATTCATTTTCATCCCTCAAATTAATATTTTCATTTCAATTTGTTCAGAGCAAATGTTTGCAAAATATACTTTCCACTTAGACAAAACATATAGTCTTTTACTGCGAATTTTCCTTTATTTTCCAACCGCGCATATATCTGTTGTTATGAATTTGTGGGATGAGTGTGTATGCTTTGTTAAAGACTATTGGTTTTTGGGGTTTTAACAACTTTATCAATGTCTATTTTTATTTAATTGGTATTTTTAACTGTTGTCAGCAGTTGAATAAATGCAAAATGTGCGGTTTTAAAAGTTAGAACATAAGCTCGTAACATATATATACTCACATCAATTAATAATAATTTTTCATTTTAATATTTCTTTTAGGCATCCACATCTGAGCTATTAAAATGCCTGGGTATGTTTTTGCATGATCGTTGCCGTAAATTGAGAGATTTTCAGGCTGGTGATGCGGTTATGTGGCTACGTGCAGTTGATCGTTCACTTTTGCTTCAAGGATGGCAGGTAAATTTTGTCTGGTCGAATGAAGACATTTTTCAAGAAATTTTAACATTTTTCTATGTGTATTTTTTTGAATTTTTTTTTGAAATTTTTCAAAAAAAAAAAACAAAAAAAATTAAAATTTTATACGTTTTTTCATCTTTTTTCGATAGGATGTTGCATTTATAAATCCAGCCAATGTTGTGTTCGTTTATATGCTGGTACGAGAACTGGTCGATGGTGAAGAAACCAAAGAGTCTGAATTACAAGCATCCGTTTTAACTTGTTTGTATTTGTCATATTCATACATGGGCAATGAAATCAGTTATCCATTGAAACCATTTTTGGTTGAAGACTCCAAGGATAAATTCTGGGACAGGTAATGAAAATTCAAGTTAAAAACAATAAAGAAAACAAATTGAATAAAAAAAAATCAAAAAAAAAACAAAAAATTTCAGAAAATTGAAATAAAACTCAAGAAAAGGAATTATCCATAAATTAAAACTGATTTCAAACTGTGAAACTAAAAATATTCATTGAATTATTTAAATCTAAAAATATTCAATTTTCCTTTATATTTTCAGATGTCTTTTAATTGTGAATCGTTTGAGTGGTAATATGTTACGAATAAATGCTGAACCGGGATTTTTCACGGAAATTTTTACTGAGCTTAAAGCATGCGGCGTATTAAATCAATCGAATCAAAATAATATGAACAATTTATCAAATGGTATCAATTGTGGAGCCGCTTGACGCAATTATAATAATACCACCAGCAATGGTAGACATCCCAGAGAAGTGATTGTACGATTATCGATAGCCGGTCAACAGCAAAAATATCAACATCAAACAACGTTACAGGAAATAACAAGCATTGTTTAAGAAAATGAAAAACGTTTGTGATAACGATGATAATGTTTTGAATTGTAGGTAATATAAATATATATATACCGGTCGTTCAACGTCAAACAACCAGACATACAAACGCAATTCTTTGAATGTTTGAAATCTGTAAATTTTTTTTTTTTTTAGACAAAATTTAAAAGAGAACAAAAAATCAGAAGAGAAAAGAATTTAGAATAAGTTATCCTTGACAAAAAAAAATAAAATAAGAAGAAAATTATAAACATGATAACATATGACGACCGTGTTCAAAACCATTTACAATATTTAATGTGAAGTGAAAAAAAAAAACATTTTTGTTGAAAAAAAAAAAAAAAAAAAAAAAATCGACAAAGTGTCACTGTTCAAGATTCATTCGACTTCAAGTCTTAGATGTCTTAAAAATTATAAATATATATAGCTCAAGTCTATTTACTATGTAAAAGGGATCGTAGCGACATTCGAATTATGCATTAAGTACTCGACATATTTCAGGCATAATTTGATTTTAATCTATCGGCCGATAAATCAAATTTGTTGTCTACTTTATAAAGGAATATTTGACCATAGAATAACAAGAACAAGAATGAGCGCTATGACGATGAAAAAAACAGAGAAATACGAAGAAAGATGCGGAAAAAGGAAGAGGAAAATAGAATGAAAATGAAAGGAAAAAAAGTAAAAATTATTTAGAAGAAAATAACCATTGTCAATAGAAGCAGAGCATATGAATTAAGTCTCAATAGTAATCGCGATGACAAAAACAAATAATTTAAAATCAATTGACTGCACGCAATTTTACTCAAATCTTTTAAAATTGCGTTCGTCTGAATCACTCAATCAATTAATTTGTTTTTTGAATTTAATTTCTTAAGATTTCTTCTCCTGTAGACTAGACAAAGCAACAGTTAAGGTGAAGACAGTGAAAGAAAAAACATAAACAAAATATGTAAACTTGAATGCCGAATCTGTCTTCCGTCAGGATAAACAATTTTTTTTGTTTTTGTTTTCTGAATGAATTGAAAATCATAGTAGCTTTTTTCATGCGTAGATTAGAATCTACTGAATAATTTTAATCAGCAATGCATTACAATAGGCAGACTGAGTCCGCAACAAGTAATGGCCAAATTTTAATAATTTTTTTTTTTTTGTTTTGGCATCCAATTAGACTGGTGCCAACTATTTTCCATCAATATTCAATCTCCCAAAAATTAACCTCAAAAAAACACAAAGCAACTCACTCACTTCGGCTTATCACAGCAAATGCTTTTATTATTGATTTGCCAAAAGAAAAACAAAAGAATAAAAAAAAAAACGGAAACTATTGTTATTTTTACGAGTTTATAAAGCTTAAATGTTTCTTTTTTTTTTTTTGTTCTAAAACTAGTTAATGTGAACATATATATTCACAATTTCACCATTTGTATCCATCCATCGCACCAAAAAAAAGAGATATTTATTTAAATCTTATTTACAATTTATTCACCAGTTATTTTCTAGTTAACTGGAAACAAAATTACTATTTACATTTTTTATTGATATATAGTTTTGGCATTGAGAACTAATATGAGTGAAAAAAAAAAAAAAATTTGCTATTTTATTCACATTTGTTTGGATAATTTTGCAAATTAGATTTTTGTTTGAACCAATATTTTATTGGAATTTTTTTTGTTTCTTTTTGTTTCAAAGCAATTTTTTTATTTTTGCTCTTACATTTTATTCATGTAAATACACTTGATATTCACCCGTTAAATATTAAGAACACTCATCCAGCTACTGCGATTACGTGTAACTTAAGGAAATGCACTTGTATGGAATGGAACGGAATGTATTGTTTTGAATATGAGAATCATCTTCTTGAAATGTGTTGTTTGTATTTGTGGCTCGGAAAGAATTGTGATTTTTTTTTTTTTTTTTTTTTTTGAGAAAAAACGGAATATGAAAGTGAAACAAATTGAAATTGATAAAATAAATGATAAATGCACGCGTTAAATAAACACGCTTCAATACGTTAAAATTGATGTGCAATAAATGGTGAAAAGAAATTCAAATTATCTACCGAATATGAACACAGTGAAAACAGCCACTGGAATTTTGGCTGGGCTCAAGTGCAATAATTGACTTCCAAACATAAAATTCTTTTTCACTTGCCCTGTAATAATGATCTATTTTTGCTAAATTCGCAAAAAAACAAAAAAAAAACAAATTCTCATCAAATACAATCATTTTTATATTTCAATTTGTCAATATTTCACAATACTTCAATACTCTAACGTTCGAATTCTTGACGCTAAAACCCAATTCCCGTTAAATGCAATCATAAATTAATTGTTTACAAAAAAAGAAAATGGAAAAAAAAATTCGAAATATTCCCAAAAGTTCGGTAGTAGACTGGAATTCAGATTGTTCAGTAGCAAACTGAAATGTCTATGCTTTCTTATGTACAGGGACAGATGAAATGGTTTTACTTTTGCCAGCAATATGAAAATGAACAAATTAATGAAATGATTCTTTCGACCAACATTTCCGTTCGAAAATAATTTTCATTATTGGATTTTATATTCTTTAAAGTGTTCATCAGAATATTCGAAAAGCAAATTCAATACGTACATTAGGATTATATCGATGGAGAGTGAGTGAGAGAGAGAGAGAGTGAGAGAGAGAGAGAGAGTGAGAGAGAGAGAGTGAAAGAGAGAGAGAGTGAAAGAGAGAAAGAGAGAGAGATATATAGAAATAAAAAACGAAAAAGAAAATGAAGGAGTGAGAGAAAGGTAGTGAGTGAGAAAAAAAAGTAAGAGAAATAAATATAAAGAGAGTATTCGTACGATGCCGTTTCAAAG
This sequence comes from Resseliella maxima, assembly GCA_029041755.1. Taxonomy (NCBI): domain Eukaryota; kingdom Metazoa; phylum Arthropoda; class Insecta; order Diptera; family Cecidomyiidae; genus Resseliella; species Resseliella maxima. Next base: position 350,665 of record JAQOWM010000537.1, read on the forward strand.
CGGCAATATCGAGATTATTGCGTAAAAAGCGAAATGAAAAATTGTATTTAATACATAAATGATTCGCTAATAAAATAAAATAAAAAAAAAAACGTCCCTTCCTCATTGAACAGATATTTATATTCTTCAAACCATTTTATTTTTAAATTTCATTCTACGCTGTGACTTTGTTTTGAATGATTTAGTAGGTATTTTCCCCCCATTCTACTTTTTGTTGTTAACATGATAATTTGATTGATTTTCGAAATGCATAGAATATAATAAACTTGAGATAAGTAGTTGAATTTAAGAAATTAGTTGATATGGATCCAATGTGTATGTCTTTAATAAATGTAGTCCCATTTGACAAAGCATTGTATACACCTCCCCAAATTCATTGTGAACAGTGGAGTGTTTAATCAATTTTAACTTAAAGAAGAAAAAAAATAAATAAAAAGAGAGAGAAAGTGAAAAAAAAACATAGTTCATCGAACACAGAATGAATTAACCAGTGTCCACACAATAAACCGACAGCAGGTTTTGAATGTTCATTGGCAATGCAAAGTGACGTGATATGATCAGCCATTTAAAATTAATATTTTGATTATCACCAAAATGCTCAATCGAGTTTAAAAAAAAAAAACAATTGCGCTGCCTTGCATGTGACCAATACGAAAAGCATGTTCATTTGCACACATTTAATGCGTAAAAATTGCTTAACTGTTAAAAACAAAAGAACAAAAATCGTCAATAATACACATAGTGCGTAGCAGCTGCGTTCATGGACATTTATGCGTATTTAAGTGATGTATTTGTAGTTTTCGCCAAATTTAGTGAGAAAACAACAAACCAGCTGCATCAAATATATTTATGCAAAATAAATAAAACAACAACAATTCATAATGAAACACTGATAAATAAAATAGTGTTATTCATGGATGAATGTAATACATTCAATATATTTGAATAGATAATGAAAATCATCTATGTATTAACGTTAGTCGTAAATGATATTTAGTCCCACGTAGATGCATTTCATTGAATTTTTTCCCAATCAGACCGTTTTATCGAGTTTTCAATTTCTATACACAAACAAAAAAACAACCCTTCTATGCCATCTATATTAGGTTCAAATTTATTATGAAATGTTCTCTTTACGCGTTATTCTCTCTCATTTTAATAAAAAAAAAAAAAAAAAAAAACAATACACTCACATATACATATACACAAACACGTATATAAAACAAGATTAATTAGGTTTTAATAAGTGGAACATTCACTTTTTCGCACTTAAAATTAGGATGTTCAAATTGGATACTCAAGATTCTTGCAGTTTTGCTATGAAAGACTCAAGCTTTATGAAAATTGGACTTTGGATCAATGTGACTTTATTTCAGTAAATTTGCTTTGCACACACACACACACACACACATTATGAGAATAAAATTTAAAAAAAAAAAAAAAAAATCGTTAATAAAATGACACACACAAGTTTGCAAAACAAAATATATACAATGTATTGCGAAAATTTGTTAGATAAAGTAATGAAAAGAATGGAATGTTAGTTAAGTTTTGTCAAGAAAAAAAAATACTCAAAAATTACTTTTGACAGAATGAAAATATGAAAATTGAAACCAAAACAAAAAAAAAAAAAATTAAATTTAATTTAACAATTTAAGAAAAAGCGATATGTTTTGAGTGTTCTACCAGACCATTTGATGGAATGAATTTCAAGAAAAAAAAGAAAAAAAAAAATGTGTAATAACTTATGGATTCACCATTATTATTATAAATTTAAAATACCTTTAAGACTAATAAAAATATTTCTTAGAAAAATTGCTCAAGTTGCGTTTCATTCGTATCTCTCTTTTTTGATCAATTTTATTTCAACATTTTGACGATTTTGGCCATTTTTTCATTTAATTCAAATATTTTTCTGGAATTCACCAAAGTAGAAGAAACTCATTTCGAAAAAAAAAAAAAAAAAAAAAAAAATATTTCAACTCAGAAATGAGATGAAATCAAATTAAATTAAAAATTTTTATTCAGAATTTCATTATATTTTCTATCCAAATAACTTCAATAGCGATGTATTATGAAATATATTCGTTTTGAATGTAAACTAAAGTCAACTCTATTGTCGCTATACTATAAAGATCATTATCGTAGTCATATTATTCGGGCTAATTTTTTTGGGCTTTTCAATTTAAACAGAATGTATGTAAAAAATCTGTTTGAAAATTGTATTTGATGTCTCAACATGTTATAATGTAACAAAAATGAAAGAAATATGAAATTCTTGACTTTTTGAACAAGGGAAAACTGTAAAGCTGGAAAAAAAATAAAAATTTGAAAAAAGATAGAAAAAAAAAGTAAAAAAAAAAACATTTATTTCTAAAAAAAAAATCGGCATGGAATTTGTCCCAAAATGATTTGTGAATAGCGTCACATGCTGGGAATTCTTAAAACTACGTAGCCATTTTGGCGCTGTACATTTGGTTCAATCTGTCAATGCATTTGTTGTCGTTCACTTTGAATTTTACGAGGCAAACCAACGGACGCTCTGTGTCAACGACACCTCATTTTTTTTTTTGCGTTCAGACACATTACTAGTGAAATTACAACTAAGTGTTAGCTCAGAATATTTTGGTGCATTTAAAATTGGGATCAAAGACTGTTTATCCGAAATATACGGGAAATAAACAGTGCAAAAATGGAGGATTTCATGAAAATTGAAAAAATTGGTGAAGGTATGTATTGTTATGTCCATTGTACAATTGTTGGATTTCTTTTTTTCTCAAATTTTGTGTATGTTTTTTTTCTCTTTTATACGTAAATTCACCTGTTTTTTTTTTTTTTGTTTCATTTGAACATTTTAGGCACTTATGGTGTTGTTTACAAAGGAAAAAATCGACAAACTGGTCAAATTGTCGCAATGAAAAAGATACGCTTAGAAGCAGATGATGAAGGTATCCCATCGACAGCTATTCGGTTCGTATTTGATTATTTTGTACATTTTATCTATGCAATTTTGGCATTCAAATAATCGCAATAAGCATTAATTTAACTGTCATTTTTAATATAATGTCACATGTCAATACAGTGAAATTTCATTGCTAAAAGAGTTAAAACATCCAAATATTGTGAAATTGGAGGATGTTTTAATGGAAGAGAGCCGTTTATATTTGATATTCGAGTTTTTGTCAATGGATTTAAAAAAGTACATGGACACATTGCCACAGGATAAGCTTATGAAACCCGAACTAGTCCGAAGCTATTTGTATCAAATCTCGGCGGCCATGCTATTTTGCCATCAGCGTCGTATATTGCATCGTGATTTAAAACCACAAAATTTGCTTATCAATCGTGATGGTGTTATTAAGGTGAAGAAAATATTTCGATTATTTTGAATGATTTTAAAATCTTTGTTTCGATATTCATACATGTCCTAATGCATGAATTTATGTGAATTTTTCGTTTCTTTCTTTCGTTAAATGACAAATAGATTGCCGATTTTGGTTTGGGCCGTGCATTTGGCATTCCAGTTCGTGTTTATACACACGAAATTGTGACACTATGGTATCGAGCCCCAGAAATTTTATTAGGTTCGCAGCGGTATTCCTGTCATGTGGATATTTGGAGCATTGGATGCATTTTTGCTGAAATGGCTACACGAAAACCACTTTTCCAAGGCGATTCGGAAATTGATCAACTATTTCGAATGTTCAGGTAAAGATGAATATTTTTTTTTTTGCTTAAATTTCAATTACTCGAAAATTCTTTTTCTTTTCAATATTTAATAAACATTTTCTTTTTTTAGAATTTTGAAAACACCAACCGAAGACATTTGGCCCGGTGTTACATCATTGCCAGATTACAAAGAATCATTTCCATGTTGGACATCAAAACAATTGCGCGAACAAGTCAAAGTGATTGATAGTGCTGGTTATGATTTGCTTGATCAAATGCTTACATACAATCCAATTCATCGTATATCGGCTAAACGAATTTTGGAACATAAATATTTTGAAGGATTTGATAAACAACTGGTGCCCACCATGTGAATACATTTATATGCGTTCATTATACGACTCTCATTCACGATATACAAAACAAAACATGGGAATTTTCTTATATTTAAATATCTACAGAATATGCATCAATTCTATTTTATAATAAGCAAAAAACAATTATGTCCAAAAATTTAATAAAAAAAAAAAACAATGAACTGTTTAGTGAATATTTCATTAACTTGTTTAGCGAGCATTTCGTAAATCAGCGTAAAAAATGCATTTTTTTTCCTTTCGAATGAGATTTTTCCTTTATTTTCTGATTGGATTTGAATGAATTGATTTAACGAGAAACCTTTGTTACGAAGGCAATTTTATCGGTTTGTTTTTAAACAAAATGAATTTTTATTGATTGTCACACTGTATCAATCGGGCTTCTTTGTTTTAAAGCGGAATATTTTTTCTTTTTTTTTTAAATGAAATTGAAAATGTGATGCAACGTTAGAACAATTTTCGAAAAAATTATCGAGTACGTTGTGTATATAGCGGCAGCAACAGCGGTCGCTTCTTGTGCTGCTTCGTCAGCCTGGCGGCGCAGATCTTGTGCTTCCGCGATTAATTTTTGTTTTGTGCGGTTGTTTAATGACCGCTCGATCATTTTTCAGATTATTTGATAATCCGAACCAGCAGCACGGAACAACATGTCCAATTTGAATTTTCGTAACACAATGGTTATGGTTGGAACCTTTTGGTCTTTGATGATTTCATCGTTGACCTGTTGATCAATGAAGGCTTGCACCTGCTCTCGTTTGATGAGCTTTCCTTTTTGATTATACAAAATATCGAAAAAATGATCGAGTACGCTGCTGCTGCCGCTATCGTGCACGTTCCGTTGAGTTTGTTTCGAATAATCTTGGCGACATATCGAACATTTGAATGGAAGCTACTTGGTATGCATTTTCTGATGAAAATTCCATTGATTTTTTTGCTTAAAATATTCTTCACAATGTTGACATTTGAATGGTTTTTCATCGGTGTGAACACGCATGTGTTCTACCAATTTTGATTTCCATATTCCATCGAATTTCCTACAAACATAACATTCATATTCAGTGTGATTGCATTTATTTTCATTGAATCCTTGCAAACATCCAGAGCAATGAAATAGAAAATCCTTGCGATGAACTTTCATGTGATTCCAAAGAACTTTCATTGATTTGAAGCGCTTTGGACACTGATTACATCCGAATGGTCTTTGACCAGTGTACTTCAGCAAATGTCTGTTTAAATTGTATTTGTTTTCGTGGAAAAATTCACAAAAGTGACATTTATGTTCTTTCGATGGAGCTTCATGATCAGCATTATCATCAATTTGAATTCTTTGGCTTTGGAATTCATCGTTTTGGGTCGGATTGTTTTCCGATCATCGTGATCATTGTATAAATATCGATTTTTTTGTTTCGCTTTTTTATAATTTTCTAAACATTATTTCATTGATATTGTTGGATTTAAATTGATGAAAATACCAAGAATTTACGTCAGTTTAGCTTAAAAGTTCTCAACGCGTTCGAACATCGTTACGTTAATCGCTAAATCAATATGAGTTTATCAATGGAATTTTTAAAAAAATTTCAATGCGTTCACGTTGGTATATCTGACGATTCCATATGAATTTCTACCATTGTAAATACAATTTAACATTCTGAACTAAGAAAATAGCATTTAAATCGTTCAATATCAATGCTTAAATCAAGTTGAATGCCCTCTCATTTTGGTTATTTATGTTCTCTTTAAATTGATAAGCATATTTTAACTTAATTCCAATTGATTTCTTACGGTGCGTTCTTTCGATTTATGTGAATGATTCAAAATGTCGAAAAGGTCTACATTATCATATTTTGTTCATTGAGTTCCAAAGCTATTTTATGAATCTCTTTCAGGAACATTATTTCTTTTTCGTTCACTTCGACTAATATGACATTGAGAAGATTGAAAAGAAACTTGCGGCAAAAGAACATTTCTTCATATATGTAATTCCTTTTTTACGCGAATATTCGAAATCATTTTTTGTTCCTTCAACATAAATTATAATTTACGAGTATCTTTGCCTCGACAGTGAAAGATGATACAAAAGTGTAATTCTTATATATCTTAGCAACAAAAATCATATATGTTATAATCATATAACATGTGAAAAAAAAAAATCGTCAATAAGCATAGATCTTCAATCTTCCTCATGTTCTGTAGAAATCAATTGGTTTCTTGTTGTTAACAAATTTTGATAATAGTCAGATAATATTGTTCAAGATTTATTGATTTGCTTTTTCGTTTTGAATGAACCATTTTTACGCCATTTCTAATAAAATTACGAAACATAATGTTATTGACATCACAACATCGTAAAAATTCATCAGTTAGTCTGGCGAGCTGTTGGTCAAGCACATTGATCGTTAAACAAGATTTATTGACGGCTTGCTTGAATATTAGCAAATTATTCTCAAAAGGTGGCAACTAACGTAATTTAAAATGAAACTTTTGATTTCAAACTCATTAAAATTAGTTCACAACGCATTCTCACATCAAACCAAAATACAATCATATCATTTTTCATTTTCTTTTCAAAACATCAACAAATAATTGTTTATCCTTACATCATAAAATGAACAAATTTATTTTCAGTATTTTTCATAAATGTTTTCTTAACAATAATTACCATAGACTTGGCACAATTGTTGTTGAATTAAAATTACGGAAGAGAATGTCTAGTATGCTATTATCATCAAATACAAAGTTTTCAATGTCAAATTTAGTTATGCAAAGGCAGCATATTAGCTTAAAATATTTTGTACTCTTATTAATCATAGCTAAAATTGTGACACACAATCCAACCGAATTAAAAAAAAGGAAAATATTTGAATAAAACTTCATGTTTATTTCTCGTAATTAATTAGTTCACGCTAAATTCTTAATTTAAGATTTTTTCAACTTACAAAATTTTTGAATTCAGAGTTGTTCATCGAAGCGTTAATAGTTAAAAAGATTTGCTGCGGCAAGGGAAAGAGAATACTATATTATTTTTTTAAAGTTTTCATTACTTTTCGTTGGTTTGCATATGAGTTAATACATTCTATTTCTATAACGACATGGATTGACTTGTTTACAGGACCATCACAATTTTTAGACCATTTCACAACAGATTTCGTAATTCTTATTATTCCCCTTGCAAAAAAACCAATAAAATTGATTTATAAAGTGGGATCAGTCATATCTTTCCGGTTTTTGGAATAATGTTGTTACAGTCTCAGTAAATTGTGAGAAAGGTTATTGATTTCTATCGAAAATTCTTGATCAATATTTTTCATAAGCATGAAAGAGGCAAAGAGAATAGTGATAACGAACACTGAACACAATAATATTATTTTAATATTTCGATATGTTGAAATTTCATTCGATCATTTGTGGCATTTTATTTGAGATCCCAATGTATTAATTTCATTAGAAAAGAAAACGAGAACATGGATAGCGTTATATTGAGAAAATGGTTTGTAAAAACAAAGTTAAATTCGTTTTGCTCGCAAAACGTAAAAATACAAGTGATTTTTTTTTTCAATACATTGTGATCATTTTTATTTTATAGAATGAAAATGAAAGTATTCGCTCTGCTCGCTTTGATTTGCCCACGCTTCTTCTTTACCAACGTCATCAGAAGAAGTGTGATCACAATCAAAAGACTAACAAAAAGAGAACGTTGACCATTCGAACCGTATCATCTTTTTGTAAAATGAACCAATAGCCTACTCTACAGTCGCTTCTGTACACAAACACTGTCCCATTATAGACAAATGCTGTACCAATTTCAATAAAAAAAAGACCGTTGCCGATATTGCAAAAATATATTCATAACGCATAGATCTATTGCATCTTTCTTATGCACTAAATTGAAAAAAAAAAAAATATTGAAATCACTTTAAAATAAAAAAAAGTTCAATAAAACGAGTATTCGTTTAAAAATAGCCTGAATTGTTCATAATATATTCTAAATGCTCTTTACGACGAGGTGTAGATTATTTTGATTCCTTTATTGAACTTGAATTTTATATTTTTATAAACAATTTATATGCAAACGTTGAAAAGAACATTAACATGACGTAATTGGAAACCAATCTTCTTGAAAATCTTTTATCTCAATCAGATAACATACATTTTGTGTAGATTTTTTCCATTGATGATTTAATAAAAGATCAAATGATAAATTGTCTCATAGCATTTTCAAATTACATATTCTGCTTCGTTTACATTTATCTTTTGTCTGAATTTCCCGCGCAAACATATTTTTATTCAATCGAATGTGCGATTGTCTTCTTAAAGTTCAGGTTTTTATTTTCATATATTATATACATTGTTGTTTGAGTAGAAAATGTTCTTGATTTATAAATTAAACATTTACGTTCAAGCGGTAAATTACAAATGGGGAAATAGATGTTGGGTTTTTCAAGTTGTTTGACATTTTATTGTATTCTTATTTTTTTTTTTTTTGCGAAACATCGATCCCATTTGCAAATATGAGCATGGACTTCGATACTGGACAAAGAATTTACACTGTATTTGTGTATATAAAAGAGAACATAAAATCATCGTCAATTAGTTGACTCGCTGAAACCAAACTGGACATTTCAATCGGTTTAAAAAGTAGTTCTTTTCCTCTTTCAACTTCTAAATACTGTGAGTTTAAGCATTTTTGTGGTTTTTTTTTTATTTTAAAAACTTAGATTGATAAACGAAAGCGAAAACGAAATTGTTTCAATTTTTTTTCAACGAATGGAACTTTATAAAAGAAGAAAAATCATAGTTGTGTGTTAAAAACAGATCTTACTTCAGTGCTAAAAACAGTTTTTCTTAGACTTTTTTTCAACAACTTGTTATGCCAAACGATTTCTGCAAAAAAAAAAAAAAAATATTGTATTTATCAAAAGTAGAATAGACCAAATGCTTGAATTGATTATTTCAATTCATTGTTATATATATTCTAGTGGTCAAGGTTGTTGTATAAAAAAGTTGTTAAAGACAAGTTTTAACTGTTTCGTTGATTTTTTTTTTTTTTTTTTTTTTTGAAATTTTGATTTAATGTATTGAGTTGATTCGAGCATGTTTACTTTTGTTGATATTTTTTTTTTACACTGCGTGACGACTACACAATGAATTTGACGTTGATGGTTCAAGTTTTGTAAACAGAAAACATTTATCATTTATAATCGCTCTGTTTTTGGAATACACAATTGATGTGTTTTGACATAAAATCGATTGAAATTAACTTTGAAATAGAATCCACTTTACCATAATTAGAATATTTGTGTTATTCTTTTCAGAATCAAAAAGTCATCATGAAAGTATTAATCGTATTCGCTGTATTTATTGCTCTTGCTGTTGCTTTGCCAAAGCCATCAGAAGAAGTGCAATCACAACCAGAAAGCCAAGAAAGTGCACTTTTGTCAGTCGATGCTAATGCACAAGGAGAAAATGTTGACCGAACAAAACGTTTCATTTTCTTCAAGAAAGTCTTTATTCCATTCCCAATTTCCATTCGAAAATATGTACAAGCACCAGTTGCAGTTCAACAAGTGCCAATCCCTGTTGTAACACCAATTGTTCAAAAAACGGTCTCTGTTTCTGCTCCAGTTTACCAAAAAACCGTATATGCAGCACCAGCCCCAGTGGTTCAAAAAACAGTATATGCTGCACCAGCACCAGTTGTTGCAGCACCAGCACCAGCACCAGCACCTGTTGCCGTTGCAGCACCAGCTCCTGTCGCTGTTGCAGCACCAGTTTACCAGAAAACAGTTGTTGCCTCGGCTCCAGTTTACCAGAAAACAGTAGTTGCTTCTGCTCCAGTTGCCTATTCATATGCTGCACCAGCATCCTTTTCCGCATCTGTTCAAATTCCATCAATTTCCGTGTCAAAAACGGTTTATTAAGCTCATCTCTTATATACATCATTTATAATATCGGAAATTTAGTTCATTAGTTGTAAAAAAGAAAAAAAATTAACCTTTAAATAAACGAATCCAAAAATAATTCAGACTGTCTACCTATATTGTTTGTTGCTAGTTTAACCACACCAGAAATATCAAAGACGTCAATCAATTACAAGAGATAATCTATTTTGGGATAGCAAAGAATATTCAATGCAAAAAAAAAAACAGACGTAATTTAATTTGTTCTTTTTTTTCTCTTTCGTGTCGATAATTGCACTGTTGTTGGTGATTAAAAGTTATCCAAAAGATTTTATTGGCAAAATTAATCCGGTTGATGTTAGAGTCGTTGGTTTGGAATGGGTAAAATTTGAGTAAACCTAGGCAGAACTTAAGAAATTTATTACTCCTGAAGCTATGTTAAATAAATAGTAAGTTTCATGTTGATTTGCCTTGCGTAATTTGCAAAATTAACTGTGATGAACTACAAAGTTGACGATGAGTTTCTTTAGCTATCGTTAATTTGCGATGTATGGATTCCTGTTGCCTTTCTAACAATATTACCAATTTCAGCAAATATGCATCAAAGTCTTCTCAATGTGGCATTCGTTGTATGTTTTATCATGAGAAGAGCTTTGATTTCAAGACATTTACGGCACCTATACGATTTATCAATGTGCACTTACTATACCAACGGAAAAGATACACTTTTTCGTTTGCATTCCGTAATGGTGTATGTGAAATTCAGTGTATATTTGATAGAAATCGCTTGCAAAGTAATTGCCCTAGCGGGTTAACATCAGACAAAGGACAAAGTACAAATAGTGTTGCGACCAAAATGCGTTCTTGTGCGCGATCAAAATTCGTTTTGCATTATGAATTTTTTTCGCAAAAAAATCGTGCGACCAAAGTTTGTTTTTGTGTGCGATCAAGATTTGCGCGACCAAAATAAAGTTCTTCCCGTCTATAAGTGGTTTAAGAAATTGCAAGTAGGAGTTTTTGACCGTCAAATTTTGACGGTACTGAACGTATTGTCAGTATAATATGAATGACTTTTGTCCTTTCAAGTTTCGAGAGATTGATTTCGCGTCTCGAAAAGTGTCCAAAGTTGTTCAAGTTTTTTGATTCTCGTCAAGAAATAGTCAGGCTTGAGATTTCTCGATGGACCACCATCCTTGTTGAAATTGGTTATTTGTGATTGCAGTTCTGCAATTGATTTTTTCTGCTCTTCAATGATATTTTCCATGGCTGTATTCGATTGTTCGAAGGACAAAATGTGTTACTCGGCGTAAATGATACAAATGAATTGCTCTGTTCAACGCTTTGCGAATAACTAAATCTTTATTAATTGAATGATAACTTATATTCAACATGAACATATATGAATAATAAAAAAGGTAACAAAAAATAATAACAAAATATTAGAATAAGCAAATGAAATTAGTTCAATTAAACAAAACATAAGCATATGATAAAATGTGTCATAATCATAATTTTTATTTTTTGAATCATGTTCATTCGTGAACAATACTACTTATTTGTTCGATTTACATAGATTTTTCATTTGAATTTTTACATTTGTCTTACTATGATGGCCATGAATTGTATTCCTTGACTTCTTGATAAATGAGTTCCTTCCATTGTTGAACCGTATGCTCATGCTGTTCAACACTGTCATCATATGCTTGTAGTGCTGGCTATTGAAAAAAATAAAACAAATTTTCATAATTCAATATTTCATAAATTGAAGAAAAAAAAAAATTAAAATCACACTTACTGCATTCACTTCAGACTCATTGTACCACGGATTTATGTATGTATGCTGAAGTGCTTGATCAACAGAAATCCGTTCATCTGGATCAATAACCAGCATGCGACTAAGTAAATTCCGTGCTTCGGACGCTTTAAAACCATCATGCTCTGTCGAATCGCTTGGAAATAGATTATCGGGAAATATTGTTTCAAAATTATTCCCTGGATATCGATCACAATTCTCCACATAATAACGCACATTTGGTTCAAGTTTATCCAAAAATGATCCAGATGGTGTACCCAATTTTGCTGAACAAATGGACAACAGTCAATTAATTATGTTCTGAAATAGCGCAAATGAACAGAAAAAAAAATCTAACAAATTACATTGAAAACTTACAAATAATTTGATTCCATTGATCAATATGATCCGAGCCCGGAAATAGAACATGTTTTAAAATCATTTCAGCCATAATACAACCAATGCTCCAGATATCAACCTTTTCAGTATAGGCCATTCCCAAAACCACTTCAGGTGCTCGATAATATCGTGTCACTACGTATTGTGTCATCATGGCTGTTGATCCGGCTGTTCGAGCCAGACCAAAATCCAAAATCTTTAATGTACAATCTGCTTTTACTACAATATTTGATGGTTTTAAATCCTAAAAATTAAAGAAAATATCGAAAAACAAATCAATCATCACATTTAAAGGGAATTTAGGAAATTTAAAACTATCATTCAACATACCCTATGTATGATGCCAGCCGAATGCAAATGCTTGATTCCGCACAGCATTTGATACAGTAAAAATGATATTCGTTGATGATCCAGATTCGTTGGTATAATATTACCTAAATTTGTATCCATAATTTCCATCACTAAAAATACATCATGAAACTCTTCCAGAGATCGTTGTGGTGTAAATGCATTTAATAGTTTTATTATCTGAACGAAAATAAATGATAAAAACAAAATGAATAAAAAATATAAGTTGAAAATTAAACTGAAATAAATTATAATAATTCCATATTTTGAATTAAAATCATAAATACTTTTGAAAGAAAGTTTAATAAAATGAATGAAAATTATGGGAAAAAAGAAGATAAAAAAAGACAAGAGGTTAAAGACAATGAAGAAAATGTTTACTCACATTTACATGATCGACCAATTTCATGAGTTTGAATTCTCTGTATGCTCGTTTGGCATAAACAACATTTTGAAATGGTTTCCACAGCTTTTTAATAGCCACATCTTTTTGTTCAAATGTATCATAAGCAGCACTAAAGAAAAATCAAAAATTTCAACATTCTATCAATTATTATATATTTTGTAATCTTTCTTTCTCTCTCTCTCTCTCTCTCTCACTCTCTGTCTCTCTCTCTCTCTCTCTCTCTCTCTCTCTCTCTCTCTCTCTCTCGCTTTGTGTGTGTCTGACGTTATATAGTGTGGGGTTATGCTTTGTGACTAAATCCATAACAAATTACATATTTACCAAACAATGCCTTGTGTACCAGAGCCGATGGGTCTCAAATTTTGATATCGTTTAAGTACAGTGAATTTTGTATCACCAATTTCGATACTATAAAAATCGTCCGAATCCATTGTGCACAAGAAATGTATTAATTTGAAGTTATTGAATTTATTTACAAGAATTGAAAATTTTCTAATTGATCAAAAATAGATAATTGTTGACACATCAACAAATCACGATCTTGATCAATTCACTTGACTTTCTTTTTTACTGTATAGGTAACTCCAATACACTCAAACTACACATAAACAAATTTAATCAAAATATAACAAACTTTTTTGAACAAATATTGTCGGAATTCTATTTGTAAAATCGAACGCCGACAATTCGATAAAGATTAAGATAAGATTTGTCTTTTGTTCAATCGTCACTTTTTTTTCACTTAAAAATCAGGTTTTTGAAAGCGGGTCTTTCAGAAAAAATATTTTAATATTCTCGTTCTGTACTATTTCAATCAAAGATGTATTTCTCTTTTAGAACAATTTTAAAATATTCATTTAGAATATCTTCACTACCTTCATGATGTAGCTTAAGTGAAGGTGTATTTAACATTTAATTTGTATTTCACTTTCCACTAGTTTGAGTGATGAAAAAAAAATCAAAAAATTAATCTGAATGATATGAAGTAACACAATTGAATTTCAACAAATACTAATTCTTCTCATCAAATTAATTTTTTGAAATAAAAATGAAATAATTTTCTCTTCAAACAAAATTGAAATGAAATTTGTTTATATTCATGTGCACACAATATACAAATACATTTGACACCGAAAACAATTGGCTTTGATTAAAAATGTATTTAATGAACAAGTGGCGTTGTATAAATGCCGCTTAATCGTAATGTTGGACGTACGATATTCTCTTTGCTCACTCATGACTTTTCATGTATAAAATACATTCTGTTGTTTATATGTATAAGCACATATTGTGTATGTGAATGTGTTTGTTCTCTCATATCATTAGCCGTTCACTATAAAGTTTATTGTTATTTTACAATGAAGAGAAGCGTCGAAGAATCTTTACACATACATTAACAGTGATGATCGAAGAATGTGTCAAAGAGAAAGAGAGAACTGCGATTTAGTTATCAAAGCTCATGTGGTGAACGTACGAGTATACAATATAACTGGTTTATTTTTTATCTTTTTTTTTTTTTGTTTTTTTGAATGTATTTTCGCTTGTATATCAAATCTCATGAATATATGTTTTCGAGTGATTCTTTATAACATTGATAAATATTTTTATCAAGCTATGCGTTTTGATACATTATTTTTTCTTCAATTAAAATGATGAGTATATTTTGCACATATTAAGGAGACGAATATAATCAGCTGACGAATATTTTATTAAAAGTAACAAAACCAACGATTATACGCTTTGAATTTATTCTTATTTTCAACATTTTTGTATTTTGAAGTTCGATATTTGAACTGACAATCAAACGCACATTTTTCTTCAAATATTCCATAAATGAAAATTTCATACAAAAATTCATGTGAAAAAGAAATTTCAAAATTCATGTCGAGATTTTTGATGTTTTATGGAACTCCAAATGTCTTAGTCATACAATTGCATGTCTTTGTCTTTGTCATACGTCTTGAAGTCACTATTCTCATTCCCAAGCATCGATGGATATTTGGAGGGACATTAGTGCCTTTTAATCAAAAGAGAAATTAGGGTTATCTTTTTGATGATTTGCCAAATTTGATTCTTCATGATCACAAGAGAATCTAGGTTCTTCACATCCAATTCAAATCATCTCATTCAAATACTTCTGAATGGATCGAATTATTTCTATTAAACGGTCGTTCTCTATAAAATAATTGATGAGTTGCATAGTAAATGATAGCGATAATACTCAAAGAAATGGACAAAAATACTTCGAAATTTTGTTTTTCCCGCCAAGAAGAAACAACGTATTGGATAATTCATGTTCGTATTACTGCTATATTTGAAATTCCAACCTTAAGCATTTGGTAGGTTTTTTAACTGTTTTCAGTTTGAATACCATTCTAAATGAATGAAAACACATGTTTTTCATAATTTAGCCGATATTTGTCTATAAAATATTGATTTCTTCACATCCGTATACATATCACACGAATTTAAGATGTTTAAAGTTGAAAATAATTCTTCATCGGTCAAAATTGGTGATGAAATTTTGTCGAACGAAATAAATTTCGATTCCCAAATGCGAGATATGATAATAATCTTATGAAACTAGGTTCAAAAGAGATTGATCTTAAGTAATTTCTTAAATTGATTTATTTGTGAGATTTTCATATCTTAAAAATATAGAATGTCACTATATTCAAAGTTCGTTATTGCCCAAATGTTTCAATAGATTCATGAATCTTTGGATATGAGTGAATCTAAATGAACTTTTGGGTCGTGTATACCCCCTATCGTATACTAAATATGATCTTTGCAAATGAGTGATCTGTTACTCTTTTATTACTAGATTTCGCTAACATATTCAAATGTAAATTATATATATTCCATGACTCATGTTCCATGAGTCGAATTTTTATTTTTTTTATTATTTTCTACGAAATACAAATTTTCAAGAGAAAATTCCCAGACAATCATGAATATGTGATGAAAGTGCTGATATTACTCATATTACTTCTATTGAGTAGATCGAGAGGAGAGTATGTTCATCCGACTTTATAGCAAAAAAGGAGAGTAAGTAATTGTAACACTAAAAATGGTTAAAAGAGAGTACGGATTTTACGATTTTGCATTGTATTTAGTATTTAAGTGAACATGCTCTCCTCTTTAGTATATCCTAATTGATGTTTTCCATACTCTCCTTTTTCAAAATTATTTTGAATTTTTTTACATACTCTCCTCTCGATCTACTCAATAGACTTAGAGATACCAATTTCTTTGAAAAAAATTCCTTACTTATTTTTTCCGTTATGCATTCACCCTTGTACAAGACATTCATCAAATTATTTTATTGTTTAAATATTGCCAATGAACTCGGAAACAATTGATGCAATACAAATGAGAGTTTTTCTAATATTACTTTTATATGAAATTTTTTCGTTCATAATGTGATCGATTCGTATTTTTAAATTTGGTATAAATATGTGACACACAATGAGCCAAATTCAGTTCAATTTGAAGATTCATCTCCAGATAGAAAAATTATCTAAGCAAAATGAAAACTTTCCGTAACATTTTGATAGCCGTTTCATTTGTTTTGGCCATCGTTGTATTGTAAGTATCTGGTAAATCAAAAATATATTTTATATACGGAAATTTTAATGACTTCATTATTACTAATTAGTAATCACATAACTAAAAATAATAATAATTTTGGTAAAGCATAATGATTATATTGATTATAATGATAACTTTTTGCTACAAATTAGTAGATTTACTTTAAAACAGAATACATATGAATTAAATTTAAAAAAGAAATACTTCTATTTTCCAGATCGACCGAAGCTAACAAGGCTGGGTAAGAGTTAATTAATATTTCATTTGTTTTTCTCACGAAAAATCCATTCAAACCGACCACAAAATATCAAAAGTAATCATAGTTAGGTCAAAACTATTGTTATATTAATGTTTCTATCATTTTAATTCTTCTAACGCTAAAAGTATGGACAAACTGAAGCAGCTACTGTAAGTATACTATTTTATGAATAATCCAAAAAATTTCAATCAATCAACTTTTTAAAACATTAAAAAAAACACTTCAGAAAAACTCCCCTTAATACCGAGTAAGTAATTAATCATTTTTGTTTTTTTTTTTTTGTCACAGCCATGGATATTCTGTGCATTCACACAATTCATTAATTATTTAATTTTTTTCACAGCCAATACAATCTGTTTCCACCTAAAGGCGCTTTGAGCCCACTTGCTTTGGCCGAAAATCGCCTCAAAGTTATGTATGTATTAAATTACAAATTTTACATAAATCATATTGAATTTGGTAAACAATTATTTGAAATATTCTTTTCCCTTCAATAGAGAGAGCAACCCAGAATTGCGGTAAGTTCATAAAAATGTAAACATTTTGGCGTTTAAAAGACATGCATTGTATGAACAAAGAGAAGAAAATAATAGAAAACAAAATTAATCATCAATAATAGCTTAGTTAATAATAAGTAAATTAAAGTTCAGTTTCTGCTTCCGTCTTAATTATGTATTGATATGATAAAAAAAGCTCTTTATTTTATACAAATTCCAGCTCAATAATCTTGTTTCTATGTATAAATAGGATAAGAGGAGACAAATTTAGCTTTTGGTGTAACAAAATGTTTTTTTTTATTTAACTTTTCTGTCATTTTTTCAACAGAAGCAAATTTAAGTTTAATTCTAAACTTTTATTGATCATTTTATTGTCAGCCAAAAGCCGGCTGATATTCAATACAATTCAATATAATGCTTGAAAACAAGTGAAAATCTACAATAAGGAACAAAACAACATCTCAATAAAACAATGCATATCAAGAATGATTCAGTTTAAATGACACATACACATTAAGATATCTTATAAATGACGTACAATGTTTGAATTATTATTTAAATTACAATGATTAATATGGATGTTTTATGCTTTTTTACAGTGAAAAAAATCAGCAACTTTATAACGATTTAAAAGAAGCCGTTCAAGCTGCAAAGAAATAGACAAAAATGAAGCAAGACAGACATCAAACCATGATTTATAAGAAATTTTCTTCAGGATTTCTGTTTGATTACAATTCATCAATTGATTATTATGATTGTATTTGCAAATTATGAAATAAATTTGCTTTGATAATTTTAATAAAATGGAATGAGAAATTATTTATTATATTGTTGATTACTTTTCTCCAATATCATCTGTTCGACTTAACTACAGAATAAAAAATATGAAACTATTCATGATCAAATTTAGAATGGATAAATCGGTTGTTTTTGGCAGCTTCAAATTCGTACTATTTGCAATCTAAATTTTATGAAAAGTTTAACGCAACAAAAGAATTTTAGTTATTGTAAAAAGCAATTCAAAGGTAATTCATAAATTTCAAACCTAATAAAGTCAAAGGTGATGAGGTTTGAACATGAACTTGATGGAAATGAAACAAACGGCATTTCTGTTGAATGAATTTCATTTCATGCGAAAAAAATTTCATTTCATTCTAGGTGAAAAAAAACTTTCAGGCAATCAGATAAGAATATGTAATGAAATTGTTGATGTTACTTGAAAACACAAATTTTTTGAAAATTTTTCTCTTTTTTTTGCATACAGTTGGATATCGCAGCATATAATTTTTTTTTTTTCAGCATGTGTCGCATTCAACAGAAGTGTTGTATATTGCGAATTTACAACGATGTGTGGAAAATACAACGCTTTGTGTATTGGTGAAAATTTCTCAGTTTATATCAAAGATAGTATATTTTATAAATATTTACAAACATCTTTCTGAATACGTAAATAACTGCATCTCTGTTGAGTGTTGCGCTTGCGAAAATATTTTTTAGTATTTTTTGAAAAAAAAAAAAAAAAAAAAAAAAATTTTGTCAAAAAATGTTAATATAGCGAAATCCTAATGCAGTATTTTGTTTTGTTATTTTTTGTCGATGTGTTTTACATTATACATTCTTTTACAAAGAACGTCACAATCCATTTGCCATGTGAACATTTTCAGTTTTACCACCTCTTATCATATTATTCTCGAATTTCACATAATTTTACATTATTTATTTCATAATTGTATTTTATCATTTTGAATTTTAGTATAAATATGAAATACGCACATGCCAAATTTAGTTCATTTTGAAGATAGAAAGCGAATTCAAGCAAAATGAATATTTTCCGTAATATTTTGATAGCCATTTCGTTCGTCTTGGCCATTGTTATATTGTAAGTATCTGATCAATAATATTACGATGTTTTTTTTTTCTACTACTTAGAGTTATACTTAGAGTATATAATAATATATTACTAGTAAATTAAAATTGAAACAAAGAAATAAACACTTTAAACAAAAATAAATTTTCTTTAATTTTTCAGATCGACCGAAGGAAGGTAAGTAAATGATAACAGTTCAAAGTATCAAATAAACAATATAACTTTTTCAATCCATTGAAATTTATTCTAATTCTATTATTTCAGTACAAGTTCTGCAACTGTGAAAGATATATTGGAGACATTGTATGTGTATTCATTTCTTCAGTTATGATAGTAATTATTCTTAACTAACTTTATGAAATATTCTCATTTCAGAAAAAGTACAACCAAAACTGATACGTGAGTATTTTATATTTGTTTGTTCACAGTTAGAATTGGCATTATTTATTTGATGAAAAATAACAAAAATAATAATTGAACTTTGCATAATTTTCTTTTCTTCAAAAAAATTAGCCAAAAACGAAAAGCTGCTTCATCAGCACAAGAACTTTATACTTCTGTGTAAATATTACATTTTAAAATTAATATTCACATTTAATGTGATAAACTATTTAACTATGTAATTTATTGAAAATATTCTTTTTCATTCAATAGGAAAAAAAATAAGGCATTCCGGTAAGCTACAATATTTTTTGCATTTAAAAAAAAATATTAAATGATGTACATTCTAGAATAAACAAAATTAATCTAAATATTAACAATAGCTAACATGCATGTATAAATTGAAATTTATATCTTTATCTTTATCTATAGTGAAAGTGACCCGGACGCTTTCAAAGAATTGGAAACAGTAGTCCAAGAGATGAAAAAAAAGAAAAAAAAATGAAGGAATAACATCAAATAATACACAAAGTCAACAGAAATCATATTTTGTCAATGATTTTTCAATTTGTATTTAATGATGTAAAAATTTATTGAAAAGTGTAATAAAATTTATTGAAAAATGCATACACATGATACATGAAACTGTATTTATGATTATTTTGATACTGATGTTTTTTGTTTAAAAAACCAAATCGAATTTAGACATTCATATGATCGACAGCTACATCAAGTGTTAGCCAATTTTGATGAATTAGCTTTGTGGTGAATGTGGCTTAATTGTTCGTTGTCCTCACATTTCTAATTTATCTTTATTTTATGAATTTGGAAATTGAGTTTCCTAAAAGACTATAATTTTACCCGTGTGAAGATATACATTCATAATATTTCATGAAAAATATTTTGATAAGTCTTCTTCATATGTGCGTGAAAAAATATTTTTGCCAATTGCTGTTTTATTAGTAATATTGGTTGTATACCTTAATAATTTCGTATTTATTACTAACTTCATATCTATTCATCTGTCATATATTTTCATATTGACATCTATTGTATGTTAAAGAGCGTCAAAAAATCTAGTAAATTCAGTCTGTCAAAGTGAATATTACTTAACACACAAAATTTTTTTATTTGGCACAAAATGTCGAATTACGTTCCAACAAAACAGCATTTACGGGAAGGTTTGCTTTTGCTCTTCAATTTAAAGAAAAGTGCAACAGAAGCGCATCGTTGTGGATCTACTACGATAATCCCAAGCGTAAAAAGTAATATTGCAAGCGCGGCCAACGTGCAAAATCAACGCCAAAACTGAATATTCATGGTTCAAAGGTTATGCTCTGTATCTGGTGGGATCAGAAGGGTGTACTGTATTATGAGCTGCTAAAACCAGGTGAAACCATTAATGGGGAACGCTACCGACAACAACCCATCAAATTGAATACAGCAATCAAACAAAAACGGCCAGAATGGGAGACCAGAGACGAGAAACTGATTTTTCATGATGAAAACGCTCGGCCACATCCGGCTCAAGGGCCCAAAAACTATGTGGAAAATATCGGATGGGAAATTCTGCCTCACCCGCCTTATAGCCCAGACCTGGCCCCTTCTGACTACCACTTGTTTCGGTCGATGCAGAATGCCCTTTCCGGAATACCCTTTACCAATGTTGAGGGAATCAAAAAATGGTTTAATTCGTTCCTCGCTCTGTGAAATGAGCATTTTTTTTTGGGACGGAATCCATAAATTGCCTGAAAGATGGGAAAAAGTAGTGGCTAACGATGGACAATATTTTGAATGACATGTATTTTCATTTTTACACATAAATAAAAGGTTTTTTGAACGTTAAAATACGAAATTATTAAGATAGATACATATTCTGAAAAAGTAATTTTCAAAATTACTTCCACAATTACTGTTTTAGTAAAAATTAGTTTTGCTATTACTTTTTTTGTTGCGATTACTTTTTATTTGACAATTACCTATGTCATTTTATAAGCATTTGGTAAAATAGAAAGATAAAAGATAGATGAAGGTAACTTAAAATAATTTCGCCATGAAAACGTACAAAAATAATCGCCAAATGGAAAGTAATTGCAAAAATAAAAGTAATTGCAAAACTAATTTTTACTAAAAAAGTAATTGTGGAAGTAATTTTGAAAATTACTTTTTCAGAGTGATTTCCCCCTTGGAATACAACCAATAAGTGATAATTTGTTTTCAATTTGTTTTCAAATTCTTCAAAATATTCCTCTATTTGATGTAAATTTGTTTGTTCTGTACCGACACAGTAGAGCACATTCATTTCTTGAACAAACATCGATAATAAGATAGTAACAAGTGATGTAACTCAAATGTATATTTTCAATACATTACTTTAGATCTCCCAATGATGAAAGTAAAGGAAAACTAAATGAATTCAATTATTAATACTAATTTCATTCATATAACTATTTAAAATATCCTTATGTACTCCAGAAATACGCATCCTACTAATAAGTGGTTATTGTTGTCAACAATGTCATGCATAACAATATTCATATTGATTTAATTAGTTTTACAAAGCCACTTATAATCTATCTTACAGATTAAAATCGGTCATAGGCTTAATTACAATGAAAAGTTTTATCATTTGAAAATAAAATGTAATACGGAATTTTTTCAATGAACTTATCTTCTCTCTAATTTCAACCTAATTCTTTAAGAAAAAAAAATGTTGTTTTTCATTGTTAAATATTTCAATGACTTATTCGCAATATGAAAAACATCTTGTAAATGGAATAATGAGTTCGAATATTTTTTTTTTTTTATTTATTATTCAAGTTGAAATTCTTGTGTTTTTCTACAGTTAAAAAAATTAGTAACTTTTCAACGATTTGGAGAAAAATAACAGCAAAGAATTCCGAAGATTATAAAAAACCGAAGAGAAATAATGACATCAAAAATGAATGTAGACAATAAATTACTGCTTCTTATAAAAATTAATTTAAATTTCAAAATGTTTTTTTTTCCTTGTTATATCATTGAAATTAACAAATGAATTGTCGATATGATTCTGTAAAATGTATTAATATATTTAATAAGAAATTAGAAGATAAGAAATTTCTATTATAATTGACATGGTTACTAGTAAATAATTTTCCAAGTCTAATCAATTGTAATAGTCTATTTTTCCATTTAAAACGAATTGCAACAAATGGTCATTTTTTCGCACAGATATTAACACAACTGTCATATATATTGTCATGCATTTTTTAATATAACACGACCAACTTCATTGTAAATAGAAAACCGGCTATCAAATAAAAACGGAAGCAATCAAAGTGTGCAAAAACGACTATTAGTGTAAAATAATAAATTGCAAATCACAAATTTTTAAACAATGAACAAATATATTTCCAAAATGGCATCAATTTACAAGATTTGTATTCTTAAAACAATTGACGAAAAACCTGGATTATTCACTCTACTTGCAAATGACCAACAGGATTTCAATAGTTTCATGATTGCGATTTTTAATCGCTTTCCAAAACTAAAAGACCAGCCATTTTGTTTATTTTTTCGTGGTAAGTTTTATATTCAATGAAACATATTGCTATTTTTTTTTTTTCATTTTTTTAAAGTTCAACAAATAATTGAGACAAAAAAAAAAAAAATGCGTAAATTGTTTATTTCAACTAAAACGATTCCAATTTAACAGATTCGAATGATGATAAAGTGATAATCAGTAATGAATTCGATTATGATATGTTCACGTTAATGGAGATAAATAATTTATACATAGTGATGAGTTTAAATGAAGCTGAAACGCCATTACCAAGTTATAACAGTATTTCTGCAATAAAACAAGAATTATTGGAAGCTGTCAGACAAGAAAATGAACAATTCAGATTCGATTTATTAAATGAAGTAAAATTGCTTATAAATCAAGAAATCAGTTCAAAAAACACTATCAAATCCATAAATGTGTCGGAAAAATTCACCAAATTCTGCAGTAAAATCGATGAATCTGTGCAAATCGGAACAACAAATGGTTTGTATCGTTTTTTTTTTTTTATTTTTAAATGAATATAAAAGTGTGAATTTTAAGAGTACATGTTTTTTTTTTTATAGCTTTCATAAGCCAAAAATTGACATTCTTTGAAACAGAGGACAATGATATTGCTTTAAATGATAACAATGTCATGAATGTAATGGAATTGACATCAATTGGAAAACCACAAGAACAAAATCAGCAATTGAATCAAATTTCAAATGTTCAAGGTTTTTGTGAAAGTGTGAGTGATATTTTAAATAAATTAATACCACAAAAATGCTATCCAGAACTTGTGATACAATTTCAATCGCTCAATTTTGACACCGATGAAAATATTTCAATTGCTGTTTCATTGGTATTTGAAAAAGCGGTAAATGAGCCAAATTTGGTAAAAGTTTGTGCTGAATTATGTCAAAAATTATCACGGCCAGTGAAAAGAAGGAAGGGAATAAATGCAACATTTGTTAAAAAAATCAATGAGAAAATGTTTATTTTCAAAAAGAAATTGCTGAACAAAGCTGAAAATGAATTTAATATGATCACAACCTATAATGAAAAAACCGAAGATTTATATGATCATATTAATGAAACAAATTATGAACATCTTACACATAAATTGATGCATAATAAAAAGCAAAAATTACGTCGTACCATTGGTATAGTACGTTTTATTGGTGAATTATATCGAAAAAATATGCTAATCGCCATAATTATAGAATGGTGTATTCTTACAATGATGAATATTAATACTGAAAACTCAATAGAATGCTTGTGTGAGCTATTTAAAATAGTCGGCAAAAAGATGGAAACTAAAACACATAACGAAGAATTGGATAAAAGATATTACCGAGATTTGACACCACATTTTGAAGCCATGAAACAACTTGCATCCAATCATACAGAATACAGCAACAAAGTACGCTTAATGATAAAAAATATCATTAAATTAAGAGAAAATAAATGGATGCCACAATGATTCATGTTTAATATGTCAATTTTTTGTTTTAACATTTTATTTTAATTCAATTATGAAATATCTTGATCTGAAATTTTTATTATATTTTTAAAAGATTCCATTATTTATTATACGAATTATTTGCTACTTTAAAATTGGTTAAAATAGTTAAATTAAACAAATTAAGATGTTGTTGTTGATTTGTATAATATTTTGTAGAGCGGCTTTTGAATGCCTGATGATAATTGTTCAAATATGTTTTTAAATGCGTAAAATATAGTATAATATATAGAGTGATTTAAATTAATTCCTATTGTAAAAGTCTAAAATTCTAAAATTGTAAAAAAAATAATTAAACATTTTAATAAATCAGAGAAGAATGTCAAAATATGTTAGTGCTTAATTTACAAACTTATTCACTAAACTTTGACGATTCACATGAGGGTTTTTTTTTTGTTCAAGGAATG